>CM040432.1:104367753-104967753 GCA_022702705.1 Papilionanthe hookeriana x Papilionanthe teres
CAATATAAAAATATAAGATGACATGAAGCTCTCTATACAAAAATACATAATTGTATTACTAATCAACATTGGATTTAGCACAATGATTAGGAAATATTGACCATTTGTTCAATTACCATCATATAGATGTCAAATATGATCTCCTCTACTATAGGAAAGTTCTTTGAAATTCTAAGCTTAGGAAAGACTAAAGTAAGAGAGCATTATTTACTGGAGAGACACAATTTTTTAACTAGAAATTATATATTTATCAAATGGCAAAGTAGGGACAATTCTTATAGCAAGTCTGAAAGAATAGCAAAATTATTCAATTAAAATTGTAAGGAGAGGCTGAAAGTTTAAAGAAGTGCTACTTCATTCTGAAGAGAAAAAAAATGAAGGCAGAATATTTGTGTTATCATAATGATCAATGATCATCTACATTAAATAAATGTAATGCATTATGATAAGGCATTTGCATACATGCCACACAGTTCTTATGTTTTTACATATCTATCACCTATATTTTACATTTTACTTTTATGCACCAAAATCTTTCATATCACATCAAAAAATACCACCAGTTTAACTTCTAAGAAGCAAAATACACCTTTGCATCTATTGGTAAGGTGGAATATTGTAAGGGTGTAAAAGAGTCAAGTCGAGCTCGAGCAGTACTTAGCTTGAGCTTTAGTTTTATTAATTAGTTGAGTTCGACCAAGTTTGATTATTATAAAAGAGACTAAATAATATTAATTCAAATTAGTGTTATAATTAAATGACAAATAAAATAAATCATCTTGATATAAATAATAAAAATTAATTAATATAAAATGTAAAATTTTATTTTTTTCAATTTTTTTATAATTAAACGATAAAATCTTGAACTTCAATATATTTTGAGTATATTTTATGTTAATTATTTTTTAAACGAGTCACCTCACAATCTGATGAGTCGAGCCGAGGCTAGCTTGAACTTGACTGTTAGTTCATGGAGCTTAATTCATGAGCAACTTGTAGAGCAGAGCTCGAGCCATGCAAACACACCTGGCTAGAATGCATGTAAAATTGAATTTAGGTGTTAGACATGTAAACACGAAGGAATTGAGTGGTATACATGTTAATTTCCAATGAATTATTTTTAAAAAAAAATTGTTAGAGTATATTTGTATACACATAGACATACTAAACAAAAGCTTACCATTTCGTTGAGCCATTGAACCAGCATATTTGTGTAACGAAGTCATTAGTAATTTAGACAAATGAAAAATATGTGGTGGATATTTGTTGTGGAATTTGATGTATGAATGTCAATTTGAAAAATTGAGATACGAACAGGACAATACTGATAGCAAAGATTTCAAGTGTTATGTATGTAATTATTCTAATCACCTTTTTGCTATTTTGTTGGGATTTTCTCCTTTAACTTAGAAGACAGTGGCTAACATTAGGGGTTTGTTTGGGGCAGCTGTAGTTTAATATTAAGCTGCTCTGCAGCTGGCTGTCTGTTTGTTATTTGCAGTTTAAAAACAGATGTCATTGCAGTTATTTATGAACATATGACCATTAAACCCCTATATAGTAATGTTATTTGCAACAAAAAGTATCATATCAATATATGTATACTTTAGAAGCAAAAATTCAGTGCAGATTATTACAAAAAAGAAGATACACCTCACGTAACAGTGAATATCATGATTACAAAAAGTAAGAAAAAGACTATTAAAATAACATTTAATAACATTTACCAACACCACCACCTCCACACATTGCTATCAACATATCACAGAAAACTCACACACCACCACACAAACTTCAAAAACCACCAAACACCACACATACACCTCCACCAGCTCTAACACCTTCACACCTCCACCGGATACCACCAAACAACAACACCTCCAAAACCAACACCACCATCTCCACACATTCCATCAAACTATGAATCTGATCACCATGCAACACACTGCTAGCTTAAATTCTAACTCAAACACCAAAAATAAAGACAAAACCACAATCCAAATTTTGCATATATCGCATAGTACAGACATGGCATCCGAAACATTGCTATCAACCCACCAAGCACCTTCCTTCAACTATTTCTCAAATTCTCACTGAAAAACCAAAGGTCCCTATAAAACCCCATTCCATTCACAAAAAAATGAATTCCAAATTATAAAGAGAATGCCGCAAATCACAAAATCAAAATTGCCACTGCAAACTGAAATTGAGAAAGCCATAAAACGCATTTGACCACCACCCCCACACATTGATATGAACAAATGAAGCACCCTTATTTAGCCATATCTCAAATTCCCATTGAAACTACAAAGCTAAAGAAAAAAACCCATTCCATCAGCTATGCAGAAACATTGCTATCAACAAATCAACCACCCTCTTTCAACCACTTCTCAAATTCTTACCGAAACACCACATGCAAAGATGAAGCTACATTCCATCAACCTCACATTCGCAAAAAACATAAACACAGATCATAAAGAGAAAGCCACAAATCACAAAATCAAAATTTCCACTTCAAATCACAAATGAGAAAGCCACAAAATGTATTGGACCACCACCACCACCACACATTAATATCAACAAACGAACCACCCTCTTTTAACCAAATCTTAAATTCTCATTGAAACACCAAAGTCAAAGAAAAAACCCCATTCCATCAGCAATACAAGGATCCGAAATATTGCCATGAACAAACCAACCAACCTCCTTGAACCATTTCTTAAAGTCTCACTGAAACGCCACAGGCAAATGAAACCACATTCGCAAAAAACAAAATCCAAATTGTAAAGAGAAAGCTACAATTCAAAATCCAAATTTTCACTTTGAATCACAAGTGAGAAAGCCACAAAATCGAAAGAGAATCATTTCATCAAAAAATACAGGTGATATCGTCGGAGGACGAAAAGTACGGTAAACCGAAGAGAGGTATGAAGATCGGAGGGAAGAGGAACAGTAGAGAGCGAACTCGTTGCCACCAGAGAGAGATCAGAGGGAAGAGGGGAAGGACAAATGCACGAGGGAGAGATGATCGATCAAGAGAGGAGATCAAGAGAGACGAAGGCAAAAGAATGTGATTGCGATCGAGACAGACAAGGGAAGAAGAACAACATGGGGCTATTAACGTAATAGGGATGGGATAAAACTCAGGCCGCACGGTCGAACCCGCGGCCCGCATTGAACAAACATTATCGTAATAAGCCACCACGTCACACTTTCCAAAAGCTCCGGTCTGCAGTTCCTTGCCGCGCCGCGGTGAAGAAGCTGCCCTAATTGGGGCCTAAATATCTATTGTTATTTTCAACCAATTAAAATCTATAGAATAAATAAATATTATTATCCCATTTCCCTGAATTTAAACATCTATTTATTATATAATACACATTCTTAACTTGAAATAATCTCTATGTGGTAGCTAGTTGACTTTCATAACTCATACTAAACCACATTTATTTAATATTACTTCAACCATGAGGCATCCATTGGAGCATGGTTGCATGCCGTGTAAGGTTAAAAGTTCACTTTTTCTTAAAACACGAAGCTTGTCAAGTGACGTTAGGTGGATTGTCAAAGCTTCACTCTGTATGCTTTTTAGAAGGGTAGCTGTGGCTCTAAAAAGACATTTATTCATATATATATATATATATATATATATATATATATATATATATATATATATATATATAACGGGATATTTACGTACATACCATCCAATTACTATGTATTTACATATTTAACATATAAATTTTACTTCTTTACAGTTATACCACCCTACCTTTCGTATCAAAGAAAAATGCCCCTATTTTTACTCTTGATATGACAACAACAAATTTTCATTATCCAGCATGAATCTCAAAGCACAACACGAATCTCGGTACACTCTTTTGAGCAAGAAACGTTCAAATCTTGATAAAAAGTCATCCAAAACTCCGATTTCAACAAACTTATAGTCAAACTGATCGGCTCGATGAGGCGAACCTAATGATATAAAAATTAGTCCAATCTGAGTCAAATCAAGCCCAGATCAGGTCATTAAAACACACTTGAAAGATTTCTGGACAAATTTGGAAGGTCAAACAGATGCCAACACTAGCAAGCCTATACTCGAATCGAGCATCTCGACAAAATGAATCCAACGAGTCTAAGATCACTAAAATCCGACATCGTTAAGGCCATCAAATGCCCCTTAAACGACGTCCGATCAAGGAAACCCTCTGAACCTGTATTAATTGCACAAAAAACACTATAAATAGATCTTCAACTCTCACATGAGAAGGTGGCTTGAAGCTTCATAGAGAACTTGAAGCTCTGAGAAAGAGCTGAAGTCCAGCACCATCCCTACCATCGCCGACACCCGCCGATCGCCGTCGACCACTGCCGGCCTTCTTCGGCCACCGCCAGCCTCCGTCGACCATCGTCAAGCCGCCGTCAACACCCGTTGATCGCCGTCACCCACAGTTGACCGTCATCGTCGATCACCACCAATCATCTTCGTCGACACCAACCACGCGCCGTCAGTCGACGCTGTAATATGAAAAATACACTCTTTCCCGTCTGTGGGACCAGGCCTCGTGGTTTTTTCCCTTTACGGGTTTTTCCACGAAATTTTTTTTGGTGTGATTACTGGTTGTTTATCTTTCACCTGATTGTGTGCCGAATTCTCGTACAACGCTAAGACGATAATTTATTACTCTTACCACCGCGAATTTTCTGGCACACATCAACTCAAAGAGTGAAATATACCATTTCATGGGTAAGTTAGCGTGTATGTAAACATTGAAGTTGAAATGTTAGCTATATAAGTGCATAAGAATGGATTGGTACATATGTAAGTCTTCCTAAGAAAATGAGAGAAACTGATATTAATGACATTTCTGTATATTTTATGATTCGTTAATTGCTTGCTGCCCATACAATATCCCGTAGATCAAGTTCTCAATAATTAGTTACATCCCATACGTAGGGATTCATAAGTACTTTTGATTGTTAAAGTCACTGATATATTTTCATGAGTTCAGATGATTTATGTATAATAATTATATTATATAATGCATGTTAAGAACTTATAGTCCTAGGGATTAGGGATACTCAAACATAGTAACAGTTTTTTATTTTACATACATACCACCCAATTTTATCTATTCAAATATCTAGCATTTAAACTTTATTTTTTACATTTGTAACACTCAATTTTTCATATCACATAAAAAATATCACTTTTTAAAATTATATAAAATGAAATATACTATGTCATGCATAAGTAAGGTGGCATTAATGTAAGAAAATTGAGTTAAGGTGCTGAATATGTTAATACATGGGAATTAAAAATTATAATTTGAATTTAAATTAAAACACTATAAATTTAAATATTGTCTCACTTTCATTCATTGGGTATGTTATAACTGGATACTACTTAATACACTTGATGAATTTAGATATATAATTAGGCTCTATAATGATATGAATTATATTTTACATCTCAATTAAGTAGTTATCAGTGATTTTCATTAATACTCTGATTGAAATTAAAAACAACAAATTTTCATTTCAACTTCATCATATATATATAACATTGTATCTATATCTTGACATATGCTATCGCATAATAGTACATAATATGATATATGCAGTGTTGGCAATCAGAGTATTACTACACATCCCAATGCAATGATTTCTATAATAGAATATTACAGACTTAGGGAAGCCTATAAGGTCTCATAGATGCATTTCTAATAGTGGGTGTCTATGTTGGCATTTTTTTTAGTTGTCATGCTTTCGATACATTTTTCGTAGCCTACGGAGTATATTCTATTCTTCTGGAATGACCTGTGACTTGCAGACATCAGTCTGGGTTTGACGGGTCATGCCAAATGAATCAAACAAGGATGTGGCCGTGGCGCACTTGCGCCATGCTATGAGTACACCCGTGCTTTTAGTCTTCAATGATGTTGTCTCAACGTCCACGATAGCCAATAGACCGCTGCCTGTTTGTGATAAGGTGATTTACCCTGTACCTTTATGGCTCGATGAGCCTTGAAGCATAGGGATGTTCCTGTCAATTCGACCTAGTTATTTCCTAGGCCTTGCTCATCGACATGCCACCGTACATTTGTGGATAACAGGGATTCACCCTCACTCATGTGGCTCATATAGGTTTCAGAGGTGTCTAGATGCTTCTGGTTGTAACGACCATCCTTTGTGACACATATTTTCACTAGTTAACACTTATAGTAAGCAGGAACCCTATTATCAATAGTATTCTTATGTATCACTCAAGATGTAATTAATCAAAGAGATACGTTTCTTTGGGAGTGCTCTTGACCCCAGAACAAAAATGTTCTTTTTGGTTATTTGATTATGTGTAGATTCTGTATGAATTCTCTTCGTGGATACCGTGCTTTGAAGTATTTTGATTCAATTTTTATTATATGTATACTCTTGACCTTTCACATGAGGATTGCCTTACACAAGCCTTCCATATTTCTTTTTACATTTGTTTGTCTATTTTCCATCGTATATCATTCATTTTCGAATTCTCTCATCTTTAGGTCATTTCTATAATCCGAGAGGGAGAGTTATTTGAATAAAAAAATAGAAATAATATGATGATATATAAATATATAAGTTGAAGAATCCGAGTTTCGTTAAAAAGCACAAAAAAATTTGGCGACCCTGCTCAGCATGAGACTCTCTCTTCATTTTAGGAGTCCTGCTTACATATTTGTGACCCTGTTTCCTTCCTCGAGTCACATTTTGATACATATTTAGACCTTGGATTTTGATCCAAGTGTCTGTTTCTATGGTTAGCAGTTCGACACTATTTCATCCTTTTCTTGCCCTCGGCATTTTAGTGCCTGCATATCGTGCACAATTAGTGCATTTTAGCATTTCAGTTGTCATGATGCGAGTGCATTGGTGTCATTATATACCTTGTTTTATATTTATGATTTATGTTTGAAGTTGATCAATTTATCTTTGATTGTTAGATATGGACGCTCAAAAGGTGGTCACAGACACGACGTCTGGGGGAAACACCACTTCCCTTTCACTCAGTATCTTTTCTGCCAAGGAGGGGACCACTAGTTTTGGTTTCTTCATCCATTTTCGGAGGATAACCTTAGGTGATTCCATTCCCTCCAAGATTGCTCCTGTCGGCATGCCTCCTTTTGGAGGGAAGAAGCAGATGTCTGATAGCGATGCACCACAGTGCCCCTCTATGTTTTCTAGGCTGTCGTGAGGCCCCTCTAGGTTTTTCAGATTTTAATCCCCACGGTAGGTGGATCCCATAGCTCTAGGACAAATATTGTGGATTCTGTTAATATCCCGACTCCTCCTGTTCCGGGTGTTCCTGAGGTTCTTCTACCCCCAGATTGGGCAAAAGGATCCGGATGGCTAGGAATAGATTATCGTGGCCTTAGAAACAATAACTGCAACATGCTCCTTCATATGTTATGGTTCCAATCTAGGATGAGTTCTCAATTCCTGAGATTGAGAATCTCCTTTTTGTGCCCTCTGGTTGTGTGGACCATGTCTCGAACAAGATTTCTAGGAGGTTTTTTCATTCTCGAGACACATGTAATTTTAAACTTGTTGTCTAGATAGATTGTTCTGCCACTGATCATTCGACTAAGAAGATTGTAGGAGCAGTTTCCTTCTTGCGAGGAAAGGGTCCTGTTTTTAAAGAAAAGTTTCTTGTTTAGATCACTAATACATCTGAGAAAGTGATGCAATAATTGCTCTAGCAAACACACCCTCGAGATCCTTGAAGTAGAAGAATGAGGTTTGCTCGACAGTTCACTTCAATACTGGGATATTTACCTTCTCTGGTATTGGTCTCGAGCCCATCGAGGCATTGCCTTAAATCCCTGATGTGGTGCTTGTTGCTAGTACACCAATTTCTAGTTTAGATTCTCTTGTAGATAATCATGTACCTGCCCCATTCACATCTACTGTAATTCTTTTTGCGAATGGAAAAATATTCTTACTTACTACTCTTCTTCTCTAACTATGGACAAGAAGAAGGTCTGTTATGTTGATGAGGGAAGATCCAGGGCACACCCACGCTGATCTGCACCTTATTTATTTAAAAATACATATATAAGAAAATATTACCATCTTGTGTTAATGAAGAGGCAGTGGGTAAGGAAAGCTTCTATGATCACTCCTCTTGAGACTCCAGCTCCAGTTTTGGAGACTATTGAGTATGTCCGGGAAAGTTGTGCCTCCAATTGATCATGTTACAGGGCCATCTCAAGTGAATCATGAGGTAGGGATAGAGAAAGATCCTAGGGATGATTTTTTGGTGACCTTTCCAATATACCAGAGTATGTCTTGAAGAGGAATTGCATAACTTCAAGGTGGCTATCCATCATGTCATGACAATGAATAAACGAGCTTAGAGCTCACTAATAAGCAGGCCCTTGATCTCGTCAAGGTTGACTACCATGAGCTTTTTGAAGCTCAAGATGTCTCTAGGGTAGATCAAGGGGATAAAAGCAAGGATGAGACTATTGCTCTATTGCAAAACCCAGTTTCCGTCATTACGGCCCAAATAGTGGCCTTGCAAGTCGATAAGGCAGGGCTCGATGTGGTTTCTTTCACTACACATGCTGAGGCTTGTCGAGTTGTCCCCACTACATCTTTTGTGCTGTTTAGGCATGCTCAAGTGTCGTCTTCAGATGCCGCTTCGTTAGAGCATACTGCCTCTGATTTACACCTATAATCCTTAGTGGACGCAAAAGTCAAGGCTTCTTTGATAGCCCAACAAAGTGAGACCATTGTACGAAGGGGTAGACCTTATCCGAAGACTTATGAGTAAATTTCATATCCCCGTGTTTCTCCCTTCTTGTTTCAAGAGGTTTTATGGGAATTGGTAACCCTCACCAGCGTATAGCCTAATTTTGAGCGCTTTATTACACTATTATCAACAATTATGCGTTGTTTCTTCGCTTGTTTGTCACCAGCTTGTGAGAGTTTTCTTTTGAGTGGAATGTAGATCTACCGAGTGACACCTTCAGAACATTCGCTGAGCTGGAAGATGCATTCATTAAGAATTTTGATGTGGCACATCACTAAGTTTCCATGAGTGACTAGATGTTCTCTCAACAAAGTCCAATAGCTTCTACTGAGTCTTTATTTAATTTTGTTATCCGATGGCACGAGCTGAGTATGAATTGCGAGCTACAGAAGCAACTTATTGTTTCTTTTCTCATAATCAAGATAAAAGACCCTATCTTAGTCTTATTAAAGATGACTTCCATTAAAACATTTGAGACTCTTATCGAGAACGTGGCTACTCTGCAGAATGCAACAAATGCCCTAGCCATTAAGAGTCATGATAAGACCAAGGGAAAGAAGCCATTTATGGGTCCATCAAAGAGGAGGGAGGAGAGTTTGGCTTTTTCAACATTTGATGGCAAGAATAAAAAGCTCATCATATCAATGGAACAAGCTCGTCTGTCCTCCCTTAAGTGAAAAGCTCAGTCTCTTGAGGAAAAGAAGTCTAGGGTTTATTCCTTTAAAAGGGATATCCTTAGGAAAATCTTAAAGAACTTGATCAAGCAACAGATGCAGCTCCCTCTGCCTAATAAGCCCAATTATTGCCTACATCATAAGCATTTGGGGCATGTGCTCGAGGATTGTTTTCCTTTCAAGAACTAGCTTGAAGCTCGCTACAAGGTTGGGGAGATCAGGATCCTGGAGCAGTGCCTGGAGAAACCTTTTGGAAGTGGACCAGCTAAAGTGGTAGTAGATGTTCTGATAACTGGCATTATTAAGAATGTATCTTGTTTTTCTTTTGAAGCAAAATTCAGGAGAAAATTGTAATGCTCCTCTTGACACATTTCGTAACTTCAATATAACAATGAAAAAAGATTGCTTTGCTTATGTTTTTGTGTTTCACATTTTGATGGTGGATTCATGTTACATTGATGATGATGATAATGAAGGTGAGGGAGATGAGCAACATCCATTATTACCTTCCCTAAGTGGTGCAAACGACATATACCATGATCTTAACTATTCATCAAATGATATATATGAGGCCTCTGGCCATACATGCACTTTCATTGAGCCTCCTGCTGAATGTTCCACTAGGGCTGATTCATTTGGGTACCTTAGTGAGGATGTTCAAGAAGTCCGCCTGAGAAGCGAAAACATTCTTCTGCAAGGATGGCTAGGTCTAGCTCCAAGGAAAGTAATCATCCCAAAAGGTAGACGACCAGTGATCTACCTAAAAAATACCCATTTTTATGTCTTATTTATGATTCAATTCTTAAGGATATTATGCTTTAATGAAAGGTATTTTTATGTTTTTGGATGTAGATGATTTAAAAAGAGTCCAAGAAAGAAAAAGAAGGAAAAATGAGCAAAAAGGAGCAAAAATGGAGCTTATGGAGCAAAATTTTAGAATTATTGGCCTGGCGCCTAGGCGCCAAAATCCGGCGCCTAGGCACCAGTATCCGGCGCCTAAGTGCCAGTTCGATACAGACGCTGTCAAGTTTTTTTGATGACTTTGGACATTTATTTTGATGGTGTTAAGCGGTTATTGGAGCTTCTAGAAGACTGGAAGTTACTCCTAATATATAGGACATGTGATACAATGTATTTTGACATAAGGAAACGGCTGGATCGCAAAGAGGTGTGACCCAAAGTGAAGAGGTGCGAAAGACCTGGTTACGGAGTCCGGCGCCTAGGCGCTAGATCTTGGCGCCTAGGCGCGAGAGTTACCTTCTAGAAGATACATTGAATTTGAATGAATTTTGAAGAGGTGCCTTAAGCAACCCCTGGTCAAATTCAGAGCTCTATAAATAGGAGCCCATTCTACAGAGAAAATGACACCAAAACCTCCCCTCTTAGTACACATACCAATTTTGGCATCTTCTCTCTCCTCTCTAGTTTTATTTGTCTCTTCCATACTTAGGGTACCACTTTATTTTGTATCTAGTGAGTTTAATTTGAGTGTTTATTGTGTGTTATTGCTGTTGGAGTCTTTCATCATTGCTTTGGAGTCAATAGAAGTCAGCGGATCACTTGAAGGAACACTTCAGATAAGTATTTAGACTTTGGTTCAAAGTTTTATAAATATGTTTTGTTGTGTTATTTCAATATGTTCCGAGTAGTTAGTTATCTTTCTCCTTTCAACTATGAAAAGATTATAAATTAATTAAATTTTGTAGGAGAATTAAATATAAAATATTTTAAAACATTGTGATGATATTAATATCTGATCTTTGTTTACTTTTTAAATTGGCCATTTAATTTGTTAAAACCTGTTGAAGAATTTTGAGACCTATCCGGAGATAAATTCTTAATTAGTAGATATCACATGAATCCTTAGGTAATTGCAGGCTATATGCGGATTGTTTAAGGTGAAGTGCAAATAAATAGGAAGATAATATTTATTGGGCGTAAAATTAATTAGTATTTAGAGTGACGTGACTAAATTCTAATAATTTGGTTTATAGAAAGGTAACGGGTCACTGGTAGGGCCGACCATAGCCTCCCTTGGACATATAGTAGTGTGAGCCTAGATTAACCCATTCTACTAATAAAACATCCTGAGCCTATCTATATATTAGTCAATGTTCTTTCCACCGGAACCAAAGGGTAAAGAATAGGAATGCTTCTATTTGACACAATACCATAATCTCAATTCCCTACAAAATATAATTGCTCTATAATTCTTGGATTAGTTGAAAAAGGAGAAAATCGTTTTTATACTTGCATTGAATTTTAATTACTACTTACTTTACTTTATTGCTTACTGCTTGCTTGCTTTTAGTAAAAATTATTAGTAAATTAAATTTGAATATATATATATATATAAATTGAATTTGAAAATTCCAAAATATTACTTATATTTCTTACTTTTTATAAATTCACTATCCCTATGGGATCGATAACCAGGACTCCACTAGAGCCCTGTAATACTTGAACGTTACGTATACTTGTGTTTAAAATTGTGACTTTTACAATAATTATTATAAAATCTAAATATAAATTAATAAAAGTAAACCTCACACATCAAGTTTTTGAAGCCATTTACCGGAAATTAAATATTCTAAAAAGTGGTATCAAATTCTTGTATTTTAAAGCATATATAAAGTCGCATCGCATCAAGTTTGTGGCGCCGCTACCGGGGATAAGAAAAGATAGGATAGGATAGGATAGAATAGAATAAAATATAATAAAAAGTAAAAAGAAAAGAATATAAAATATAAACAAACAAAAATAAAAACAAAACAAAGAAAAAATATTTTAAATTTTTATGCGTAGTTCTGGATCTAATAGATTACTATCTTTTGATTCTGAATTAGAAAGACCAATTAAAAGAATTAAAAAAAGAAAAAAATTCAAAATATCAAAAAATGGCTAACTTACATAACAATAATCAAAATCCAATCAAAATTAATGAACAAAATATTTATAAACCATTAAGGGAATATGCAAACCCTACAACTGATGAACTTCATGTTAGTATTCAAATTCCAGCTGTAGATGCTAATTCTTTTGAGCTTAAACCTTCTATTATTCAAATGGTTCAAAACAATCAATTTAGAGGAACACCTAATGAGGATCCAAATTTACATCTTGCTAGTTTTTTAGAACTTTGTGCTACCTTTAAATATAATAATGTTTCTGATGATGCTATTAGACTTAGACTCTTTCCTTTTTCCTTAAAAGATAAAGCAAATATGTGGCTTAATTCATTAGCAACTTGTTCTATTAAAACATGGGCAGATATGGCATAAAAATTCCTTGCTAAATATTTTCCTCATTCTAAAACTGCTAAATTGAGAAATGATATTATCTCATTTACGTAATTTGATGGAGAAATAATTTATGAAGCTTGGGAAATATTTAAAGAACTATTAAAAAAATGTCCTCATCATGCTTTACCAGATTGGTTTATTCAAACGTTTTATAATAGACTTATTGGATCACTTAGATTTATTATTGATGCTGCTGCTGGTGGTTCTTTAATGACTAAGACATTTGAAGAAGCCTACACCTTAATTGAAGAAATGGCTAATAACATTTTCAATGGCCTTCTGAAAGGGTTAATCCTAAAAGAATGGCCAGTATTCATGATAATGAAGCCTTTTCTATTTTAGCTTCACAAGTGGCTGTGATATCTAAGAAATTAGATAATTTTGCTATTAATATATCGCATGTAAGTTATGATAATTCTGCAAATTCTGATGATTCTCAAACAATGGAAACTTTGCAAGCTATTGCTAGTAAAACTAATAACCCCTATTCTAATTATTATAATACTGGTTGGAAAAATCATCCTAATTTTAATTGGAGTAATGGACATCAAGTTAATCCAAATTGGAACAATCAAGGAAATTCAAACTATAGACCAACTTATCCTCCTGGTTATAACAATCAGCAGTAAAAGTTGTCTGTAGAAGAATTGATCTTGCAACTAAGCAATCAGCTACAAAGTGAAAACACTGCTATTCATAATATTGAGAATTAGATGGGTCAAATCGCTAATTTCATTAATTACAGACCTCAAGGAACACTGCCTAGCAATGTCGAAATTAATCCTAAAGGATCTGGAAAAGAACATGAACAAGCAAAAGCCGTACAACTCGAAGTGGAAAGGAATTAAATGAGAAAACACGGAATGAGATTGAAAAAGAGAAAGAAGTTGAAGAGATTGAAAAACCTAAAGATACCTTTTCTCCAAGTAAAGATCAGACTGTTGTACCTATTGAAGTGGAAGTTGAAAGACCACCACCACCTTTTCCTCAAAGAATTAAACAACAGGAGCTTGACCATTAATTTTCTAAGTTCTTTGAAATTTTTAAGAAACTTACCATCAAAATTCCTTTTGCTGAAGCTTTGGAGAAAATGCCAAGCTATGCAAAATTTATGAAGGATATTTTAAGCAAGAAAAGAAAATTTGAAGCTTGTGAAACTGTTGCATTAAGTGAAGAATGTAGTGCAATAATTCAGAAGAAATTGCCTAAGAAACTTAAAGATCATCGAAGTTTCACTATACCATGTGCTATTGGAGAAAAATTCTGTGGAAAAGCCTTATGTGATTTAGGTGCTAGTATTAATCTCATGCCATTTTCAATCTTTCGAATGCTAGATTTAGGAGAGATTTCTCCGACCACTGTAACTCTTCAGTTAGCTGATTGATAGATCACTTATCCTAAAGGAGTTATAGAGGATGTTCTTGTTAAGGTAGATAAATTTATCTTCCCTGTGGATTTCATTGTTCTAGATATAAAAGAAGATAAAGAAATACCTATCATTTTAGGGAGATCTTTTCTAGCTACCGGTCGAGCTATGATTGATGTGCAAAAAGGAGAATTAACGATGAGAGTTAATGATCAAGAGATAACATTCAATGTTCTGAAATCAATGAGGTATCCTGATAAAGAAAAATGTTATCGAATTGATATTTTTGATTATATAATTGAAAAGCATCACCAAGAAAAATGTAAGGTCATTGCTGATGATAAAGATAAAGAATCTATGTTATATAATGAGTCATTAAATGAAGAAAATTTATTTGAAGAAACTCATTATATTCATGAAAATTGAGAAATTTTAGACACAACTATAAATGATATACTTTTACCATCAATTAAAAAAGCCTCTGAACTGGAATTAAAAATGTTACCTGCACATTTAAAGTATGCATTTCTTGGAGATTCATTAACTTTACCTGTAATAATATCTTCAGAATTAAGCAAAGATCAAGAAGAAAAATTAATAGGAGTTTTAAAGAATTATAAGAAAGTTTTTGGTTGGACTATTGCAGATATAAAAGGAATAAGCCCTTAAATCTGTATGCATAGAATTTTTGGAAGAAAATTGTAAACCCACCATTGAACCTCAAAGAAGATTAAATCCAATTATGAAAGAGGTTGTCAATAAAGAGATTTTGAAATGGTTAGATGCTGGAATTATTTATCCTATTTCAGATAGCAAATGAGTAAGTCCTATTCATTGTGTTCTAAAGAAAGGTATAGTAACAGTATGAAAAAATGAATTAATCCCAACAAGACAAGTTACTGGATGGAAAATTTGCATTTATTATCGAAAATTAAACAACACCACTAGAAATGATCATTTTCCTTTACCTTTCTTGGATCAAATGCTGGATAAACTAGCTGGACACTCATATTTCTATTTTCTGGATGGATATTCTGGTTATTATCAATTACCCGTTGCTCTTGAGGATCAAGAAAAGACAACATTTACAAGTCCTTATGGAACATTTTCCTTTAGAAGAATGCCTTTTGGTTTATGCAATGCACCTACAACTTTTCAAAGATGTATGATGTCAATATTCTGTGATTTGATTGATAAAGGAATTGAAGTATTTATGGACGATTTTTCAGTTTTTGGAACTTCTATTGAATCTTGCTGGGAAAATATAATGAAAATTTTGAAGAGATGTGAAGAAACAAATTTAGTTCTAAACTGAGAAAAATGTCAATTTATGGTCACAAAAGGCTATGTACTTGGACATAAAGTTTCACAAATAGGGATGGAAGTGGATCAAGCAAAAGTGAGAATTATTGCTGAACTGCAACCACCTACTACCGTTACTGATGTGAGAAGTTTTTTGGGTCATGCTGGATTTTATAAGAGATATATAAAGGATTTTTGTAAAATTGCTAAACCTCTTTTCCATTTATTAGAAAAAGAAGCTAAATTTGAATTTAATGAAGATTGTCTAAATGTGTTCAATATTCTGAAAGAAAAATTAATCACTGCACCTGTCATTGTTGCACCTGATTGGAATAAACCTTTTGAATTAATGTGTGATGAAAGTGATTATGCAATCAGAGCTGTATTAGGAAAAAAATATGAGAAGATTTTTAAAGTTATATACTATGCTAACAAAACTCTTTATGAAACTCAAATAAATTACACTACAACTAAAAAAGAGCTTTTAACAATAGTATATGCCTTTGATAAATTTAGACCATATCTTATTGGAACAAAATGTATCGTACACACTGATCATTCTGCTATTAAGTATTTAATGTCTAAAAATGATGCTAAACCTAAATTGATCAGATGGATTTTACTTTTACAAGAATTTGATTTTGAAATTATGAACAAAAGAGGAACTGACAACCAAATTGCTGATCATTTATCAAGAATAAAAAATAATAATGAGAAGATTTATGAAGAAAAGATAAATGAGAAATTTCCAGATGAGCAATTATAAGTCATTCAATGATTACAAATGCCTTGGTATGCAGAAATAGTTAACTACTTGGTTAGCAATATTTTACCATATAGGATTAATAGTACATACATTAAGAAAATCAAGAATGATTGTAAATCATATATTTGGGAAGATCATCATTTATTTAAATTAGGAAGAGATTCTGTGATTCGAAGATGTGTACCTTATGAAGAAACTTTTGCAATTATTCAAAAATATCACGATTCTGAATTTGGAGGACACTTTGGAGTGGATAAAACTGCATTTAAAATTTTAAATTCTAGATTTTATTGTCCTACTTTATTTAAAGATGTTGGACATTATGTGAAAACTTGTGATCGATGTCAAAGAATGGGAAATATATCCAGAAAAGATGAAATGCCTCTAAACTTTATATTAGAAATCGAAATTTTTGATGTATGGGGTTTAGACTTTATGGGACCTTTCGTACCATCATTTGGAAAGATTTATATTTTATTAGCAGTTGATTATGTTTCAAAGTGGATCGAAGCTGTAGCTTTACCTAACTGTGATTCCAAAAGTGTTTCGAAATTTTTAAAGAAAATAATTTTTAGAAGATTTGGAATGCTTAGGATAATTATCACAGATGAGGGAAGTCATTAAAGAAATATAAGAATTCAATCATTGCTGGAAAAATTCAGAATTAAACATAGAATTGTAACTGCTTATCGTCCTCAAACAAGTGGAATGGCTGAAGTGTCAAACAGAGAAATTAAAAAAATTTTAGAAAAGACTGTTAATCCTAAAATAACTGACTGGGTTAATAGACTTGATTCTGCATTATGGGCTTATAGAACAGCTTATAAGACACCTATCGAAATGTCACCTTATCGGTTAATTTATGGTATACATTGTCACTTACCTGTTGAACTACAGCATAAAGCTTATTGGGCGATAAATGAGTTCAATTATAATTTGAATACTGCAGGAGAAAAACAATTATTACAACTGAATGAAATGGAAGAGATAAGAAACGAGTCTTATGAAAATGCAAGAATTTATAAGGAAAGAATGAAGAAATTGCATGACAAAATGATTTCAAGGAAAATATTCGAGCCTGGACAAGAAGTATTATTATTTAATGCTCGTTTAAAACTTTTCCCTGGAAAATTAAAATCTAAATGGATGGGACCATTTATAATTGAGAAAGTTTACCCTTATGGAGCTGTGGATATTAAAGATCCCAAAATTGAAAAAGTATTTAAAGTTAACGGATTAAGACTAAAGCCTTATATGGGAGAAATGAAATTAAATTACAAAGAGGCTTATGAGCTGAGTCTACCTGATTAATTCAATTAATTAGGTCGGGCTGACGACGTTAAACCAAACGCTTTGTGGGAGGCAACCCATACTTATTAGTTTGAGTTTAATTATTGCTGTAAGGTTATGCCTTGGTCTTGACTAAATTTATATATAACTTCTATAAATATAAGGCTAACAAGTCTGTATTGGCTTAAGCTAAACATTTTCTTGAAGTATATAAAATTTGGACTTGGACCACTCCATGTCAAATGTGAGTAAAAAGGAGATCAATTTAACCTTCATTTGTGATTTTTTGTGATTTGAATTTTTCATAATAGTGTTTGAGTGTGGATCACACTCATTTATTAGACCTATTTTTACGACCGAAACTTTGTAAACTTTGACAATAGGCGAATCAGAGTCGATCGAGGTTTCGCCGCCTAGGCGCCAAAACCTCGCCTAGGCGCCAAAAGTTGGCGCCAAAAGTTGGCGCCTAAGCGCCAGAGTGGCCTGCGTATCGATGATCCGGCGCCTAAGCGCCGCGGTTACAGATCGTGGAAAAACTGAAATTCTTTAGTTTTTCACACCAAATCTCTTTGTATATAGCCTATTTTTCGTCCCCAATCCTATAAAAACCTTAATTTTGACCAAAGCAATCCATTTTAGAGAAGTTAAGAAGGATTTGGAGGCAATGGATAGAGAAAATCATGAAAATGAGGTAAGGGACAAATGTCCTAAAGATCCTTAGCCTTATTTTAATGGTTTTATTGTTGTTAGTTTGAAGAAAATGTTTAGTCGATTGGATAAGATTGAAGCAGAACTTTAAAGTATTGGTAATCATCTCCATGAGATGTACCACCAATACGAACACTTAGATTGACAAACCAAACTTCAATCTGATCGTTTGGCTGCCTATCATGACACTCAAGTAGAAATGTACGCGAAGAACAAGTGGATCGATGAAAAGACGGCTTTGGAATTTCCAAGGGCGTTGGTGTTCTAACCCTTCGGTCCTAGCGAACTTCATTGCGAAAGAGATTGTAATTGAAGATCAGTGTTAAATAGATCTTATATGTGTTTTAAGTGTGATCGAGCCTTGTTTTAGTGTGTTGAATATCTAATTTGTGTGTTTGCTTAATTGTTCAATGTGTGTTGTTAGATTTGAATGTTTGCTTTGAATATGTTGTTGTTTGTGTTATTTATAAAACGATGAACCTTGATACAATCTTATACTGAAAGTTATTGAATTTGGAATGGATGTTAAGATTTAGAATTGAAGAATTTGGAGACATTTTTTGTGGATCTATACTATCATTTTAATTTAATTGTGAAAATATTTGGAGGATATAAAATGGATTAATACTCTCATAAGAGTAATTAGGAGTCAAATTTAAAAAGATTTGGTGGGAAATATTTAATTTAAATTGAATTTTTGGAAATGCGAGTCTAGCGCCTAGGCGTCAGAATTCGGCGCCTAGGCGCCGGTTCGGCCTGAACCCGAAAACTCATCTTCTTAAACCCCCCTACGCAATTTTTGACGCCTAAGCTTCCTTCTCCACTGTTTTTCACAAAAATACCACATAGAGATCCCATTTAAAGCCAGATTTTCAAGTTTTTGAGCTTGAAATCACCTGATTTCTTCATCTCGAGGTCAGATCTACATTCTAAACTCATTGTTTTTTATTTTCACCATGTATTTTGTTCTCATTAAGAAAACCGAAATTTTGAGAGAAATTTTGATTTTTTATGGTTAAATCCATGAATTTTTAAGCTTTTTCAAGTTTGAAAAGCTTAAATTAGTTTATTTTCCTAGGCCCGTTGAATTTATTTTGCGTTTTTATTTTCACGTTTATATGGAACCCAAATCTAAGCGAGGAAAGGAACGAAAAAATTTTGATCGTAGCAAGTTCGTCACTGCTGCTGCACACTTCTGATACAATGATTTTTCTATGACTCGGAAATTTATCTCGTAGCGAAGTTTTTATAATCCTGGAGGAAGAATTGAGGAGACAATCGTTGCACTTAACCGGCAACGATTCTGCTATTTCACTGTTGTTGCTATTATCTCGGTTGTTAGAGAGTTTTATGCTAATTTCGTGGATGCGGAAGAATACGAGATTTTTGTTCGAGGAGTTGGAGTAGGATTCACTACTGAACGCATCAATATTTTCTATGGCCTGCCGCCAAACATAGAGTGTTATTACTCAGGATTATCTCCACCTGAGGGAGATTTGGATATGATCATTGCCTACCTGACTGATTGTACTGGAGCCTGGAAGATTCAGAATGGAAAAAGGGTAAATTTTTCATCTTTTAAGCTTAATGGTGTTTCAAAGGCATGACATTACTTTATTTATGCTCATCTCCTTCCATCTAATCTTCTGAGCAAAGTTACCAAAGATAGAGCTATTCTCAACTACTGCATTCAAGAGAGGAAATCTATTAATGTAGGGAGCATTATTTATGATTTTGTAGAGGCTACTGCTCGTTCTAGCACTTCTATTAGACTTGGTTTTCCATCTCTGATCTATTCTCTATGTCAAAGTGCTGGAGTAGTTGCTGAGCTTTCTGAGTAAATGCTCAAGTCGACAAAGCCTATAGGAAGAGAAAGCGTCACCATTTATGATCGACTGCGAGGTAAGAGTTCTACTGCACCTGCTGGTTCATTACCTACTTCAGGTAGAGCTTCTACTTCTGGACCATCTATTTCTGCTGAGCCATCATCTACTTTTTGGGAAACCATGCATGATCAGTTTATAGAGCAGCAGCATGAGTTATTCTTAACTCAATGTATAGTAGATACGATAGACAAGAAGATTGATCATCTTTCTGAGTATACACAAAGAAAGAGTGATTACGATGCTGAGAATTCAGAGTCTTTAGTGAGATTTCTGAAAGGTGAGCACGATGTTCAGTTCCCTACTTATCTCAGATTTTCACCATATGTTGATCCTAAGGATACGGAGTTTTCTTTTGGTGATGACGATGATGAAGCTACAAACAGTGATTAGTAACTTGACTTATCTCTAGAGATTGTTGATTCTGTTTTTAGTGTATTTTCTTGTTTCTTGTGTTGTTTAGTGGGATGCTATTTGTTAGTATTTATGTGAAATTTTTATGTTAAAACTATTTTAAAATTATCTGATGTGTGTTTAAGATCGAAATGTGAATGAATTTCTATAAAAGTTTATTTACGTTTTTAGCTCTACTCGTTTAGTGTTCATGAATAGTTAGTAAATTTGCATGTTAAAAAAAAGTGATTTATTTTTAAAAATTAAATCCTGCTCTGCAAAACTTTTCTATATATGCTTAATCATTTCTATTATATTCATATTAAAGTATGTGTAGAAGTAGAAGTTAGTTTTTCCTTACTACATCATTACTGTACTTAGATTAATTCCTGTTTATTTCTTTCTCTCATGCTTTAGAATATTTCATGATTCATATTTATACTAAATCTGAAGTTTGGGGGAAGGGAAAACATTTATCAAATTTAAATATTATTTGTCCTTAAAGAACTAATATTTTCTTTAAAATTATATTAACATAACATAAGTAATGAAAAATATATTTAAGATTACCTAAATTTTTGAATTTATAAATAATTTAGTAAACTTAATTAAAACTTCAAAAATTTTGGTTGATTTTAAGAATAGAATTATTTAGAATAATTCTATTTATAGTAAAGAGAATTGTATTTTTGAAATACTAAGGAATCAAGATTATTGCTTGAAAAAGAAAAGATTGAAATAAGATTTGAAAAATAATAAATTATTAATGTCATATTCATTAAGTAAGAATGTATAAGTTTTTAAAAATAAGTTAAGGATAGTGAAGTTCAAAATCATTAACAGGCTATCCAAAAATAGTAATCATCACTTAAAAAAAAAAAGGGATTGAAAAACAATCCAGGAAAAAAAGTGAGGAGAAGCTTGAGGAAATGCTAATAAAAAATTGGCTTCACTTGAATTATCTTATAAGAAGAAGTCTAATTACATTTTTAACTTAATTTCTATGTACATATATTTTTACTAAAAAAATTTTTCATGAAAATCTTTTTCTTGTAAATATTCTATGAGAACTTGATATGATAAACAACAATTATTCTTGAAATAATGAAAAATTGGAAGTCTTATGATTTAGTAGTTAAATATTCTTAAATTCTTAAAATTAAACTTAATTAGTGAAATTTGGTTAATGATTTGCTAAAGCATTTATAAAACCAAAAATTTTAAGGAATTTAAATATTTTTACTTCATTCCAAATGTTATCTATTTTATGTAATTAAAATGGTTACTTGAGGACAAGTAACATTTAAGTTTGGGGGAATTTGATCTACCTAAAGAATACCCATTTTTATGCCTTATTTATTATTCAATTCTTAAGGATATTATGCTTTAATGAAAGGTATTTTTATGTTTTTGGATGTAGATGATTTAAAAAGAGACCAAGAAAGAAAAAGAAGGAAAAATGAGCAAAAAGGAGCAAAAATGGAGCTTATGGAGAAAAATTTTGGAATTATTGGCCTGGCGCTTAGGGGCCAGAATCCGGCGCCTAAGCGCCAGTTCGATACAGAAGCTGTCAAGTTTTTTTTATGACCTTGGGCAGTTATTTTGATGGTGTTGAGCGGTTATTGGAGCTTCCAGAAGACTGGAAGTTACTCCTAATATAGAGGACATGTGATACAAGGTATTTGGACACAAGGAAACGGTCTGGATCCCAAAGAGGTGCGACCTAAAGTGAGGAGGTGCGAAAGACTTGGTCACAGAGTCCAGCGCCTAGGCGCCAGATCCCGGTGCCTAGGCGCGATAGTTACCTTCTAGAAGATACATTGAAATTGGATGAATTTTGAAGAGGTGCTTGACCCAATTTTTGTATTTCCAAATACAAGAATTTGTTACCACTGCTAGAAAAATTAATTTCTGGCAAAGGCGCGAAACACTTGACCCGGAATAACATGCTATATAGATGTGTACCAAATTTTAATTAACGGCAATAGCATTAAATAAAACTTGATTAATACTGAAGGCTAGGCCGTTAGTGATTAATACTTTTTAAATATATGTTTATATAGCAAAATATAATTTTAAAGGAAAATATTTTATATACTTTTTGGGTACTACGCAAGTATACGTATCGTTTCAAGTAATAAAGGGCTTTGAAACAAAGACCCCAATATCGATCCCATGGGGAAAAAGGGTAATAAATTTTTAAATATTGTATTTCAAAATCTTTTTGTATTTTAATCTAACTATAAATTACTTTTAATTTACTAGATGCAGATAAAGAAAAAAATAATAAGAAAATGATTTTGTGAAAATAATATAAAACAAACAACTTTCTTCCTTTCAATTAATCCAAGATTTTAAAGATAATTTAATATTCGTTGGAGAATCTATTTTATGGTATTGTGCCAAATAGAAGTATTCCTATTCTTTACCCTTTGATCCAGGCGCAAAGAACATTGGCTAATTTACAGACCAGGTCCAGATGTATTGTTAGTAGAATGGGTTAATCTAGGCTCACACTACTAAATGTCCAAGGGTTGCTATGGTTGGCCCTACTAGTGACCCTTTCCTTATCTATAAATCAAATTATAAGAATTTAGTCTGTCACTCTAAAAACTTATCAATTCTACGCCATTTAAATCTTATCTTCCTATTTATTTGCACTTCACCTTGAATAGCCCGCGCATGGCCTTCAATTACCCAAGGATTCATGTGACATCTACAAGTTAAGAGTTCTTTTCCTTCTAAGTCTCAAAACTCTTGAACAGGTTTTAACAATTTAAATGACCAATTTAAAAAGTAAAGTAAGATCAGGTATTAATATCATCACAATGTTTTGAAAATATTTTGATTTTCAATTCTCCATCGAATTTTATATTATCTTATTTATCTTTTCATTATTGAAGGAAGAAAGTAAACTAACTACTCAGAACACATTGAATATAAACAATAAAACATAATAAATAAACTTTGAATAAAAAATAAAATACTTATCTTAAATATTCATCATACAGATCTTCTAATTCCTACTGACTTCACAGTGTAATGAACTCCTGATGCAACAATTTGAAAATAAACTCACTAAACTAAATAAAAGTGGCCCTAATTTCTCTCTCTATTTCTTTCTCTAAGGATGAGAGATCCTAAAGTGGATAAGAGAAAGTGGATACAATGGGGGCACATTTTTTCTGAAGGAGTGGACTCCTATTTATAGGCTTCAAGGGTTGCCTTGAGGCACCTCTTCAAAACATGTCCAAATTCAATGAATCTTCTAGAAAGTCTGTCAGGTGCCTAGGCGCCGGAATCGGGCGCCTAGGCTTCTGACACCGCGTCCAGTTCTTCGTACCTCTTCACTTTGGCTCACAGCTCTTCACGATTAAAGCTGTTTTGGAGCGTCCAAATGCAATGTATCACATGTCCTATTATCAAGGAACAAATGCCAGTCTTCTAAAATGTCCAATAACCGCTCACTCCGTCAAAATAACCGTCCAAAAGTCGTCAAAAACTTGACAGTTTCTGTATCGAGTATGGTGCTTAGGCGCCAGGCCATAATTTTTGATAATTCTTGTATTTTGCTCCATTTTTGCTCCTTTTTGCTCCTTTTTGCTCCTTTTTCACCCTTTTTCCTTTTTTGGACCTTTTACATCACCTACATATAAAAACACAAAAATACCTTTCATTAAAACATAATATCCTTAGAAATTGATAAAAATCAAGGCATAAAAATAAGTATTTTTTTTATGGATCAAAATCTCCCAAACTTAAATGTTACTTGTCCTCAAGTAACCCTTTTTACTATATAAAATATATAACCTTTGGAATAAAAGATAAATATTTAAGAGTCCTTATAATTTTTAATTTTATAAAGTCTTTAGTAAATTATTAACCCAATTTCACTAACTAGGTTTAATTTTAAGAATTTAAAGAATATTCAACTACCAAATCATAATATTTCAAATTTTTCTTCCATTTTGAAAATAATAGAAGTTTATTATATTAAGATCTCATAGATTATTTACAGGAAAAAGATCTTCTTGAAAAACCTTTCTTAAATAAAGAGTCATGCATAAAAATTAAGTAAAATATGTAACTAGTTTTTCTTCTATAAGATAATTCAAGTGAAGCCAATTTTTGATTATGCATGTCCTCAAGCTTCTCCTCTCTTCTCTTTTTTTTTTATTTTTTTATTTATATAGAGAGGATTACTATATCTGGATAGCCTATTGATGATTTTGAACTTCACTATCCTTAACTTATATTTTCAAAACTTATACATTTCCACTTAATTATTATAACATGAATACAAATTCAAAAAGATTTTCAATATTTTCCTTTTTCAAGTGATAATTTTTGATTACTTAATACTTCTAAAATTCCATTGTTTCTACCATGAATAGAAAAATTCCTTAATCTTATTCTTCTTTAAGTTAAATAATTCTATTCTTAAAATCAATCAAAGTTATTAAAATTTTGGTTAAGTTCACTAAATTGTTTATAATTTCAAAAACAAAAGTGATCTTAAATAGATTCTTGATTCCTTATGTCATGTTAAAAATTTTTTATTTTAAGAAAATATTAGCTCTTGAAGGACAAATAAAATTTAAATTTGAATGTATTTTCCCTTCCCCCAAACTTAAGTTTTGGTATACTATGAAAATTTGAAAGTATGAGAGAAAGAAAATCATAATTTTAAAAAGGAAAATTTTATAAGTATGTAAAAACGATCTTAAAAAGAAAAATTTACTTCTACTCAAACTTTAATGAATAATAAAGATAAAATTGAAGCAGGTATAAAAAGTAAGCAGGCTAATTTTTATGATTATACTAAATTTAAAACAAAATAAAAGCAGAGCAAAATTACTAATTACTAAACAGTAGACTGAAACAAACATATCATAAATTAACTCTAATCTCAGTCTCAAACACAATATACTAAGAATATTCTAACAACAGAATCATAACACTAATCAAAATTTGCTGCTATTGAAGTTGTCTCGTGCCTTCCCGCGTTTAGATTTCGGAGCCATCTAAACGTGAAAGAAAACAAGAACAAATTTCGGAATAAAAAATTTAAACTCTTTTTAAGTTTAGAAAACTTAAAATAAGTTTAAAAATCCAAAGAAATCACTAAAAATCAAATTTTTTTTTTCAAAATTTTGGTTCTTAGCAAAACCTAGGAAAATCTATGGTGAAAATCGAAAATAAATGGTTTAGAGTGTAGATCTGACCTTGAGACGAAGAATTCGAGTGGTTTCGCGCCCAAATCCTTGATGTTTTGACCTCAAATTGGATTCTAAAAGCTGATTTTCGTGAAAAATGGAGCAAGAAGAAGGCTTAGGCTTCGATAATGGCTTTTGGGGGTATTTAAGGAATTTTTCGGGTATAGGCCGAACCGGCGCTTAAGCGCCGAATTCTGGCGCCTAGGCGCCAGACTTGCCTTTCACAAAAAAATTATTTTTAAATTTAATTTTCCACCAAAATTCATAAATTCAACTTCCAATTACTCACATTAGAGTAGGGCTTTAGTTTCTAACTTCCAAAATATTTTCCAAAAATTTTAAGAATTAAATATTAATCCACCAATCAAACATAAAGTTTAAATCAAACTTCACTAAATTCCATTTATAATTTTCAATATTGGCTCAATATATTTCAGATAAGTATCATACTTGATTCAAGTTCCTAATACACAATCAAACACAACAAATTCTAAGCAAAAATAACACACATTGAACATGAATGCAAATACACAAATATAATCGATTCACTACATCGATACAATGACTCAACAAACCAGATAATAACGATCTCATTACCAGAATACTCTAATCTTCACATGGGAAATTGTGTATTCTGCTTGGAAAGAACACTAACAATCTCGGGAAATCAGTAGCCGTCTTTTCATCAATCCACTTGTTCTTCGCATACATTTCAACTTGAGCATCTTGATAAGCCGCAAAATGATCAAATTGAAGTTTCATCTACCATTCTAGATGTTTAATCTGATGAAACATCTCATGAAGGCGATCTCCAATGCTTTTAAACTCCGCTTCAAACTTATCCAAGCGACTAGAAATTTTCTCTAAACTTACTGCAATGAAACCATTGAAGTAGGGTTGAGGATCCTTTGAGACCTTATCCATAGCCTCTTCTCCAAGATTTCTTCCTTCCATTTCTTCAAAAATTTCTCAAATCTCTCAAGAATGAAGTGTAATGGACGTAACTTTGATTGCTTGATGGTTAGGGATGAAGATGGGTTGATTTAAAGGTGAAAATCGTGTGAAAAACTGAAAATTTTCGGTTTTTGCACGACCCAGTAACCGTGTTGCTTAGGCGCCGAATCTGGCGCCTAGGCGCCGGACCTATTGATACATAGTTTAACTCGGGCGCTTAGGCTCCGAATCTTGGCACCTAGGCGCCAGAACTATGTTCAACTCCGTTTCGCCTAATCGTCAAATTTAAAAGTTTCGTTCTCCAAGATAGGTAAATTATACTGGTAAGAGTAATCTAGACTCAATAACACAAATTATAAGCAATCATAATGAAGGTTAACTTGATCTCCTTTTTACTCATATTTAGAATATACTGATCCAATTTCTAAATCTTACATACTTCAAAATAATCTTCAGCTTAAGTCAACAAAGACTTATAAGCATCAAATTTTTCTAAAGTAATATAAAATCAGTCAAGATCAAGACATAACCTTACATTAAAAACATAAAAACACTCAAAATAAAAGATAATTATGGGTTGCCTCCCACAAAGCGCTTGGTTTAACGTCATCAGCCCGACTTAAGTAAATCTTTAATCAGGTTGACTCAATTCATAAGCCTCTTTATAAATCATTTTAATATCTCCCAAATAAGGCTTCAATCTTAATCCATTTACTTTAAAAATTTTTCCTGTTTTGGGGTCTTTAATATCCACAGCTCCATAATGGTATCCTTTCTCAATTATATAGGGTCCAATCCATTTAGATCTTAATTTTCCAGGAAAAAGTTTTAAACAAGAATTAAACAGTAATACTTCTTGTCCAGACTAAAAAATTTTTCTTGAAATTTTCTTATCATGTAACATCTTCATTTTCTCTTTATAAATCCTTGCATTTTCATATGATTCATTTCTTATCTCTTCCATCTCATTCAATTGCAATAATCGCTTTTCTCCTGCTTCATTCAAATTAAAATTAAACTTCTTTATCGCCCAATAAGCTTTATGTTCAAGTTCAACAGGTAAGTGACAATGTTTACCATAAATTAACCGGTAAGGTGACATTCTAATTGGTGTCTTATAAGCTGTTCTATAAGCCCATAATGCAAAATCAAGTCTATCAACCCAATCAGTTCTTTTAGGATTAACAGTCTTCTCTAAATTCTTTTAATTTCTCTGTTTGATACTTCAGTCATTCCACTTGTTTGTGGGTGATAAGCAGTTGCAATTCTATGTTTGATTCCAAATTTTTGTAGTAATGATTGAATTCTTACATTCCTGAAATGACTTCCACCATTAGTGATAATTACCTTAGGTATTCCAAATCTTGAAAATATCATTTTTTTAAGAATTTAAAAACACTTTTGGAATCACAGTTTGGTAAAGCAACAGCTTCAATCCACTTTGAAACATAATCAACTGCTAATGAAATATAAGTTTTTCCAGATGATGGAACAAATGGTCCCATAAAGTCTAAACCCCATAAATCAAAATTTCAACTTCCAATATATAGTTTAAAGGCATTTCATCCTTCCTAGATATATTTCCCATCCTTTGACATCGATCACATGTTTTCACATAATGTCTCACATCTTTAAATAAGGTAGGCTAATAAAATCCATAATTTAAAATTTTAAATGTAGTTTTATCTATGCCAAAGTGTCCTCCAAAATTGGAATCATGACATTTTTGAATAATAGCAAAAGTTTCCTCATAAGGTACACATCTTCGAATTATAGAATCTCTTCCAATTTTAAATAAATGAGGATCTTCCCAAATATAAGATTTAGCATCATATTTAAATTTCTTAATAAATTTGTTATCCAATTCATAAGGTAAAATATTGCTAACTAAATAGTTAACAATATCGGCATACCAAGGTGTTTTGCATCCTTGAATAACATATAAAGATTCATCGGGAAAATTCTCATTTATATTTTCTTCTGAAATAATATCATTTTTAATTCTAGACAAATGATCGGCAATTTGGTTTTCGGTTCCTTTTCTATCTACTATTTGAAAATCAAATTCTTGTAGAAGTAAAACCCATCTTATCGATCTAGGTTTAGAATCCTTCTTAGATATTAGATATTTAATAGCAGAATGATCGAGTATGAACTATGCATTTAGTACCAAGAAGGTAAGGTCTAAATTTATCAAAGGCATATACTATAGCTAGAAGCTCCTTCTCGGTGGTAGTGTAATTTCTTTGTGTTTCAGTGAGAGTTTTACTAACATAATATACAAATTTGAAAACCTTCTCATATTTTTGTCCTAATACAGCTCCAAACGCAAAATCACTTGCATCACACATTAATTCAAAAGATTTATTCCAATTAGGTGCAACAATGATAGGTGCAGTTATTAGTTTTTCTTTTAAAATATTAAAAGCATTAAAACATTCTTTGTTAAATTCAAATTTCGCATCTTTTTCCAATAAATGACAAAGAGGTTTAGCAATTTTAGAAAAATCCTTTATGTATCTTCTATAAAATCCAGCATGACCTAGAAAACTTCTCACATCAGTAACAGTAGTAGGTGGTTGCAATTCAGCAATAATTTTCACTTTCACTTGATCTACTTTCATCCCTTTTTGTGTAACTTTGTGACCAAGTACAATATCTTTTGTGACCATGAATTGACATTTTTCCCAGTTAAGAACTAAGTTTGTTTCTTCACATCTTTTCAGAACTTTGGAAATGTTTTCTAAACAAGATTCAAAAGAAGTTCCAAAAGCCGAAAAATCGTCCATGAATATTTCAATTCCTTTGTCAATCAAATCATAAAATATTGACATCATACATCTTTGAAAAGTTGCGAGTGCATTACATAAACCAAAAGGCATTCTTCTAAAAGCAAAGGTTCCATAAGGACTTGTAAATGTTGTTTTCTCTTGGTTCTCAGGAGCAATAAGTAATTGATGATAACCAGAATATCCATCCAGAAAAAAGAAATATGGGTGTCCAACTAGTTTATCGAGCATTTGATCCAAGAAAGGTAAAGGAAAATGATCATTTCTAGTGGCGTCATTTAATTTTCTATAATCAATACAAATTCACCATTCAGTAACTTGTCTTGTAGGAATTAGTTCATTTTTATCATTGACAATGACAATTACACCTCCTTTCTTCGGAACACAATGAATAGGACTTACCCTTTGACTATCCGAAATAGGATAAATAATACCAGCATCTAACCACTTAACAATTTCTTTTTTAACAACCTCTTTCATGATATGATTTAATCTTCTTTGCGGTTCAATAGTAGGTTTAAAATTTTCTTCCATTAAAATTCTAAGCATACAAATGGAAGAGCTTTTTCCTCTTATATCAGCAATAATCCAACCAAAAGCTTTCTTATAATTCTTTAACACACCTAGTAATTTTTCTTCTTGATCTTTACTCAGTTCAGAAGAAATAATAACAGGTAAAGTTAACCAATTTCCAAGAAATGCATATTTTAAATGTGAATGTAACATTTTTAATTCTAGTTCAGGGGCTTTTTTAATTGATGGTAAAAGTATATCATTTTGAGTTATGTCTAAAGTTTCCCAGTTATCTTTAATAAAATGAGTCTCTTCTTCTTTTACTTCTTCATTTTCATCAGTTAAAAATTCAAAATTTTCTTCAGAAACGACTTTACATTTTTCTTGATAATGTTTCTCAATTAAATAATCAATTATATCCATTCGATAACATTTCTCTTTATCAGGGTACTTCATTGATTTAAGAACATTGAATTTAATCTCTTGATCATTAACTCTCATGGTTAATTCTCCCTTTTGCACATCAATCATAGCTCGTCCGGTAGCTAGAAAAGGTCTCCCTAAAATAATAGGTATCTCTTTATTTTCTTCCATATCAAGTACGATGAAATCTACAGGGAAGATAAATTTATCCACTTTAACAAGGACATCCTCTATAACTCCTTTAGGATAAGTGATAGATCTATCGACTAATCGAAGGGTTACGGTGGTGGGAGTAATCTCTCCTAAATTCAATCTTCGAAAAACAGAAAATGGCATGAGATTAATACTTTCTCCTAAATCACATAAAGCTTTTCCACAAAATTTTTCTCCAATAGCACAGGGTATAGTGAAACTTCCAGGATCCTTAAGCTTTTCAGGTAATTTCTTTTGAATTATTGCACTGCATTCTTCACTTAAAGCAACAATTTCAAAAGCTTCAAATTTTCATTTCTTGCTTAAAATATCCTTCATAAAATTTGCATAAGTTGGCATTTGTTCCAAAGCTTCAGCAAAATGTATGTTAATAATAAGTTTCTTAAAAATTTCAAAGAACTTAAAAAATTGATGATCAAGTTTCTGCTGTTTAAGTCTTTGAGGAAAAGGTGGTGGTGGTTTTTCAACTTCCACATTAATAGGTATAACAGTCGATCTTGACTAGGAGAGAGAGTTTCTTTAGGTTTTTTGATCTCTTCAACCTCAATCTCTTTTTCAATTTCATTTCGCATTCTTTCTTTTAATTCCTTTCCACTTCTAAGTTGCACAGCCTTAACATGTTCATGTTCTTTTCTAGTTTCCTTTGGATTAATTTCAACATTACTAGGAAGTGTTCCTACAGGTCTGTTATTAATTAAAGTAGCAATTTGCCCCATTTGATTTTCGATATTATGAATAACAGTATTTTGATTTTGTAATTGATTATTCATTTGTAAAATTAATTCTTCTATTGATAACTTTTTCTGTTGATTATTAAATCCGGGAGGTTTATAATTTGGATTAACTTGATTATTCCAATTTCCAGTGGGATGAGATTGATTATTACCCCATTGTTGTTGTGAATTATTCCAGTTAAAATTAGGATGATATTTCCACCCAGGATTATAATAATTTGAATAAGGATTATTTTTACTTGCAATAGCTTGTAAAGTTTCAATATTTTGAGAATCTTCAATATTAGCAGAGTTATTATGTGAAATATTAATTGCAAAATTATCTAATTTTTTAGACATTGCTGCTACTTGTGAAGCTAGGATAGAAAAGGCTTCATTATCGTGAATACTTGCCATCTTTTTAGGATTAATCTTTTCAGAAGGCCATTGAAAATTGTTTTTAGGCATTTCTTTAATTAAAGTGTAAGATTCTTCAAATGATTTAGACATTAAAAAACCTCCAGCAGCAGCATCAATAATTGATTTTAAAGATCCAATTAATCCATTGTAAAATTTTTGAATCATTAACCAATCAGGTAAAGCATGATGAGGACATTTTCTTAATAGTTCTTTAAATCTTTCCCAAGTTTCATATATTTTCTCCCCGTCAAATTGACTAAACGAAGTAATATCATTTCTTAATTTAGCAGTTTTAGAAGGAGGAAAATATTTAGCAAGGAATTTTTGTGCTATTTCAGCCCATTTTTTAATAGAACCAGTTGCTAATGAGTTTAACCACATCTTTGCTTTATCTCTTAAGGAAAAAGGAAAGAGTCTAAGTCTAATAGCATCATCAGAGACATTGTTATATTTAAAAGTAGCACAAAATTTTAAAAAACTAACAAGGTGTAAATTTGGATCCTCATTTGGTGTTCCACCAAATTTATTGTTTTGCACCATTTAAATAATAGACGGTTTAAGTTCAAAAGAATTAGCATCTACAGTGGGTATTTGAATACTACTATGAAGTTCATCAATCGTAGGGTTAGCATAATCCCTTAATGGTTTATAAACATTTTGATCATTAAGTTTAATTGGATTTTGTAAAATAGCCATTTCTTGAAATTTTTGAATTTGTTTTCCCTTTTTAATTTTTCTAATTGTTCTTTCTAATTCAGAATCTAAAGGTATTAATCCTTCAGAACCAAAACTACGCATAAAAAAAAGAAAAATAAAGCAAGGAATAAATATATATATATATATTTATATTTATTTTATTTTATTTTTTTATTTTTATTTTTATATTATTATATTTTTTTATGTTTTTGGAAATATAATATTTAAAAATCTATAAATTGTACTTTAGATCCCCAGCAACGGCGCCAAAAACATGGCCCGATTTTTGTATTTCCAAATACAAGAATTTGTTACCACTCCTAAAAAATTTAATTTCTGGCAAAGGCGCGAAACACTTGACTCGGAATAACTTGTTATATAGATGTGTACCAAATTTTAATTTACGACAATAGCATTAAATAAAACTTGATTGCTACTCGAATGCTAGGCCGTTAGTGATTAATACTTTTTAAATATATGTTTATAAAGCAAAATATAATTTTAAAGGAAAATATTTTATATACTTTTTGGGTACTACGCAAGTATACGTATCGTTTTAAGTAATAAAGGGCTTTGAAACAAAGACCCCAGTATCGATCCCACGGGGAAAAAAGGTAATAAATTTTTAAATAATGTATTTCAAAATCTTTTTGTATTTTAATCTAACTATAAATTACTTTTAATTTACTAGATGCAGATAAAGAAAACAATAATAAGAAAATGATTTTGTGAAAACAATATAAAAGAAACAACATTCTTCCTTTCAATTAATCCAAGATTTTTAAGATAATTTAATATTCGTTGGAGAATCTATTTTATGGTATTGTGCCAAATAGAAGCATTCCTATTCTTTACCCTTTGATCCAGGCACAAAGAACATTAGGCTAATCTACGGATCGAGTCCGGATGTATTGTTAGTAGAATGGGTTAATCTAGGCTCACACTACTAGATGTCCAAGGGTGGCTATGGTCGGCCCTACTAGTGACCCTTTCCTTATATATAAATCAAATTATAAGAATTTAGTCTGTCACTCTAAAAACTTATCAATTCTACGCCCTTTAAATCTTATCTTCCTATTTATTTGCACTTCACCTTGAATAGCCCGCGCATGGCCTTCGACTACCCAAGGATTCATGTGACATCTACAAGTTAAGAGTTCTTCTCCTTCTAAGTCTCAAAACTCTTCAATAGGTTTTAACAATTTAAATGGCCAATTTAAAAAGTAAAGTAAGATTAGGTATTAATATCATCACAATGTTTTAAAAATATTTTGATTTTCAATTCTCCATCGAATTTTATATTATCTTATTTATCTTTTCATAATTGAAGGAAGAAAGTAAACTAACTACTCAGAACACATTGAATATGAACATCAAAACATAATAAATAAACTTTGAATCAAAAATAAACTCACAGTGTAATGACTCCACATGTGATTCTGATTCCTACTGACTCCACAGTGTAATGAACTCCAGATAGAACAATTTGAAAATAAACTCACTAAACTAAATAAAAGTGGCCCTAAATTTCTCTCTTTATTTCTCTCTCTAAGGATGAGAGATCCTAAAGTGGCTAAGAGATAGGGGATACAATGGGGGCACATTTTTTCTGAAGGAGTGGACTCCTATTTATAGGCTTCAAGGGTTGCCTTGAGGCACCTCTTCAAAACATGTCTAAATTTAATGAATCTTCTAGAAAGTCTGTCTGGCGCCTAGGCTCCGGACACCGCGTCCAGTTCTTCGCACCTCTTCACTTTGGCTCGCACCACTTCATGATTAAAACTGTTTTAGAGCGTCCAAATGCAATGTATCACATGTCCTATTATAAAGGAACAACTGTCAGTCTTCTAGAATGTCCAATAACCGCTCACTCCGTCAAAATAACCGTCCAAAAGTCGTCAAAAACTTGACAGTTTCTGTATCGAGTATGGCGCTTAGGCGTCAACTTCTGGCGCCTAGGCGCCAGGCCATAATTTTTGATAATTCTTGTATTTTGCTCCATTTTTGCTCCTTTTTGCTCCTTTTTCACCTTTTTTCCTTTTTTGGACCTTTTTACATCACCTACATCCAAAAACACAAAAATACCTTTCATTAAAGCATAATATCCTTATAAATTGATAAAAATCAAGGCTTAAAAATAGGTATTTTTTTCATGGATCAGTGCCTTAAGCAACCCCTTGTCAAATTCAGAGCTCTATAAATAGGAGCCCATTCTACAGAGAAAATGGCACCAATACCACCCCTCTTAGTACACATACGCATTTTAGCATCTTCTCTTTCCTCTCTAGTTTTATTTAGTCTCTTCCATACTTAGAGTGCCACTTTATTTTGTATCTAGTGAGTTTATTTTGAGTGTTTATTGTGTGTTATTGCTGTTGGAGTCTTTCATCATTGCTTTGGAGTAAGTAGAAGTCAGCAGATCACTTGAAGAAACACTTCAGATAAATATTTGTACTTTGGTTCAAAGTTTTATAAATATGTTTTGTTGTGTTATTTCAATGTGTTCTGAGTAGTTAGTTATCTTTCTCCTTTCAACTATGAAAAAATTATAAATTAATTAAATTTTGTAGGAGAATTAAATATAAAATATTTTAAAACATTGTGATGATATTAATACTTGATCTTAGTTTACTTTTTAAATTGGCCATTTAATTTGTTAAAACCTGTTGAAGAATTTTGAGACTTATCTCGGAGATAAATTCTTAACTAGTTGATATTACATGAATCCTTAGGTAATCGCAGGTTATACGCAGATTGTTTAAGGTGAAGTGCAAATAAATAGGAAGATAATATTTATTGGGCGTAAAATTAATTAGTATTTAGAGTTACAGACTAAATGCTAATAATTTGGTTTATAGAAAGGTAACGGGTCACTGGTAGGGCCAACCATAACCACCCTTGGACCTCTCACATCAAGTGTGAGCCTAGATTAACCCATTCTACTAATAAAACATCCCGAGCCTATCTACAGATTATTCAATGTTCTTTGCACCTGAACCAAAGGGTAAAGAATAGGAATGCTTCTATTTGGCACAATACCATAATCTTAATTCCCTACAAAAGATAATTACTCTATAATTCTTGGATTAGTTGAAAAAGGAGAAAGTCGTTTTTATACTTGCATTAAATTTTAATTACTACTTACTTTACTTTACTGCTTACTGCTTACTTGCTTTTAGTAAAAATTGTTAGTAGATTAAATTTGAATATATATATATATATATTGCATTTGAAAATTCTAAAATATTACTTATATTTCTTACTTTTTATAAATTGACAATCCCTGTGGGATCGATAACCAGGACTCCACTAGAGCCCTGTATTACTTGAACGATACGTATACTTGCATTTAAAATTGTGACTTTTATAATAATTATTATAAAATCTAATATAAATTAATAAAAGTAAACCTCGCACATCAAGTTTTTGAAGCCATTTGCCGGAAATTAAATATTCTAAAAAGAGGTATCAAATTCTTGTATTTTAAAGCATATATAAAGTCACATCACATCAACCATCCCGATGTTCCTAGTAAAAGAACTAAAATCCTTCCAATCGGGTGGACTATAATGTCCTCACATACCTTAAAAGGTTCAGTCTTTTTAAGTACATATGATGCGCTCCTTCTATCCCCTGAGCTGAGAGAGACTTTTATTAATGCTCTTAAAGAGCCTAAAATCTTCCATGCACATTATACGAAGGAAAGAATGAAGGAGGCAGTTATACCACAGAGATATCGCTGTTGTCACCTTCTCTACAGGAGTCAGTTAAACCATATTCTCGTTGATCTCGATGCTTCGGTGAAAGCATCCACACCCTTAAGCTATTGTTCTTAAATAATTGGAGATTTTGCTCCAATAAGTTCATTCTTAATGATTTCAATGAAAAGGGCCAAAAGAGTCGAGGCTCCATTACTTTTCCTCTCCAATTTGGAGGATTCAATATTGAAGCCAAATTCCATGTGATCAACAGTAACACGTCCTTTAGGGTATACCCAACCCTTTTATAATAGGAGATTTTGGATCCATGAGTATGGAATGGTGCCTTCAACCCTCCATCAGTGTATTAAATACAAGTGTCGAGGAGAAGACTTTTCCATTCTCGGGGATACCCAACCCTTTTATATGAGTGAAGTAGGCCTTTATGATGATGTCGAGTACTATGTTTCTTCTAGCAAGGCATCCTTACTAAATTCAAGTGTCGTGGAATGTCCAGGGGCCCTACCTATTCCCAAGCATCTTTTGAACAAAGGAAAAGAGATAGCAAGGAAAGAGAAAAGGAGTCGTGCCCCCATGATGTCAAATTGAGATCAGTTTCTATCAGTTTTTCCATTATCCAATATAAAGGTCGAAGCTATACTGGATTCTGATTCTGACACAGAAGAGGCTTTGCCGTGGGTAGTCCAAGATGTTTGCATGAACATGAGCATAAAATGTTGGCGAAGAGATACTCTGGTTGGCATCAACGATCAGGATCTCCTATTTATCAAAACTATCTTTTATAGATCAGGTACTGACAATTGATCCAATATCGTGAGGATAATGTAAAGATTTTTCAGTTGTAAAATCTTCCGTAGCTGAGGGGTTGCGTACCTTTTATGTACCTCCCAGAATTAAATGTGGAGAGAGGGGTTTTTTGTTTTATAAAACTGATATGCACGTAAGAAGTCATGATGAAATACTTTTAAAAGATGAGAATCAAGAAACATATGATGTCTCTTTTTCTTATTATTGCTCATCTCTCATTTATAAAACACTTGATTATGGGTTGTTGTCCGAGAGTTAGTCTGTTCACCAAGCTAGAATGTGTAAGGCTATGTGGCAAAAAAGACCTTCAGGAAAAAGGTGTGGATTAGGCTATGTTAAAAAGATCGATAATACCAGATTCTCCAAAGCCTCATGCAGGATGATTTCTGCATCGAGAGGCAGTGAAGCCCTCACATTACTAATGAAGAGGTTGATGTTAGGGAAGCCCATTATGAGCTTGAGGATAGAGTCTCTTCGACCGTTGATGAGTTGATCGAGGTCAAACTAGGTATGAATGACAATCCTTGATTGAATTTTATAAGCAAACTTTTATCAGATTCTATGGCCGCTATAAAATCCTAAAAGAGTTTTGCGACTCTTGAGCTTGGAAGTATGCCTAAATACTCGGTCTAGCTCCAAATGTTGTTGTACATTTGGTCATTACCTCGAGCATTTTTCCTATGCAGCAATCGCCTCAGGGAATGGGGTCTGAGAAAGCGCAAATGGTTATTGAAGAAACCAAAAAGTTCATTGAGGCTTGCTTTATTAGGGAGGTTTCCTACCCTACATGACTTGTAAACATTGTACCCATATGGAAGAATAACAAACAAATACGAGCATACATCGACTTTCATGACCTAAATAAGGCATGCCCGAAAGACGATTTCTCTTTACTGATACAGAGCTTATGATATTGCCTCCTCTCATGCAATGTTTTTCTTTATGAATGGTTTATTAGGATACAATCAGATCTGGATGACCTTAGAGTAAGAGCAGCATACGGCGTGTAGCGCTCTTATCAGCATCTTCTACTATAAAGGGTATACCATTTGGCTTAAAGAATGCCAGGGCAACCTATCAGTGGGCTATGACGTACATCTCGGTCACCTACTACATCATCAAGTCAAATGTTAGATCAACGATGTAGTGATTAAGAGTGTTCCTAAGAGGATCATTTGTCAAACCTACGGGTTGTTTTGAAGCGCCTTAAGAGATAAGATCTGAAAGATGAACCCGTTGAAGTATGACTTTGACGTATCTTCCAAGAAGTTTCTGTGCTTCATTGTCTGGCATAGGGGCATTGAAGTTAATCCCAGTAAGATTAAATCTATCGTAGAGACGGAGCCTCCCAAGAGTTTAACGCAATTACATTCCTAAGAGTTTAACGCAACTTCAAAATCTTCTTTCACTTTCTAAGAAGTGATCACCTCTAGCATAAAATTTATTGTAATTTTTAATGATACAACTTTTGTTTCTATGTAACACATCTCAAAAGACACTATTAGTATCAAAATCCATTCCACCTAACATTAAAATCAAGTTTAAATTTAAGTTCCATCTTTTCTTGTGCTTGAAATGTAAAGACATTAGCATGAAATTTGAGCAAGCTTAAAAAATAAGAGTGAAAAATATAATAAAAACATTAAAATATGAAAAAATCATTTATTTGAGGCTTTAATTAAATCTTTTATGACAATAATTCTATGCAAGGATTGCAGACCAAAGCCACAAAAAAATTTTCTTAGGAAAAAAAACTTGAAAAAAAGACATTTAAATATTTTACTGTGTCTACTCATCCAAGTAAGTATTTACAATAAAATTCACTTTTAAAAAAAAATAAGTGGATAAATTAGAAGAAATTCTTAAAATCTATAACAAGCTAAATAATAGATTCGAGAAAGTTGATGTTCATAAAGTTCAAAAGAATTGATTTATATTTATGGTTCCGATGGAAGATTTATTTTGACATTTGGGAAATAGTTGTGACTTTAAGTTTATTTTTTTTCAAAATTATAATTTTATTTTACATTTTTAAAATAACTTAATAGATATTCTAGAACAAGACAAAGTCGACCTAATAGATTTTGACAATAAAGCATCGGAGAAAAAATTATTTATAAAAAATCCCTTCAAAGAATTATAAATAATGATGTAATTTTCAGATGGAGAATTTTGAAAGAAAATTTAGGACCATATCATTTGTTATTTCAATAAACTAGTATTCAGATTAAACTTCTCAAAAGAATAAATCTGGAGATACAAAAAGGTTTCTAATTCAAATCTAAACGAGCTTAAATGTGCAATTAAAAATGAGATATTAGTTGAAGTGTCAAAGAATTTTAATATTACAAGCCACCAATAAAATTAAACATTATGATAAACTGAGAAGCTTGAGATAAATACTAATACTAATTGATTGATTTATATAAAGGAATTAAAATAACTTGTTTGATGGAGTGTTATGAAACTTTGAGTAAAATAATTAAAGTGGTATCATAAAAATTTATAAATATACAATCATTATATACTTAAAATACTTGAACAAAAAATTAGAGAGCTTAAAGATTTAAACTATTTTATTTCTCTGCTCAATGGCTGACATTGACAATCATAATTAATTACTTGTTTGTCATTGTTATTGCTCGTCTCCTATCGCCTAATGCCCATACCATACTATTAACTGTAGAAAATCATAGATAGAACCAAAAACAAGAATGGCATTCAAGATAGATTGATGAGTATTAATATTAGAAATATATTCCCATTGATGATACAGAATACATTACAGTTCACATAGTTTAGAGAGAGTTTCTAGAGAACCACGGTAGTCCCTAATCCTATTGAAATTGTTAGAGAGAAAAAAAAGAAAGAGTGTCACCTGAGTGTGCTATAGAATATCAATGTCACATGGGTTGTTACCTCCGCACTTTATCACAATTAGATGATAGAAGTGTGAGCATGGTGCCAAGCTTGCTGAATTTCATTGTTGGTAGAAATTTTGTGAGGATGTATGTAATTTGATCTTGTGCTACAATATGCTGCAGTGTGATGATTCCAGAGTCTATATGATTAAAAACTAAGTGATGATCAGTCTCTACATGTTTAGTGTAAGCATGTAAGGTGTGATAGAAAATAATTGCTATAGCATAAGTATTGTCACAATGGATGGAAGTTATTGAATTAATGGGTATGTTGACTTCTTGGAGGTCCCATAAATCATATTATATCAGTGGATGTAGTATTTAAGGCCAGATATTTAGCTTGTTGACCCACAATTTTATATTATGATATTTTTAATTTAATTGCAACGACGCCAAAAACTTGACCCCGCTATATTATATGTATAGAATTGTAATTGTTTAAGTTGTGGATGCTACGCAAGTATACGTATCGTATCAAGTAATACAGGGCTCTAGTGGAGTCCGGTTATCGATCCCACGAGGAAATAGAAAATTAAATAACAACTAATTTTAAAATAATAATAATAATAATAATTTTAAAATAGTATACGAAAATTTGGAATTCTAAATTTAAGCGCAATAAAGTAAACTAAGTATTTTAATTAGGTAACTTAACTAAGTAGAAAATTAATACGTATTGAAAGTGCAGGAAATTAAACTAATTGCTAAATAATTCTTAACTATTCAGAAAAAGTATCTTTCCCCTTGTTTAGAAATTTAAGTGATTGATGAATTTAAATAGATAATTTTAAGGTATTGTGACAAATAGGAGCATTCCTATTCTTTACCCTTTGGTCCGAGTGTAAAGAATATTGACTAATCCTATGTTTGATTACCGAATCCGCGGCTAAGCTGGGAGGATACCGATCGCCACTTCGAGCTCCCACGTTCCCCTCGCCCGAGGGCTAACATCTACACTTCGACTCTCAAACAATAGGACCGAATTAAATATTTTAGTCCGTCACACTAAAATGCTCAATTCTACGCCCAGGTGATATTATTTCCTATTTATTTGCACCTTCCTTCCAAGGCTTTTGAATTCCCGAATATCCGATGTAATTTTTACTATAGTTGATATTCAACATATTTTAACAAATCAAATGGCCAGTTGAAAGTAAATTAAGTTTTAAGTAAAAATTATCACAATTTATTAATATATATAAAAGTACTTCGTTTAAAGTTCATCAAGTCACTTAATTTCATAACGAGGAGAAAGACTAAAAAACTACTCGGAATGCATGGGAACTAAACTAAGCATGGATTTCATTTAAAGTTAAAAACAATAAATACAAATACTTATCTTGATTTATCCCTGACGGACTCCTCGTAGTTCCTTTGACTCTTCCTTCCAGTACAGCACGACTCACTAATTACTCACTAAACTCACTCAAGACACAATTTGACACACAAAACTGCACTTAAAGACACTTAAAAGACTGATTTTCGGCCTCTATATATAGAGGTAGGCAAAGGTCCAAGAGGTGTGTAAGCATCTCTTCAAAAGGTGTCCAGGTTCAATGTATCTGCGCCATTTGAACTATCTCGCCGTCGTCGACGAACTACCTCGCTGTCGGCGAGGCTTCTAGAAGGTCTTCGAACCGCGCTTCTCGCTGTCGGCAGGCTCGGGCTCGCTGTCAGCGAGACAGTTATAAATCATTCAAAATTTTCTTCCTCGTACCCTCGCCGTCGGCGGGCTCGATCTCGCCGTCGGTGACTCAGCATAAATTGCATTATTTTCTTCCTTTTTGCTCCAAATCGGTTCCTTTTTATGATTTTTGCTTTTATCACATAAATTCTCCATTCCTGCAACAAAATAAAGAAAATACCTTTCTTTAAAGTGCAATTTCATCAAAAATAGGTATGAATTTCTTAATAAATTTTTCAGTGATCACTTGTCTACATGATCTAGCTACAGTCTTTTATTTTTGAATAATACAAGAAATGACATTGTTTATTAAAAAAGAACATAATGCGGTGTTAAATTGACAGTCCGCCAAGTATCCAGTCCAGTTTGAGTCTGAATAGCTCTGAAGTTGAAGATTATCCTTTGTGAGTGTAATACCATAGTGAATTTTTCCTTTGAGATATCACATTAAGCATTTAATGAGCTTAAGATAATAGAATAGGGCATGTGCAATTGTTGACAAATGTAAATTATAGTAAAAGCTTTGTTTGCCTTGTAACTCTGAGAAAGAGAGATGTAGGAAAAGGGATTTTGGTGGTAAGAAGCAACTAAAATTGAAAGTTTGGAACACCATCTCAGAGTAGGATACAACCGAAGCACCACCTGTTGTCAGATACAACCCTAAAAAGAGGGAAAAGACTCCACACAGGAGATTAGAAGATAACCCTATTAGAATTGCCATCTACACACATAGACTACTATTTATAGCCTTCTACCTTTAATGTAAAAGGAAAGGGTTGGAAAAGACAAGAAGACTCTAGAAAAAAATGCTTAGAAGAAGTCAGGTGTGGAAGGCTCTGTATATTGGCTCGCGAAGGTTTGTGGTTTCTCCCGGGCTCTCGCTAAGTATCGCGGTTCTGGAACGTGGGATCGTGGCTCATTATCTTTCTTGAGGAATCGTGGGATCCCGCGATCGTAGAGTGCCTCCCTCTTCGGGGTGCATAATGTCCCCACGCTAGTCTCCCGGGGTTGGGGAAGTTTTGATTTTGTTTGTGAAACTCTAGGCTCTTCAAAGTATGGTGTTAAGTCGGCGGCGTTGAACGTGGCATAAATGTTATAGTCCACAGTTAGTTCAATCTTATTAACGTCGTTGTTCAGCTTCTGAAGTACTCTAAGGGGTCTGTCTGCTCTCGGCTTAAGCTTCCAGAACTATCCTGCGGGAAATCTCTCCTTTTTCAACCAGATCCATACAAGGTCGCCTTCCTGAAACTTTACTTTCTTTCTCGATTTATTTTCCCGTGCATGATATTTTTTATTATGCTTAGCAATTTCCTTGCCAACTTCTTCGTGAAATTTATGGATATCCAGTTTTAGTTTTGTGGGTAATAAAGTATGTATTAATTTGCAATTTTCCATGCCTAATTATTGTAGATTAGAGGAGATGTATGTCCGTTGATTGAAAGTCCTTGCGATTAAGCTGAATATGAATTCCAAAAACTATGTTCACCTGCTTGAGTTCTTTGAAATGGAAAGCATATTTAAGGTTCTGTAAAATGATGTTGATAGTTGGGAAGTCGTTTCTCATAAGTAGCATATCATCCACATAGACGTGAAGTTAGATGGAAACACCTTGGCTGCAATAGATCAACAAGGACAGATCTGCTATGATCATTTGAAAACCTTTATTTTTGAGGTGATTGAGAGGGTAGTAAACCATTGCATAGGTGCTTGTTTGAGATCCTAGATGGTCTTTTTTAAGTAGACATACTGAATTTGGTGACTGAGTATCTTCAAAGCCTTGTGGTTGTTCCATGTATATAGCTTCATTAAGGGACCCATGCAGGAAGGCATTGGATATATCTAACTAATGACAATTTTAGTTATGTTGAAGGGAAACAATGAGCAAGTTCTAATTGTGGGCAGTTTAGCTACTAGGCTAAAAGTATCCTTATAGTCAATGTAATTTTAGTTGCTTGAATCTCTGAGCTACAAGACTTAACTTGTTCTTAGAAATAGAGTCATTGGGATTTAGTTTAATGTGCTAGATCCATCTGCAACCAAGTATGTTGTTATTTGGTGGGGGATTTATAAGCTACTTGGTACCTTAACTTTGCAAATGCTTGACATCTTGGATGTAGTACGTAGGATTTGTTTAAGAGACATCAATGGTGTGTATATCAAGGATCTATGTTTTATTTAGAGAACCAATATGAAATTGGGTTAGAAGATCAGTTAGGAATTAGCATGTGTAAGATGTAGTTATATTTGGTGATGATCTGAGATTGATTGGTGGGGCTAGATATTTGGGGTAAGAGGGTAAGGAATAGGTGTAATTGGTAATGGTGTAATTGTAGGTGATTAAGAAGGATGGGACATGTTTTAGAGATTGTGGGAAATATGTTTTCATTGAAATAAAATATATTTCTATATTTTTGGTTTTTCCATTTTATAGGTTCTAGTATTTGTATTCTTTATGATTTGAGGAGTATCCTATGAAAATGCATGGTGGTTTAGTTGGCACCAATTTATTTGATTGGGTGTCTTTTGCCATTAAGAAAAAAAGGCATCCAAAGTGCATGAATGTGTATATTTTGGAAGGGAGTGAAGCAAGGCTGGTATGATGATATAAAGTGATTTCTTTTGGTGGCCATGTGATTTATAAGGTCAGAGGTTATGATGAGAGCATCAACCCAAAATTGGTTAGACCATTGAGATGTTAGGAGGAGTGTTCGAGTGGTCTCAATGAGATGCCTATGTTTGCATTCGACAACCCTATTTTTCTTAGGTGTATAAGGCAACTGAATTGATGTTGTATGCCCTTGAAGGATATGTATTTACGTAAAGTGTGAAGCATGAATTCTCCCATTCCATCATAATGAAGACTTTTGATGTTTGTGTTGAAATGATTGTAAAATAAATTAATGAAGGCAATGATTTTAATGGTGGTTTTATATTTAGAAATCATCGGTAATATACAACAATAGCATGGCAGTCATCTATTAAGTAAATAAAATATCTATAACCATTGATAGAAGTAGTTGAGGTAGGCCTAAATACATCAGAGTGAAGAAGTTCAAAAGAATACTTAAATCTAGACAATAAGCTAGAAAATGGTTGTTTATGACTTTTAGCTGAATAATAATCGTTACAAGAAGAAGTAATAATTGGAATAGAATCAATGGTTTTGGAGATAGATACAGTCTTCATGGTGAGGATGTCTCAATCATCGATGCCACAACTGTGATGAAGTGAGTGAGGTGGAGTTAATGGTAGAGATTGTTGTAATTGCATACAATCCATTCCTACTGGGGCCTTGTAGAATTGATTTGTTTTTATTTTGATTCTTAATGAAAAATCCATTTTGTTAATGATATTATGGAATCATTATCACTACTTAATTGATGAACAAAGAGGAGATTGTATGCAAGAAGTTTGGAGTCGAGGAGTTTAGAAAGTAATAACTTTCGTTGAGGTGTTGGAATGATACCTTATCCAGTGTGGGTGATTGGAAGAGTCATGTCATCTCCAAATAAAATGTTGCCATTATCATAGTAAGGGGTTGCTTGGTGCAATTTTTTTGAGTTTTGTGTAAAGTTGTGGTGGCTTTATTGTCAATTATCCATCCATTATTCTTTGGAATGTCCGTATTAAAAGCAGTTGAATCAGATTTTTTGTGGGATAGGAGTAAATATTGGTCCTATGCCAGCAAGCTAAGGCTATGTGATCATATTTTCTGCAGATTTGGCAAGGGGTGATAAAATTATTGTTGTTTTAAGTCCTACCTTGCTTGTTGGAGATATGTTGAGCTGCTCCTATCCTTTAACTCATATTATTATACCTCAATCCTTGAACGGTTACGATCACCTTTGAAAAAAGATGAATAGAGAGCTATATCAACTATGTTGAATTTTTGAAAGTTTCTGCCGCCAGATTGATCTCTTCTCTACAGAGTTATGAGTTGGGATCATCTAAAGTGATCAATTTAACACTTGTTCTGATGTCCATTTTGAAGGAATGGTAAGTAGAGGGTAATCCATTTAGTATATGCAGAATGATGTCTTCCAAATCTACGTGTCATCCTACCGATGCTATATTGTCTATTAGAGCCTTGATGTCCAATAGATAACGAGAAATTATGCATTCCTTCATTGAAATATGATGAAGTTCATTTCAGAGTTGATTACTCAATCAACCGATAGATCGTAGCCGACTTGCAAATATATTCCATATTGTTGTTATTGATTACAAATTGAGAAAGTTTGTTAGAATATAGGGTGAAATAGTTGCGTACTTGATAGCTGAGAGATTTTGATCAATCATTTTCTAGGTAAATAAATGAGGATTGGAGGAAAAATTGTCATTGGAATCTATAATCTGATCAGCTAGGAAAGACACAAATCTATCCAAGAAGTTTTCAAATCCATTTGCTCTAAAAAACTTTTCGAATTGTGACTTCCAAGTGGCATAGGAATTCACCATGAGTTGAATGTTGGCTACTACCATGATATTGGACATGAGGAACTTTAGGGTTGGTGGCATGGTGATATCATCCATTGGTGATGAAGAAAATGCTTCCATTCTGTTGGTGAAGGATTTAAAATTTGACATAATGAGCTAGAGAAGAGAGAAGAAAGATGAGATAGAAAAAATAGGGATAAAACCTATGCTCGAATACCATCATGACCAGTAGACATTAGCAAATAGAATGAGGAATATGAATGGTAGTCAAGACAAATTGATAAGCAGTAATATTAGAATAATAATTTTCTCTACTGATACAAAATACAATACATCTTATATAGTTCAGAGAGAATTTTTATGGAACCAAAATGTTTCTCATTCCAGCAGAAATCGTTAGAGAGAATAGGGATGAATGTCCCTTGAGTGTGCAGAGATTATCAAGGTCACACGGGTTATTACCTACTACTATTTCTTGATTGTAATTGCTCGACCATTATCTATAAACTATTGTCATCTTATTACTGTCTCCCAACCATTATTGCCCAACCATCATCTCTTAATTGTTGTAGCTCAAACATTTTCACCGCACATCCTTACTTCCAAACACTCTACTCTAATGATAATAAAATAAATAAATAAATCTAATTTGTATTAGCTTTTTATTCAATTGTAGATCGAGAATGAAATTTTGCAATTTCACTTTTATAGTGAATCATTTCAACTCCGCAAAACCCCATGATTTTTTTTTCTCATTACCAATTTTCACATAAGAAATTTATTCACTTATGAAATCAATTTTTATCTATATGTATGTTGAACTATTTTACAAAACTAAAATGCTAATTAATACTATTAATTGTGGAATATAATAAAGGGATGACATGCATTTTGCCTTCTTTCTTCTATCGTATATATTTTGCATTGATGTGTCATCGAAAAATTTTTATAATATAGCACGAATCTCAAATCACTTTTTAATAATACAACCAAATTCAAGATCATCCAGAGTCTCGATTTCAGCAAGTTTATAGTCAAAGCGATTGTCTCGAGAAGACAAACCCAATGACACCAAAATTGGCTCAATCAGGTTCAATTATGCGTAAATCAAGATTATTGAAGAACATTTGAAAGCTTCATATCGCAAATTGAATAGTCATATGAACTTCAAATTTGATATATTTATAGTCAAATCAAGCGTCTCGACGATGGAAATCTAACGAGTCCAACATCACTCAATTATAAAATTATTAAAGCACTTAAAATATGTTATAAAACTCTCATGGTCAAGAGAGGTCAATTTGGGTTGTCTGATCTGGTGGTTGGGAAAATTATTACTAAAAGATTAAAATATCCATACACCAATCGTCCCCCCCCTCCTCTCTCCTCTCTCTTCTCATAAGGGACGGAGATGAAAAAGAGGAATTCTAGAGCCCGTACTAGATCGAAGACCCAGTGATAACTTTATTTTTCATAGCCACCAACCACCGTCTACCACCGCTGGCCATCACTACTTGCCACCGCTAACCTATGCTTGCAAACATCTTATCCCAAATATGAATGCAAAGTATAACACAAACATTGAAAACCTAATGATAACTTCCGGCCTCCATAGTTGCCGACCACTACTTACGACCGCCTTAACCATTATATTATGTTCCTAACACCTACATTTTTCTTTACATTGTATACCGATATGTGTTGCATCTGGTGCGAAACAGTAACCCCATTCTCCTAGTTGTAAGAAAAGAGTGTACCATTATACTTAAACACTTATAATATATTACTTTGACTAAGCTAGGCTCCATGATTTTTGCCCTGTCTGACTTTTTCCACTAAAAAATCTTGGTGTCTCCTCTTGCTACCTCTTTATTATCCGTGTGTGTGTTAGATCTTCGTCAAAGTTAAGACATCAGATATCACTCTATAGCCTCCGCCGCAAATTTTCCAGCACGCAATAAGTACATTATAATACTGTTTCTTATTCATTTAATACAATATATGATGCTTCTATTTAACACATTTAGTTCTTTCTTAAATTATATTTTCTCTCATTCTATTCATCATAATAATAAAAAAAATGCAAGTCTAGTTTAGTTTGAGTGTGTCCTACACGGCAACACCACCTCATAATCTAATTTGACTTATAGTTAGGTAGACTTGGTATCGATTGATGAGTTTAGTATAACTATATTAATTATATTTTATGTTTTAGAGATTTATATATTAAATAAAAAATCTCCATTCTTACGGGAAGGTTTGCTTATTGCCTATAATTTAACTATTAAGCGGCCATCATTTGGAGCAAACAAAATATGGATCTAATTAAGAAATAGAATTCTGACCCTATTCTAACTTTTATCTTATTACGTGACTTGACTTTGACTACATACAAATTCTATAATTTTATTCTAATTTTAGAGTAACTTGGTTGAATGTATATGACAAAAACACCTTACAAATAAATAACATGTAATCGATTTCAACATTTGATTGTAACATCCATAAAAGATTTCACATCAAACCCCCATCAACATTGACCTCTTGCAGTGGAGAACCATACATGCCACATAAATCTTGTGTATTTACATTTTTAACATCTAAATTTTTTATATTTACGTACATATCACTTTACCTCTTATTATTCCTTTAACAAAGATTTTTATTTTTGGGTTTGAGCTTGCACAAGATGTGCTATGAGATGAATTTAAGAATGTAAGAATTTATGAATTTATATTTAAATATTTATAATAATTTTTGTAAAAGTCACAATTTTAAACGCAAGTATACGTATCGTTTCAAGTAATACGTGGTCTATTGAGATCCAGTTATCGATCCCACAGGGAAGATTTAGTAAAATTAATTTAAGAAATATATTAGATTTTCAAATTAAAAGTAATTATTAATTTTATTTATTTTCAAAATTCAGATTTTTGAGTTTAAGTTTAATTAAATTTCTACTAAATGCAAATAAGCAACAATAAAGTAAAATGTTAATGCAAGTATAAATAAAACAACTTTCTCCTTTTTCAACTAATCCAAGATTTTTTAGAATAATTATAATTCGTTGAGAACTTGAAATTATGGTATTGCGCCAAGTAGAAGCATTCCTATTCTTTACCTTCGCTCGATAGTATAAAGAACATTGGCTAATCTATAGATCGGTTCAGGATGTATTATTAGTAGAATGAGTTAATCTAGGCTCACACTTCTAGATTTCAAAGGGTGGATATGGTCGGCCCTATTAGTGACCCGTTCCCTTTCTATAAACCAAGTTATTAGAATTTAGTCTGTTACTCTAAAAATTAATCAATTCTACGCCCAATAAACAATATCTCCCTATTTATTTGCACTTCACCTTGAATAACCCACTCAAGGACTTCGATTACCAAATGATTCATGTGATATCTACTAGTTAAGAACTAATCTCTGGATAGGTCTCAGAATTCTTCAACAGGTTTTAACAATTCAAATGACTAGTTTAAAAAGTAAATTAAGATCAAGTATTAATATCATCACAAATTTTATAAAATTTGAGTTTAGTTCTCTACCGAAATTAAATTATCTTATTATCTCTTCATAGTTGAAAGGAGAAAGAAAACTAACTACTCAGAACACATTGAATTAACAAAACAAAACATATTTATAAAACTTTGAACCAAGTTACAAATACTTATCTGGAATGTTCCTTCAAGTGATCCGCTGACTCCTACTGACTCCAATGCAAGGTACAAGACTTCAACAACAACAACACTTGCAAACTCACACTTACTACTCAAGGAAATGAGTAGTAACACTCAAAATAACTAAAATAAACTCACTAATTACTTAAGAAGAAAATATGGTGGCTCTCCAAATCTATCTCCGGATATTAGAGATCTAAGGGGCAAGAGAGAGCACGATTTTCTGTAGAAATGTTTCCTATTTATAGAGCTCTGAAAATGGCCACGGGTTGCTTAAGGCTCATCTTCAAAATTCATCCAAATACAATGTATCTTCTAGAAGGTAACTGTGGCGCCTAGGCGCCGGAGTCCGTGACCAAGTCTTTGCACCTCTTCACTTTGGATCGCACCTCTTCGCGATTAAAACTGTTTTCCCATGTTTAGATGTATTGTATCACATGTTCTATGTATTAGGAGTAACTTCCAGTCTTCTAGAAGGTCTGATAACCGCTTAGCACCGTCAAAATAACTACCCAAAGTTGTCAAAAATTCTTCACTGCTTCAGTATCGAACTGACACTTAGGCGCCGGATTCTGGCGCCTAGGCGCCAGATTTAAAATTTCGGCAACTTTGCTTTTAAGCTCTATTTTTGCTCATTTTTGCTCCTTTTTCCTTCTTGAACTCTTTTTTCATCACCTACATCCAAAAACATAAAAATACCTTTCATTAAAGCATAATATCCTTAAGAATTGAATCATAAATAAGACATAAAAATATGTACTTTTTAAGTGGATCAAATTCCCCCAAACTTAAACGTTACTTGTCCTCAACTAACCCTTTTAATTACAAAAAATTTATAACATTTGGAATGTAGTTTAAATATTTAAGATTCCTTGTAATTTTTGGTTTTATAAATACTTAAGCAAATCATTAACCAAATTTCACTAATTAAGTTTAATTTTAAAAACTTAAAGAATATTTAACTACCAAATCATAAGACTTTCAATTTTTTCATTTATTTCAAGAATAATTGTAATTTATCATAATAAAGTCACATATAATATTTTCTTGAAAAAGACTTTCATGAAAAATTTTTCTAGTAAAAATATTTGTACATAAAAATTAAGTTAAAAAATGTAATTAGTTTTCTTCCTATAAGATAATTCAAGTAAAGCCAATTTTTGATTAGGCTTTCCTCAAGCTTCTCCTCACATTTCTTTTTTTTTTTGCTCTTTTCTTCTTTTTTTCTATTTTTTATTCTTTCTTTTTTTTTTTCTCCTTTTTTTAAGGATATTTTTCAATCCTCCATTTTTTTTAATTTGATTTGTGAGAATTACTATATCTGGATAGTCTGTTAATGATTTTGAACTTCACTATCCTTAACTTATATTTAAAAACTTATACATTTTCACTTAATAAATATGACATTTATAATAAGTATTTTTCAAAAATTATTTCAATCTTTTCTTTTTCAAGTAATAATCTTGATTCCTTAATATTTCAATAATACAATTCTCTTTACTATAAATAGAAAAAATTTTAATCTTATTTTTTTAAGTTAAAGTTAATTCTATTCTTAAAATCAATCAAAATTATTGAAATTTTAGTTAAGTCTACTAAATTATTTATAAATTAAAAAATTTAAGTAATCTTAAATAAATTGTTCATTCCTTATGTTATGTTAATATTTTTTTTAGAAAATATTATTACATTGAGAACAAGTAATATTTAATATTGAAAATGTTCCCTTCCCCCAAACTTCAGCTTTAGTATAAAAAAATGAATCATAAAATTTTCTAAAGCATGAGAGAAAGAATAAAACATGAATTGATCTAGGTACAATGATGATGTAGTAAAGAAAAACTCATTTCTACTTCTACACATGCTTTAATTTGTATGTAACATAAATGATTAAGCATAAATAGAAAAGTTTGCAGAGCAGGAGTTAATTTCTACAATTTTTTCTAATACATATATTATTATTATTCTCTTTTTTTATTTTTATTATTTAAAACATGTAAAATTACTAACTATTCAGGAATATTAAACAGTAGGCTGAAACAAAAACAAACATTTATCATATAAAATAAAATACTTCTGTCTTTAATACATAACACAATAGATGATCTAAAAAAGTCTAAAAATTAAAAGTCCACCTAAAGTTAATTAAACAAATCAACACTAACAAATAACAATAAAATCAGACTCATCATTACTAACATACTAGAAATAAAATACTAAAAATAGAATCAATATATCTCAAGAGGTAAATCAAACTACTAATCACTAGCTGTAGCCTCGTCGTCGTCACCAAAAGAAAATTCTACATACTTCGGATCTACATAAGGTAAGAATCTAGGACAGGTTGGGAACTGAACATCATGATCACCCTTCATGAATCTAACAAGAGACTCAGAATACTCAGCATCATAGTCACTTTTCCTTTGGGTGTACTCAGAAAGATGATCGATCTTCTTATCGATCGTATCTACTCTACATTGAGTTAGACATAACTCATTCTGCTGCTCCGTAAACTTATCATGCATAGATTCTCAGAAACTAGATGGTGGCTCAACAGCAGAAGTAGAGGGTCCAGAAGTAGAAGGTCTACCAGAAGTAGGTAATGAACTAGAAGGTGTGGTAGAACTCTTACCTCAGAGTCGATCATAGATACTGACACTTTCTCGTTCAATGGGCTTTGTAGACTTGAGCTTTTCCTCTGAAAGCTCAGCAAAATCTTCAGCATTCTCACACAGAGAATAAATCAAAGATGGAAATCCTAGTATAACAGAAGTGCTAGAACGAGTAGTGGCCTCTACAGAATCATAAATGATACTCCCAACATCAATCAGCTTCCTTTCTTGTATGCAGTAGTTGAGGATAGCTCTGTCCTTGGTAACCTTACTCAAATGGTTGGATGGAAGGAGGCGAGCAGAAATAAAGTAATGACATGCCTTAGAAACACCATTTAGCTTAGAAGATGAAAAATTTACCCGTTTTTCGTTCCGGATCTTCCAAGCTCCAGTACCATCTGTCAAATAAGCAATAATCATCTCTAAATCTCCCTCAGATGGAGATAATCCAGCGTAATAGCACTCGATGTTCGGTGGCAGGCTGTAGAAAATGTTGATTCGCTCTGGAGTAAATCCTACTCCAACTCCTCTCACGAAGATCTCGTACTCTTCGGCATCCAAGAAATTTGCATAAAACTCCCTGACGACAGGGATAACAACAACAACAGTGAAATAATAGAATCGTTGCCAGTTGAGTGCAACGATCGTATCTTCAATCCTTCCTCCAGGATTGTAAAAACTTCGTTCCGAGATAAACTTTCTTATCGTAGCAAAATCGTTGTAACGAAAATGTGCCGCGACAGTGGCAAACTTGCTACGATCAAAATTTTCTCATTCCTTTCCTCGCTTAGATTTAGGTGACATCTAAACGTGAAATAAAAACACAAAATAAATTTATAGGATCAAAGGAAGCAAACTAATTTAAGTTTTTCAAACTTGAAAGAGATTAAAAATCCATGGATTTAACTCTCAAAATCAATTTTTTTCTTAAAATTTTGGTTCTTTTCAAAGAGAGCAAAATCCATGGTGAAATTCGAAAATAAATGGTTTAGAAGGTAGATCTGACCTCAATTCCAAGCTCAAAAACTTGAAAATCCGGCCTCAAAATGGATCCTAAGGCTCTATTTTCGCAAAAACAGGAAGAACAGGAAGTTTATGCTTCGAAAATGGTGTTGGGGGGTTTAAGAAGATGAAGTTTCGGGTTCAGGCCAAACCAACGCTTAGGCGCCGAATTCTGGCGCATAGGCGCCAGAATTGCCTTTCCAAAAATTTGATTTAAATAATATATTTTCCAACAAAACTTAACAAATTCAACTTCTAATTACTCACATGAGAGTATTACTTCAATATCTAACTTCCAATCATTTCCACAATCAATTAAAATGATAAATTAGATCCATGTTTCAAACTCAAGATATTACCAAACTCTTCAATTCCATTTAATATTTTTCATTCCAAGCTCCATAAATTCTAGAAAAGACTATAACAAGGTTCATCATTCTATAAATAACACAAACAACATAAATTCAAAGCAAATTCTCAATCCAACAACACACATTGAACAATTAAGTAAACACACAATCTAAACATTCGAATCACTAAAACTTGACTCAACACACTTAGAAAACACAAAAGATCTATTCAACACCCTACTTTAATTTTCATCCTTTTCGCAATGAAGTTCGCTAGGCTCACATGGATAGAAAACCAACGCCCTTGGAAATTCCAAAGTCGTCTTCTCATCAATCCAATTGTTCTTTGCATACATTGCTACTTGAGCATCTTGATAGGCTGCCATATGATCAAATTAAAGTTTCGTCTGCCATTCCAAATGCTTAATTTGATGATAGATCTCATGCAGACGATTCCCAATGCTTTGAAGTTCCACCTCTATCTTTTCTAAATGACTAAATAACCTCTCCATACTAACTGCAATAAAACCATTAAAATAATGTTGAGGATCTTTGGAAGATTTGTCTTTGACCTCATTGCCATGATTTCCTCTCTCTATTACTTCCAAACCTCTCTTATCTCCTCTAAAATGAATTGTTCTGGTCGAAAATAGGGTTTCTTTGGGATTAGGGATGAAGATAGGGCAATTTATAAAGAGATTTCGTGTGAAAAACTGAAGATTTTCAGTTTTTACACGATCTGTAACTGGGACGCTTAGGCGCCGAAATCTGGCGCCTAGGCGCTGGACAATCGATACCATTGGTTATATTGGCGCTTAGGCGCCGACTTTGGGAGCCTAGGCGCCGACTTTGGGCGCCTAGGCGCCGGAACTACGTTTGACTCTGTTTCGCCTATCGTCAAATTTTACAAAGTTTCGGTCTTAAAAATAGGTCTATTAAAAGGGTATGATCAACACACAAACATCGATTAAGATAAATTCAAATCACAAACAATCACAATGATAATTTATGGTTTGCCTCCCACAAAGTGCTTGGTTTAACGTCGTCAGCCCGACCTAATCAGTTGTATTAATCTGGTAGACTTAGTTCGTAAGCCTCCTTGTAATTTGGTTTCATTTCTCCCATATAAGGCTTCAATCTTAATCCGTTAACTTTAAATAATTTTTGTAAAAGTCACAATTTCAAACGCAAGTATACGTATCGTTTCAAGTAATACAGGGCTCTATTGGAGTCTTGGTTATCGACCGCACAAGGAAGATTTAGTGAAATTAATTTAAGAAATATATCAGATTTTCAAATTAAAAGTAATTATTATTTTTATTTCTTTTCAAAATTCAGATTTTTGATTTTTAGTTTCATTAAATATCTACTAAATGCAAATAAGTAACAATAAATTAAAATGTTAATGCAAGTATAAATAAAACAATTTTCTCCTTTTTCAACTAATCCAAGATTTTTCAGAATAATTATAATTCGTTGAGAACTTGAAATTATGGTATTGTGCCAAATAGAAGCATTCATATTCTTTACCTTCGCTCGATAGTATAAAGAACATTGGCTAATCTATAGATTGGTTCAGGATGTATTATTAGTAGAATGGGTTAATCTAGGCTTACACTTCTAGATGTTCATGGGTGGCTATGGTCGGCCCTACTAGTGATCCGTTCCCTTTCTATAAACTAAATTTTTAGAATTTAGTCTGTCACTCTAAAAACTAATCAATTCTACGCACAATAAACAATATTTCCCTATTTACTTGCACTTCTCCTTGAATAACCCGCTCAAGGACTTCGATTCCCAAGGATTCTTGTGATATCTACTAGTTAAGAACTCATCTCCAGATAGGTATCAGAATTCTTCAACAGGTTTTAACAATTCAAATGACCAGTTTAAAAAGTAAATTAAGATCAAGTATTAATATCATCACAATTTTTATAAAATTTAAGTTTAGTTCTCTAAGGAAATTAAATTATCTTATTATATCTTCATAGTTGAAAGGAGAAAGAAAACTAACTACTCAGAACACATTGAATTCACACAACAAAGCATATTTATAAAACTTTGAACCAAGTTACAAATACTTATTTCGATTTTTTCTTCAAGTGATCCGCTGACTCCTACTGACTCCATTGTAAGGTACAAGACTTCAACAACAACAACACTTGCAAACTCACACTTACTACTCAAGGAAATGAGTAGTAACACTCAAAATAACTAAAATAAAACCACTAATTACTTAAGAAGAATACATGGTGGCTCTGTAAATCTATCTCCGAATGTTAGAGATCTAGAGGGGTAAGAGAGAGAGCACGATTTTATGTACAAATGTCTCCTATTTATAGAGCTCTGAAACTTAAGGAACCTCTTCAAATTTCGTCCAAATACAATGTATCTTCTAGAAGGTAACTGTGGCGCCTAGGCGCCGGAGTCCGTGACCAAGTCTTTGTACCTCTTCACTTTGGATCGCACCTCTTCGAGATTAAAACTATTTTCCCGTGTCTAGATGCATTGTATCACATGTCCTATGTATTAGGAGTAACTTTCAGTCTTCTAGAAGCTCTTAACACCGTCAAAATAACTGCCTGTCAGCATATTTTTAGGTTAAGTGTTTTGAAAAGGGGGTCGCCTACAAAAATTTTCGGCAAATTTTAAATTTTAAATTTAATTTAAATATATTTGATTTGAAAGTAGTATTTGATTTTGAAAATAATTTTAAGTTTGAAAATTTTAAGATATGAAATCAAACCGATCTCACATCCCGAATAGTTTACATAAACGAGGACCGCATCATAAACCGTGTATCTATCCCGAAGAATAGACACACTGTTTAATGATGAGGCTCGATTAAATACACTAGAAGATTTGTGACTTCTGTTTGGTCTATGAACCAATTTTATAAGCTGACAAGTTCCCCTGCTTAATATAAATGAATTTAGCAGGGTTTATATTACTTGGGTTCTTAAAGTTTCCTATAAGGGCAAGCCCCTATAGTTAATTACATCTTAAATGTCCGAAAACACTTAAGAAAACTCTCGATAATGATCAGTGGTTTTGCTCTCAAGAATTTCAAAGTTTAAGGTTTTCAGACAATTGGATTTTAGAAACTTCAATAGGGAATTGCTCAAATTTGGAACAGTTTATTTTGAGAGTCCAAAGGAAGAGAAGTAGGGGATGTCACAGACCCGAAGTGAACTTCAATGACTTCCTGACTATCCTATTATTTGGTTTCAAATTGAGGCATTTATTTACTGTTTCAATCTTGTCAACTTTAGTTAATTAGGACTTATATTTGTATGATATGATCACACAAATAGCCTCAAAGATGTGAGGTTTATGTCGTACCAAACGACTACCTCGGAGTCTTAAGTATGGTTAGGGCTTAATTTACATAACACAATTATGCAAAATGCCTAACAAAAAGTTGAGGATTTATGTTGCACTAGCCAGACTACCTCGAAATCCTATGGTTTTGTTATTTAGACTAAAGAATAGTTTTCTTTGAAGTAGACACAAGTTTTGCTGACGAAGATGGTCGTGCTGTCCACTATGCTCCAAGCTCTTTATCGTTGCAGAAGTTTAGTTTTAGAAGGTGATAATCAAGAGATGTGAGAAGTGTTTTGGTTCAGAGAGGTTTAAAGTTGAGATGACTTAATGTTTTAATTAAAACAAATCATAAAGTTGATTAAGTGGAACCGATTAAGATCCCACGGTTCCGTCATCCCGACACCGCTATTTTCATCGGATTCACTTAGTCCAGATGAATTTGCTAAACTCAACGGAATGAGTTCCACACTTTCATTTAGACTTTAGGAAATCTCGTTAGCAACACGTGGGTTACATCATCCAAGGGATTCCCGATCATCCAATGAGACGTTTTAATTTAGTTGTAGTTGTAGTTTTGTTGTTCTGTTTGTGATTAAATTTTGAGTTATTTTATCTTTTGAATGTTGTGGCGGTGAATTTTATCTTGTATTGATTTTTAATTTAGTTTTGGATTTCAGTTTTGTGACTATCCTAAAAGGTTTCAGTTTTCATGCAGGGTGACTTTCTTGTTTAACATGCAAGAGAAGTAAAGTACAGTGCAGGTAAATAAATTCCAATAAAATAAAAGCGTACCTGGAGGGTCTTCTCGTCATTCCCGGCTGCACTTAAAACTCATGTCAGAGCATTTATATATTTCAAGGAAAGCACCTAGGAAAAGCTAAGAGAAGGTTCTGGTTGTCTACCAAAATCCTAATCCTACTGCTAGTCAATTCCTCTGACGTCTGGGTTCTTGTGTTTTGTTAAGGATGATCTTCTTCGCCAAGGAACAATTAAGTTCAATTGTTCTTCTAAAACATCTCATTATATTGAGAAAGTTCTTAGGACGAAACCTTAACATCTTTTCAATACTTCTGAGATTGTTTCGAGTCCAAATGAATTTCATTGTACAGGTGAATTTAATCATCCAAAAATTTAGTTAAATTTTGTTTCTTGCTCAGTGAACTTGGACATTTGATTATCCGATGAGTGAAGTGTCATTTCACTTAACGCTTCATTTAAGAGTTATGATAATGAATGTCTTTAGGGGTAACTTGGTTCATTAAAGATTTTAACCAATCTTAATCGAAGTTTTGAGTTGAAGATTTAAAGTGATTTTTATTTAATTATAAAGTTTTAGTTGGTCCTTTTAGGTGTTTTAAATCATTTTGAGTTGGAAAAGTGTTCAAGGTTTTTAATTCAGTTAAACCTTTATGTTTTAAATGATTTTAATATTTTAGGTTAATTTTAATGTTTTAAAATGATTTAATTTATGATGTTTTAATCATGAACTGTTCTAGGTTAATCTTTGATATTTCATATTATTTAAGTTGAAAGAGGTGTTTAGATTATTTAATTTCATTAAATTTTAATGATTCAAATTTGGTTTAAATTAATCATAGTTCTTTAGGTTAATTTTAATTGGTTTGGTTTTCATTTTTTTTTTTTGTTATTAATTGTTTTGAGATTAATTTTTATGTTTCAAATTTTTTTTAAGTTTGTTTCCAAGTAATTTCAAATTAGTTTTAATGTTTTAGATTTATTTTATTTTGATTATTAAATCATTTAATGTTTTAAGCTTTAACTTAATTAAAAATTATCTCCTTTTTAAGCATTAATTTTGATCATTATTTCTCTATAATTAATTAAAAGTTGAATATTATTGGAGTGATTCATTTAGGGATTTTAAATTAAAGAATTGATATCTTCTTAAATCATATCCCTAATCCTAATAATCCAAATTTTAATTATTCTACCAAAATTTAAATGATTTAATTAATTAATGTTCCATTTTTAATTTATTAAAAGTGATTAATGGGTTTCTACCCCTTAATTCCCTAAGTTTCAATCATCCAATAGAAAATTAAGATCAAATATTCATCCCTCCCTTTGATTAAGCCTAAAACATTAATTAGGGTTAAAATCCTTAATTACTTTTATGCCCCTTTAAGCATGTTCACTCCATAACTCACTAAATTGAGCTCAAATGAACTTGAAATTTTTATGTCATCTCACTCACATGTCAATTAAGAAATTAGAGAGAAAAAGTGATTTTTTCATTTTTAATTTAATTTATATAATTATTTTTTTAAAAAATAAGGGTTTTCAATGGAAATTCAACAACATGATCAAGTTAAGGTTTCTGTCCTTAAGAAAATTATGGGACGTTTCTACTGACCATAGGACTATTTGGACTAATTTTGGTGATTTTTTAAATCATATTTTACTTATTATAATTATTTTGAATTTTTGGGTATTAATTAATTATAAAATAAAATTAAAGTTGAAAAATAGATTTTGTATTTTTCTTAAGTCCCTTTGAACTCAAGAAAATCAGATAAATAAATTTCATATTTTTCTAATTTTTCTTTGATTTATTAGAATTATTTTAGTGGGAAGGTTTGAAAATTCATTTTTTAACATTAAAAAATTACATTAAGCTTTTAAAATTCAATATTTTAATCTAGAGACCTAAGAAAAATATTTGGTTGGTTCCTAAGTGATTAATGAACAAAATATGACATTTTAGTGATTTTTAATATTTTTGTGATTTTTTTAATTTTTTAATTATTAAAATATTAAAAATAGGGTTAAAAATGAAATTTTTTATAAAAATCCAATTTTAATTTTTTTTAGACTCCCCTGACATCAGAGAGTCCACAAAATAAGTTTGGTGAATTTTTGAAGTGTATTTTGGGTTTTATGAATTTTTTTAATTTTTAAAATAGCCATCTTTCTTAATTAATTCATTTAATGGATTAAATCAATTCCAATCGACTTAAAATTTTTATGTGAGGTTCACTGAAACCTAAGTAATGATGGAAAATTATTTTCAAGTGATTTTGATCTGTGGTTATCCCTAATTAATTAAAATTCAATTTTAAGTGTTTAGGCTAATTAAGGTTATGCTTAAGGAGTTAAATCCAACCATAATTTTCCTAGGGTCCTCTTGTTATAAGATGCCTCCCCTAATTTTTCTAGAATTTTCTAAGCAATATGCTAATTATTAGAATTAAAATTCCAAAACAGACACATAAACTTGAAAAATAGATAACCTGCCATTGAAATGGCCTCTGGTCTTGGAAAATTCATGGAATGCTCTCAAGAACAGAGGCTACAAAAACCCTATGGTCTTATGCCATGGTAAATTATTTATGCAAATGGAGAATTAAAATATCACAGAGAGTATTTAAATCATTAAAAATCATAGAAAAAACAAATTAACTTAATTCTTTTTTCACATTATTCTCCTTTGTTCACTGAGCAAGAGGGTATTTTTCTTTTATTTTTATGAGTTTCCTATGCAAAGATATGATTTTTTTAAAGTTTCTGGTATTTAAATAAATCCAAAATATCCTATTTTTCTATTTAAACACGTTGGCACCGTGTCATCCTCGGTAGATCCAAAGTTTCCACGTGGCGCGCCTCCATTCGACGCCGTCTTCCACCTCAGCGCCACGTGATTCCGCGGTCTCGTCCCGTGCCCTGATCTGGCGCAATCTGGATCGTCCATTCGATACATGCGTGATCCGACGGTATCCGTTCATCGTCCCAACTGGTGTGAGCCGAGAAACGTCTACCTTCTAGCCCTAAGATCTCACTCATTTCTCAACCAAATCGCACGGGGTTTCGTCATACATGTTCGTCTAGACAAGAGCTACACATCTATACAGCTAACATGCATTGAAATCGACTCAAAGTAAATGACAGATTGCTGGAAGCTCGGGTTAAAGAGAAGTCTCCATACCTTGGTTCAAGAGGTGAAGCCTCGATTGAATGTGCTCGGCACGTTCGTTGGAGCTGGAGGAGCCTAGGGATGAAGCCTCTGGTCCTAGTGAATTGTCTAGGTGTGACTTCGTCCAAGCCCGATTTCAAACCTTGGCCGATAGAAGGAATGGCTGGCCTGGTGAGGGGGCTTTCAGTGGGGAATTTCTTCTCTACCTCTAGTGAAGGTGTGGGAGAAGTTAATTTGATTTCTGTGGAGGATCAAGGGTTGTCCTGTTTTGGGGTGGATTTTGAATTGAGAAATTGAGCTCTGTTAATGAATATTAAGGCAGGGAAGCAGTGGGGATTGAATTCTCTGTGCTGTGTGAAGTGTTTGGAGTGAATTGGGCAGAGTTTCACTAAGGTTGGTTTCAGCACCCTCTATGGTCGTGAGGGAGGTGAGTTTAAATAGACATGGCCATGGCTGATTTCAGGGAGGTTTGGAGGCTGGGATTTGCTGCCTAGGGGAGGTGAAGAACAGCCATAATGGCTATTTGGGCTGGGACAACTCAGCAAGGTGAATTTGAATTTTTGAATTCAAATGAGGCTCTTGTCTTGGTGTTTTTTGGCGGCCCAGGTGGTGGTCCGGCCAGGGTCAGGTCATCCTCATGGTCAGTGAGGTCAGGGCTTGAGGTTTGTGAGCTCAATTGGTTGTTGCCATATGTAAAGGAGTTGATTTAAATGGCATGGGGGAAGGGTTCATTTTGGGTCAAAAATGGCCCAAGTCATGCTTTAGGATTGGTGCACCTCTCCAAGGCTGGTTTGGGCTGAAGAGAAAGTCATTTGGCTCAGCTTGATTAGTGGGGTCAAGTCACAATCCAAGTACAATTAGGCTTAATCATGGGTTAGAGGAAACATGGGAATGCTTAATCACTTTAAGGGAATCAAGAAAGAGGATCCTCCTCTTGCCCAAGATGGTATGGTGACATGGACACAACTCACATGGCTTGCATGTGGCTTAAGAATGGCTTCATGGCTTGCCTATGGCTTGCCCATGGCTTGGCTCACTTACATGGAAATGGATTTTGGTATTTTTGATGAATTTAGGGGAAGTTGTCATGAGGCATGATTTGGAATTATTTGATCATGAGATTAAAACTTAGGAGTGATTTTGATTGAAGGGATGACAAATGAAAATGCCATGTGGGCTTTAGGATAGATTTTGGGCTTTTGAAATTGTTTTGGTTGGGCTTTTAAATTTTTTAGGAAAGTGGGCTTTAGGTTTTAAAATAAATTTGTGGATGAAAATTTTGATAAAAGGTTGAGCCAAATAAATATTTCAATCGGTTTAGGAATGTGCCATGAGTGATTTGGAACAAGTTTGAGGTAATTTGGAGTTGAATTGGGTTTAATTTGGGTCTTTTAGTAATAGGACCAAAGTGGGTCAAATTGGGCTAACTTGGGCTGAGGTTGGGCTAATGTTGGGTTTGATGTAAAATTAATGTTGCAAAAGTTTTATGGGAGTGTTACAAAGAGTTTTCAGTTTTGATTGGATCTTAATTTTGGGATTTGGGCTTGTTTGGGTTCATGATTGGTTTAGGCCAATTTGGAGAATTTTGGTTTGGGTTAGGTTTGGGCCCAAATATAGGGTAAATTAAGTTAGATTTTTGTTTTTGGGGATGTTAGGAAAATTTCAAAACAAATTTGGGGAAAATTGGCTGACATTTGGGCTGAATTTGGGATGGATTGGGTTGGTTGGTCACTTTGGGCCTTAAGGGCTAATTTGAGACCTTTAATCAAATTGGGTTAAATTGACAAAATTGGAGTATGTGGCAGTTGAAAAAAAGGAAATTGGGAATATTTGGAATTTTCTAGAATTTTTTTGGGAATTTTTAGAATTTTTGAATTTTTTGGTCAAAAAGGGTATTTTGGGTATTTGGAGGGTATTGGGGGGTATTTTGGTACATTTGGTCATGGATGACCAATTTGAGTGGTGGGGAATGTTTAGGATTGATTTTAAGAAATTTTGGGTAATTCAGGCAATTTTGGAAGTTTTGGGCAATTTCAAGGGTATTTGATAGGTTTGGTGGGTTTAGGGCCCCGAGGGTCAAAAAATTGAAATTTGGGAAAAATGAAGATTGATTAGGTGTGAGTAAAGTGAAACCATTTTGGTTGAACCATGAAGCCATGTTAAGCTCACAAGAGCCATGAGAGGACTCATTTTAGGCATTCAATATGTTGTTCCAAACTCTCTTAGCCTGGGGCTTAGGGGTTGAGGTCCATCCATATGAGTTACCTACATGAGTCAGGAAGCCAAGTTGGGTAAGAATGGTTTTAGGATTTGGAATGTGTGTGAGAGTGGGGTGTGTGCAAGCTGAACCTCAGCAAGACCATACCACCCAGGGTAATCCTAAGGCCGAAGAGCCCTATAGGAAACTCATCCTTTAAACCTTCACATATTGGTTTTAACCCTCCAGGTGGCCTGGGGGTTTACAATCAAACATGTGGGGTTTGAAGGGAGTTAAGAAGTGTTTGAATTTCTAAGTGGTGGGTTCCATCTCTAGTCTTCTAGGATAGTCAAGGAGAAGTCCTATGGCTAGATCCTAAGCACTAAGGAGAGAAAAGAAAGAACCTCATAAAAAATGAGGTCAACAAATGGACCCCCAATAGGTGTGGTGTGCTAACCAAGCACACCGCGCGTATTGGCGTTGACCGAAGAGATCAACAAAACCAACACAAACATCTAAGTGACACACTTAGAACAAAGCGTAGAGAATTTCTGCTGGGGAGTATCAGGTAAATCTCCAAGACTGAAGATTCCAAAACTCTCACTGGGGAAGAAGAGGTGAATTCCAAATCACAAGATCTGGAGAGAGATAGATTGGATTTAGATTCGTTTCATTTTCATTTCAAGTTTCAATTTTGAGTTTGAATTTTCAATTCGAGTTTCAATTTCGGTTGCAATTTGACTTAATCGGAATTTTGATTGAAATTTAATTTGAGATTGATTTCAAGGTGATTTTCGTAGAGATTTTGGATTTAAAATGAGAATTGGAAGTTAGATTCCAACCTCAGGATTGCAAAGAGAACCATAATTTAGGTACCAGCCTCGAGAAGAAATCAACAATTAAGTACCGATCGAGAAAAGGGTGAGAACTGGAAGTTAGGTACCAGTCTCGGAAGAGAGTCGGAAGTTAGGTACCGACCTCGAAAAGGATGAGAACTGGAAGTTAGGTACCAGTCTCGGAAGAGAGTCGGAAGTTAAGTACCGACCTCAAAATTTCAGGAGTGCAGGAAATTTTCTCGGATAGAATGCGAGATTATTGGACACCGAGATCAGGATGCCTTGGTGGCCTTATACCCAAGTCGGAGGATTAGGATGTGAAAAAATTTCTCGGAAAGAGTGTGAATTTAGCGGACACCGAGATCGGGATGCCTAGTCGGTCTTATACCCAAGTCGGAGGATTAGGATGCGGGAAAAATTTCTCGGAAAGAGTGCGAATTTAGTGGACACCGAGATCAAGATGCCTTATCCGTCTTATACCCAAGTCAGAGGATTAGAATGCGGGAAAATTTCTCGGAAAGAGTGCGAATTTAGCGGACACCGAGATCGAGATGCCTTGTCGGTCTTATACCCAAGTCAGAGGATTAGAATGCAGAAAAATTTCTCTGAAAGAGTGCGAATTTAGCGGACACCCAGATCGGAATCCCTTGTCGGTCTTATACCCAAGTCGGAGGATTAGGATGTGGGAAAAATTTCTCGGAAAGAGTGCGAATTTAGCGGACACCGAGATCGGGATGCCTTCTCGGTCTTATACCTAAGTCGGAGGATTAGAATGCAGAAAAATTTCTCGGAAGGATGCTGATTTGGCGGAAATTCAAAGAAGAGAATCGAAATTCAAGTGTCGATCTCGAAATGAGAACTGGAAGTTAAGTACCAGCCTTAGAAGAGAATCAGAATTCAGGTACCGATCTTAAGATTTAAAACGAGGACTGGAATTTAAGTACCAGCCTCAAGAATGATGGGAATTGGAATTTAAGTACCAATCCCCAAAATTTGGTATTTGATTTGGTTTTGAAGATTATGCGGAAATTTTAGCTTAGTGGCAGATTGGAATGAGACATGAAAGTGTTTCACATCCCAAGAGAGTTGATTAAAGTTTGATTGTTTGGCAAAAATACGAATCCATGCCATCAGAACCAAATCTTAAATTTTCATGGTTCTGTGTTAGTAGACTCAGTCGACCTTCTCAAAAGAGGAAAGAGATCGTGGAGAGTCGAAAGGATTTCAAGACGACAAAGAAGTTTAGAAGTTTGAAACCGAAGTTGAAGTTTTCTGTGGGGAAGAATCAAATCGTAAGAGGGTTCAAAGGAGCTTCAAATGGATTTCAGTCGAAAGATTCAAATCGACAGATTCGGATCAGAATACAATTCGAGATTTAGATTCATTTCGTTGGTTTTGGTGATTCAATTTCATTTTCGTTTATTTAAAGATCGTGTTAATTTGAAGTTTGTTTTGACATTCAGATTCTTAAAAAGAGTTCTTCATTTATTTTCTTTTCTTTTCGTTCTTTTTTCGAAGTTCATTTAACTTAATGGTGTTTCCCAGTTAATTTGCACAAAAGAGGTGAAGGCAAAACACGACATGGTCGTTTCCATTCCAATTTGTTGAAAATACATCATATAGCTCGACCCAAAACATGATGGTATTTTCCTTGAAAATTCAGTATCTCATACAATCCTCATAAATCCAAAAATAGGTTGTGTAAGATCCTTGCAAGTTTCTTCCAAGAGCATCCGTCGAAATCCATGTCTGAATAGCGAGACGCATGGATAATAACATCACCTTCCAAGCCACCCTTGGCAGGAAATGCCGTTTGGGTGTGCATTGGAGGTGTGCTATTTTCCATGTAACTCACAGCTCGTAGGGCTGAAGGCTCTCTAACTCTAGATCTGGCTGAAAGTGGAAAGACATTTTGCTGTCATCCATCATCCTGAAAGTGACGGAGATCCGCTCAACAGGCACACCTGGAATGCAGTGTTTTGATATGTCCACTCCATTTTCTTTTAACACCAAGACGTAACCTACCGGTAGAGGTATCTCCACCGGCTCTCAGAATTCTCCGGGGCCTGCTATCCGGAGGTCAGATCCGAACATGATGTTACATTGGTTGATGAAGGACACTGTGCAGAAAGTTTTGACAAAGTCATGATGATCTATGTGTGGTGGTATGCAGTTGCCTTCCCTGTATATGTTAATGATGCAGCTGTTGGGTATGCAATCTGCGGGCAATACCCTCCATGTCACCATCCTTTTTACCATTCTCTTGATAATTCTTGGCATCGGATCCACGTCACTACGACGGAGTATCTCTGGTGGATTTCTTTTTCTGTCCTCGGTGAAGTTGTAGCAACACCCTCACTGGATTGTAACTCTTCCTTTTCCTTTCATCAACCTTCGAGGTTCTGAGTAGGTCTTCTCTCTTAAACGACCAGCTCGACCCATTTTCTAAAGCTCAACGACACAGTCCACAATTTGCTGCTGCTCGTAGTCTGAGAACACATCTGTATGCAGCTCAAGACCCTCCAGAATGTTGATCCTCTTGCCTCGAATTCTTTCAAAATACTCAAAAAGTTTCTTTTCAACCTTCTGCATTCTTTCCAGCTCGTATTCCAGAATTATTTGCAATTGGCGAGGCCTGGTAACGTACTGTGGGATGCATGGTTCAACCCCAGCACGTTCTCCTGCATGTCTTGGCTCCTCGGGGATAGTCTCTGTCAGGACATCCTCCGGGGTTGCTTTTGCAACAAGACTCTTCAAAACTGGTGCATTTGTCTGGCATCGTGGCACCGATTCTGTTCCTGCTCTTCTTAGGATTTCTCTCATCTTTTCTGCTGTTCTTGGAGTTGATCTCCTCTTTTCTGGCTTCTGCTGAACCAATTTCTTTGAAGTACTTGCACTGACGGTAGCAATTGTCTCTTCATGTTGATCCGTTGCTAGCTTGGTCAGCATCTTGCGAATACGATGGTTCTTGTTTCTTCGTTGGGTCGGAGTGAGAGTAGCTCATCTTACCTCTTGAACTTTTGTGGGCATGGCGCTGACAAGCCTGCCCTCTGCTGTAGCAACCACGAACTTGACTTTCTTGTCCTTTCCTGTTGCATGAGCGGCGTTTGCTTTTCTTTTCTTGCTGGTGGACTGCTGACTTGTGCCACCCAATTTCATCACTGTCTTGCTGTGGAACTCTTCCCGGTCGATTGGGGTCCAATCAGTTTCCTCGTACTGTAGCCCGGCTGGTGTGAAATCAGAGTCGATCTCAATCATTGCCCCATCTTTCATCCTCTTTTCATCGAGTTCTAGACTCACGCCATTCTTAAAGTTCAGAACCAACCGCCCGTTCGAAATTTCCCTGCGAACAACAAGGAAAGGATCAGGGGCTGTACTAAGAACAAGAACAATAGGAAAGATCAATTATCAATGGAAAATTCTTATTCATTTATTTCAAATTTTAATAAGAGTAGGGAAAGATGAGGAAAGATCAGGAGTGAGCTTGACTTAAAAGAAAGGATCAAAATTTTATTATTATGATTCTACATATTTTCTTTTTAACACATTTTTTCTGTTAATGATTTTTTTATCATTCATTTTTATATTTTGGATTCGGACCCAGTTACAAGTGATTACTCTACCCGTGCTTCTAGAAATAAGACTTCATTTTTAAAGTTCATCCTTCGAAACATTAGGTTGCGTAATACTTCTTCAAATATCGTCCATTGATTGGAAGCATAGGTCGTTCTCCACAGCAATTCACAAGTTGGTAGGAACCTCCTGAGTAGACTGTCTCGACCACGAACGACCCCTCCCAGGTCGGTTCAAATTTACCTCCTATCTTGCGGTGTGCGAGAATAGGTCTTTTGAGAACTAGAACCAAATCACCGACTTTGAATGTCCTTGGGCAGACTAGTTTATCGTGGGCCTGGATCATCTTGGCTTGATACAATTCAAGATTCTGCTGCGCTGAAAGTTGTTTCCCTTCCAAGCTTTCCCATTCTTCTAGTCGTAATCTGGCATTCTTTTCTGTAGTGATTTTGTTCGCAACTGCAATTCTGAGTGACGGAAGCTGCAACTCCAAGGGTAAAACGGCTTCGGACCCGTACACTAGAGCGTAAGGTGTAGACTGAGTAGGAGTTTTGAACGTCATCCTGTAGGTCCATAAGGCTTCTAACAACTTCTCGTGCCAATTTCTTTTGTTGTCATCCAAAGTTTTCTTTAAAATTTGGGCGAGAGTTTTATTAAAAGCCTTGGCCAAGCCGTTCGCTCTTGGGTAGTAGATTGTCGAATAGCGCCAGTCGATCCCGTGCCTTCTGACAAAATTGTTGATCTTTGTACTTCTGAATGCGGATCCGTTGTCTGAGATAATTCTGCATGGTATCCCGAAACGGTAGACGACTTGATTCTTGAAGAACTGTAGCACGTGATGTGCTTTCACTTCTCTGAGCGGTATAACTTTTGCCCATTTGGAAAAGTAATTTGTCGCTGCAAGAATGAAGCGATGTCCACTTGAAGAAGGCGGTTCTATCGGACCCACGAAATCTGTGCCCAAACACTCAAACGGCCACGACGCGATTGTCGGATGCAGCACATTTGGATGTTGATGTAGAACCAGTCCATGCACTTGGCATTGGTGACAACTTTTGGCAACTTTCATGTAATCAGTCATCGTCGAGGGCCAGTAGTACCCTGGTCTTTTAATCTTCATTTTCATCTTCGGACCTGACTAATGAGCGCCACAAAGTCCTGAGTGCACCTCTTTAACAATTTCACGAGCCTCAGACCCGTTCAGGCACCTTAGCCACATCTGGTCGAAAGACCTTCTGTATAACGTATTGTTTATTAATGCGTATGACAGAGTTCTTTTCTTAATTTGATGGGCTAATGTCTTATCGTCCGGTAGGTTTCCTGTTTGCAGGTAGTCGATTAATGGCTGCCGCCAATCCTCTGTAGTTTCTGTTACTGTTGCAACTGTTTCTTCTTCCTTTCCTTTTGATTGGTATATCACATCCATGTCGAGCTGTGAGAGGACCTGTCTTCCCTGAACTGACATTTCAACTGACTCATCCTGTAAGCAGGAAAATTCTTTTGCAAGGCGGGCTAGCGCGTCTACAAGGGCATTTTCTCTTCTGGGGATCTTATAGATCGTTACATTCGGAATCTGCTCTAGCAACTTCATTGGATACTGAAAGTACTGCTCGAGCCTTGGTTTCAAAATTCTGTACTGTCCTGCGACCTATTGAATGATCAACTGAGAATCTCCGTAGATGTTTATGTCTGTTATCCCCATTTGAATGGTTAACTCTAGTCCGGTTATAAGGGCTTCGTATTCTGCTTCATTGTTCGTACACGGTTCTGTTAAATGGTAGGAGTACCTTAACATCCCCCGCTTTGGTATTATAAATATTAGTCTGATTCCTGCCTTACCAGACACTATCATTTGCAATTCTTTGTCTTTCTGTGCTGAGGATCCCAACGCTGATCATCAGGGTCTTCTAGGCTCATTATCTGCTTGTCTGACAAGTCGTCGTTGAGAGGCGATTCTGCCGGTAAAGGGTGTGCTGCGAGAAAGCTTGCCAGGACTTGTCCCTTTACGGCACGAAGATGAATGAAAGTTATATCAAATTGCAATAGTATCATCGATCACCTGGAAAGTCTAGCAGAAAGCGTCGGTCGGGTCATCAAATATTGCACTGGATTAAACTTTGAAATAAGGTTGGCCTTATGAGAAAGCATATAATGCCTGAGCTTTTGAGCGGCAAAGATCAGGGCCAAACAACGCTTTTCAATCGAAGGATACTTTACTTCCATCAGAATTAGGTGACGACTTAAGTAGTAGAGAGCGTTTTCTTTCCCCTTGTCATTGACCTGGGCTAGCAGGGCTCTAAGGGAGTCGTCTAAAGCTGCGATATAAAGTATCAATGGTCTTCTCGAGACTGGGGCTGCTAAAACAGGAGGTGTCATTAAATACTGCTTAATGTCCTCGAAAGCCCGCTGGCATTTCTCTTCCCAAATGAATTTGGCTTCCTTTTTAATTAATGCCGAGAAGGGCTGACACCTATCTGACAAATTTGAGATAAAGCGTCGAAGATATGCCAACTTCCCTTGAAAGGATCGTAGTTGTTTCAAAGTTTGGGGAGGCGGCATTTCTAAGATAGATTTAATCTTTTCCGGATCAATTTCAATTCTGCGATGTCGGACAACAAATCCTAAGAATTTCCCAGAGGTAACGTCGAAGATGCATTTCAAGGGATTCATCTTAAGGTTATATTGTCTTAATCGCTCGAAAATAATTCTCAAATCATACAGGTGATCTTCCTTCAGTTTGCTCTTGATGACCACATCATCCACGTAGCACTCGACTTGGTTGTGAATGAGATCATCAAAAATCCTCGTCATCGCTCTTTGGTAGATTGCTTCTGCGTTCTTCAATCCAAAAGGCATTACTGTGTAGCAGTATATTCTGATCGGCGTTCTGAAGTCTGTGAGCTTTTCATCTTCCGGTGCCATCTTTATCTGATTGTATCCTGATGATCCTTCCATGAAAGAGAAGACTTCGTGTGTCTAAGCGATGTCGATCATCAATTCTGGAATTGGTAGCGGGAACTCGTCCTTCGGGCACGCTTTATTCAAATCTCTGAAATCCACGCAGATTCTGATCTGACCATTCTTCTTTCTGACTGGTACCACAGTTGGGTATTGTTCTTCACGGACAAATTTAGTGTCTATTAGCTTCTTAACTTCAGCTATAACTTGTTGTTCAATTTCTAGACGCATTCTTCTTGGAGCTTGTCTGACCGGAACGGCAGTGTGATCCACTCCTAGCTTGTGAACTGTAACCTCTGGAGCTAATCCTGGCATCTCATCATAACTCCAAGCAAAACAGTCCTTGAATTCCATTAATAGCTTGTTCATTGCTTCAGAGTCTTCTTTATTGAGTAAAGAGCTAACAAAGGTCGGCATAGACTCTTCGCTAGTACCTAAGTTAACTTCCATTAACTCGCCTATTGTAGATTTAATTTCTTCTTCAACTTCTGGTGGAGCGTCTCCGATTAGTAGATCCTCGAGATTATCTAAAGCTTCCAAGCAGTCTTCATTAGGCTCGCAAGTGACAACCAAGTAAAATCCCGTATCATCAACTGATCCTATTATGCTGAATCTGAAACCATGTTTTGAATTGGGAGGCCAACTGGCATTATTCCATAATTTTTCAAAGTTTTGTGATCGACATTTTGTCCATTGTTTAGGTAAGACACCACGTTGAATTAAATTCTGAACACAGGGAGAGTACCACTCAAAAGGTAATTCCATTAATTCAGATGAAGAAACATCTTCAAATTGTACATCATTTTCAATTTTGGAATAAGAAACACCGCGGTAGAATTTGATCGGCTTATTACCGCCACCATGTACTTCTTTGACCACCATACCCTCGACCTTATTAGGATAGAACGGGGTCAGGGTCATAGTATGTACATAGTGGTTAATCTTCTCGTACATTGATCTATTTACTTCATTCTTTTCATCTTCGAGAGAGATCTTGAACTAGGGTATCTTCTGACTTATTGTCGTTGCTTCTTTCTTGATTTCTTCTTCTTCGGAACTATTCTCCCAATCAACTTCGATGATCGGTTTCTTTTGTTCAACTGTTCCACCGTTTCTTCCTCGACCTCGTCCCCGGCCTCGACCTCGGGTGCGAGTTCTGGAGAAACCTTCACCATCTCGCCGTAAGGGAGTGGTGAGTAACTGTTGGACTAAAATTTCAGATTCTTCATCGTCTCGAACTTCTTTTGCTTCATTTGGTATGGTATTTCTGGAGAAGATTGTCTTTTTTGGAGGCACGTAGTAAGCTGCATCTTCGTGAATTCCGATTTCATGCACGAAGAACGGTTGCAAATCACCTTTGATACACTGTTCTCCTCCTTCGTAATATTTTATGCACTGGTGCAGAGACGAGGGTACCATCCGGTTCTCATGGATCCACGACCATCCCAGTAGAGCGTTGAACGATGTCTCAGAATCTATTATATGGAATTTTGCGGTTGTCTTTGCCAAATCGCCAGTCTTCATTAATAGTGTTATCGATCCAAGAGCTCTTTCTCCTTTTTGATTGAAGCCTCTTAATAACATCTTGTCTGCTTTGAGGTCACGAGCATCAATTTCCAAATATGCTAACGTCTGAAGGTTCATTATGTTAATTGATGCTCCGGATCAACTAACACCCTGGAGAGCGTAAACTTTCCAATAGTGACTGAGATGTATAATGGTCGATTGTGATCAGCTGTTCCAAGTAGCAAATCATTGTCTGTGAAGGTAACACCACGCTGTTCTTTTAACGAGCAAACCTCGTCTAAGGAATTACCGGCCATTTAAGCTAAACAAATTTCTGGATCAAGTAAGGCCTTGATCAGAGTTTCTCTCATCTCCTTTGACAGGATCAGAGCGTCGTAGATGCTCAAATTGGCTGATAGCTTCCTAAGATGGGCTAGCACATTGTAATCCTCTTTATTACCAGGTCCTTCAATTTCTTCCAGAATGGGCAGTTTCTCCGCTGGGGTTGACTCTTCCTGAGCAACCACCTGCTTTCCTTTATCCTTTGGAACCATTCTCGGGGGTAGAACTTTTCCTCTTCTTAAATTAACTTATGTTATTTCTTATGCATCTGGTGCTGAATCTACCGGTGTCTCCCCTTGAATTGGAATGACTGGCTCTTCTGCAGTTGCTTTAGAATCTGATAGCTCTAATTCTATTGTGATTGGAGCTCCCCAGAATTCACAAACGGACTCGTCACTTCTCGAGCTTTCGTAGCCATCCTTGTGAACGTCTTCTCCTTCATCGTGGTCATCGAGGTTTAGTATGATTTGAGAATCGTTATTTGTATCGAAATCGAGATCCGGATTAGGTTGGTTGTCGTTAGTTATGTAATCGTTAGAAACAGTCAAAACATAGCCAACAGCAAAACTTTTATCATTATAAGATCCCGCCGGGGCGAGTAAATAATTATACAGAGTCAGAGGTCCGAGGGATTTCTCTCCCTAATCAGAAACAACCATCCTAGGAAAAGAAGCCCCTAGTTTATCCTTCAGAGCTCGGTCTTTTCTTCTTTCACGATCTTCTCCTCCTTCTGGGGCGGTTCTTTAATCGCAAGCGATAGTACCGGCTCGGCAAGTTTCAAATTCTGAGTTGAAGCGTGCACCGAAGCGGTCTGGATGTGATCCAAAATTTTCTTTGAAGACTTTTTCCAGACAGTACTCCATCCATCATTGGTTGTGTACGGGTCTATCGGAACAATAGGATCCATTGAAATAACATTAACGGACCCTCCTTTTTGGGGCTCCTTCATGTATTCCTTCGGGATCGTTATGTTCCCTTTCCGGAGATTATCATCAAGCTAATTCTTAAAGGTGAAGCAGTCTTCTATCTTATGTCCGATCATCCGGTGGTAAGGGCAGTAGTTCGGATGATCTTTCTTGTTGACTTCTTATGGCCTCTTGGGCTCGCAGTAGCTGAAATTTAGGTGTCTTCATCAAACTGCGAAACATCTTTGCCACTGCTTCAGTCTTGAAGGGGTATTTCTTATTCAGAAGTTCCTTCAGGACACGCGGTGGACGAGGCGGCCGTTGATCATGCTGTCATGATTGATAGTTTGGTCGAGGCTGTCGATAACTCTGTTGAGGTTGCTGATAAATCCGTTGCGGTGGTTGATAACTTGGTTGTGTCTGCTCTGGCTATATTTGCACTGGCTGCTTACCTTTATCCACTGCTGCGATGATCCCAGATTTCTTTTCCAATGCTTTTACGGGTTTCTGCTTATCAGTCTTATCAACAAAACTCAGCTGCTTTGCCTCCTCCTGCAAGCTCCCGGTCTTGCTAAGCAACTTCTCGAAAGTCTTAATTGTGAATCCTTTAAGGAGAAGTGCTATCGGACCATGGATACTCTTCAATAGGATACTGACTGCATGTTGTTCTTGAAGTTGTGGTTCACACTTCATACTTAAGTTCCTTCATCGAAGTATGTAATCCACTAAAGTCTTGTTCGGTTTCTGTTGCTCCACCACTAAATCACCGATAGTGATGTGGTGCCGAGCCCCGGCAAACCGCTTAACGAAGAGGTTTTCTAATTCTGAAAATGTCTTAACTGAACCATTCGACAATTCTGCGTACCAATCGAAGGCAATCCCTAACAGGTTGCTGACGAACTGACAAAAGAGTAAAGCATCGCTCTCACCAGCATTGCAGCAACTAGCACGAAAATGTGTGACATGCTGTCGGGGGTTTCCCGTACCATCGAAAGTCTTGACCAGAGGTGGTACGAAGCCCTTCGGGTATTGGACTGCATCAAAATCCTCAGGGTAAGGTCTACCCGTCTGGATAGATGCTCCACTCTTAGATTGAGCTATGGCTTCTCGCACCAGCTATTTTACCATGTTCTTAATATCCTTTTCAGGAATCATGCTCTGCACTGAATCCTTCTTCAGCTGTTCATCTCCATTGATGGATGTAACTTCTTTTCCTTCATCTGCAATGTGAATGATCTCAGGGGGTGTTTCCTTCTGAGGTTGAAGCTGACTCTGGAGAGTGGCTAAGGTAGCCGCCATCTCCTCCATCCTCTTTGCCATCTGAGAAATCGTGTCATCCTTCTTGTGGAGATGTGCTCTCATCGCTTCTAGTTCATCTCTTTCTGAAGTTGATGGAGCTCCCTACAAAGCTGACGATGCTCGGGTCTCGGCCATGTTGATCTCAGCACATTCTTCATCCATGAATTCTGATGAATCCACTTCATTTCTCAATTCTTCTCCTCTTTCCCTTGCCAACCGTCGGATGTCCGTTCTTAGCTTTCCTATAGTATCCTCAAGTGGTCTTTTCCAAACGGTCTCGTGGTTGTCAGGCTACGATTGTTTAACTTCTTTTTCAGAAGTTTCCTTTAATGCAGTAGCACTTTCTTTATATTCGGGCTCTCTGACAAGACTCCTCTTCCCAGAGCGTTCTGTTGGTATCGGTTCAGCAATAATAGGTTGCCACACCATCCTTCTTGCAGTAGAAGGCCTAGGACAAGATGGTCTGTCGGCTGTACGTTGGTAGGTGGTGTCCTCCCTAATATGGTGACCTGATACAACAACAGGAGAACTTCTTCCTCTAGCTCACACTTTCTTCCTTGGTCTCTCTGGAGCAGTGACAGGGTCTACGCGTGGTCTGAGGTGGGATCTAGCTGGTACTCGTCCCATTCATCTCAAAATTTCTGACATGGGGCAACCTTCCTTCTTAGCTAATTTCTTTACTACTGCTCGCAAACAGGTTAGCGGAGTAGTCTTAATCTCTTTCTTCTTACAATCACTGTAGTATGCAGGTTGGGGTAACACAGCGGTGATCCTTCGAGCATCTTCTTCATCCGATGCAGTAGAGAGAGGGTGAAACTTACTCCCTCCTAACAGTGGTGAGATCTCAGGCAGCTCTTCTTTTACCTCAGGAATCTCTTCCAGAAAAGCAACTTCATCAGCCTTGGTCTTATTGATCCTGGCGATCTTTCTGCTCCTATTTCTTCTTTGAGTCCGAGTTAAGGGCGTAACTTTAGAGTTGGACCCTATCTCGAAGACAGACGCTATTGTAGCAAAATCTGAACCCTCCACGGTAACAGGTTTCTCACCGACTTAGACTTCTTTCCCTTTCAGTTTGGCGGGAGCAGGGGTAGGTGCAGTGATGACCAGACTGGTGGGGGTAGAGATGACAGTTCTGGGGTAGCAGCTAACCTTCTATGAACATCAGTGTTTCTTTCAGTTAGGACCCTTTGCAGGGGAGGGAACTCTTGAGTTGACTTCAGGTTGAATTCGATTATGGGCTCCTCAGTTTCTGCTACTATGTTCATTAGTGCGAAGAGAGTAACGTCAGCAAACTTAACGTCCGTATTGTCGAATCCTTGTCCAAAGCGAATGACCGCATCGTTAGGCAGCTCGTCTTTGTAGACAGCTAAGTATATCCCGTTGGAGAAGGAGAAAATTAGCTTCGGTGTGGACATTCTTTGCAGGGTAGATTCTAAGCGTCAGTTCCAAATTATGCTTCCTTTCATCGGGACGAAAAAGAGAGGAACTTCTCAAAAAGAGTCCGAACACATTTTCATTTATCATTTTTGTTTTCTCTATAAAGAACCTCAAATTCTCTTTTTTTTTCTTATTTATGTATTTGTGGTTTAACAGAAAGTTCATTTATTAAAGAGTTTGTTTATTAGAAGGTTTGTTTATTAGGGATAAAACAATTAAAAGGGGAAAGGTTAAAGGAAAGGTAAGGGACCCAATCCAGAAATTGGAAAGGAAGAGAGAGTCTCACAAGACTTATTAACCCGAGGAACCACTCCTAAGCTAACACCTATTGGGCGTCCACCCCACCTCAAAGAGGTAAAAGGATTCTGGAACCTCTCTATTTAGGGGTGTCTAAACAGTGGCTCCAAAATCCAAAAGAGTTGGCTATACCCGTTCAAGACAGAAATGAACGTGGTATTTCAACGGAAAGAATGATAGTTTGATCCACTAGGGATATGGACTCACTACCGATTTATGAAAGCAAAACCATCTGATCAAAATGGAAAGAGAAACTATTCCCCAGTGGAGTCGCCAGAAATTGTCGGCATATTTTTAGGTTAAGTGTTTTGAAAAGGGGGTCGCCTACAAAAATTGGAGGCGAATTTTGAATTTTAAATTTAATTTAAATATATATGGTTTGAAAGTAGTATTTGATTTTGAAAATAATTTTAAGTTTGAAAATTTTAAGATATGAAATCAAACTGATCTCACATCCCGAATAGTTTACCGCATCATAAACCGTGTATCTATCCCGAAGAATAGACACACTGCTTAATGATGAGGCTCGATTAAATAAACTAGAAGATTTGTGACATCCATTTGGTCTGTGAACCAATTTTATAAGCCGATAAGTTCCCCTGCTTAATATAAATGAATTGAGCAGGGTTTATATTACATGGGTTCTTAAAGTTCTCTATAATGGCAAGCCCCTATAGTTAATTACATCTTAAATGTCTGAAAACACTTAAGAAAACTCTCGATAATGATCAATGATTTTGCTCTCAAGAATTTCAATGTTTAAGTTTTTCAAACAATTAGATTTTAGAAACTTCAATATAGAATTGCTCAAATTTGGAACAGTTTATTTTGAGAGTCCAAAGGAAGAGAAGTAGGGGATGTCACAAATCTGAAGTGAACTTCAGTGACTTCCTGACTATCCTATTGTTTGGCTTCAATTTAAGAGATTTATTTAATGTTTCAATCCTGTCAATTTTAGTTAATTAGGACTTATATTTGTATGATATGATCATACAAATAGCCTCAAAGATGTGAGGGTTTATGTCATACCAAACGACTACCTCGGAGTCCTAAGACCGGTTAGGGCTTAATTTGCATAACACAATTATGCAAAATGCCTAACGAAAAGTTGAGGATTTATGTTGCACTTGGCAGACTACCTCGAAATCCTATGGCTTTGTTATTTAGACTAAAGAATGGTTTTCCTGAAGTAGACACAAGTTTTGCTTACGAAGGTGGCCGTGCTGCCCACTGTGCTCCAAGCTCTTTGTCATTGCAGAGGTTTAATTTTAGAAGGTGGCAATCAAGAGATGAGAGAAGTGTTTTGGTTCAGAGAGGTTAAAAGTTGAGATGACTTAATGTTTTAATTAAAACAAATCTTAAAGTTAATTAAGAGGAACCGATTAAGATCCCATAGTTCCGTCATCCCGGCACCGCTATTTTCATCGGATTCACTTAGTCCAGATGAATTTGCTAAACTCAACTGAATGAGTTCCACACTTTCATTTAGACCGTGGGAAATCTTGTTAGCAACACGTGGGTTACATCATCTGAAGGATTCCTGATCATCCAACGAGACGTTTTAATTTAGTTGTAGTTGTAGTTTTGTTGTTCTATTTGTGATTAAATTTTTAGTTAATTTATCTTTTGAATGTTGTGGCGGTGAATTTTATCTTGCATTGATTTTTAATTTAGTTTTGGGTTTCAGTTTGTGGTTATTCTAAAAGATTTCAGTTTTCATGCAGGGTGACTTTATTGCTTAACATGCAAGAGAAGTAAAGTACAGTGCATGTAAATAAATTGTAATAAAATAAAAGTGTACCTGGAGGGTCTTCTCGTCATTCCCGGTTGCACAAACACATGTTAGAGCATTTATATATTTCAAGGAAAGCACCTAGGAGAAGCTAAGAGAAGGTTCTGGTTGTCTACCAAAATCCTAATCCTACTGCTAGTCAATTTCTATGACGTCTATGTTCTTGTATTTTGTTAAGGATGATCTTCTTCACCAAGGAACAATTAAGTTCAATTGTTCTTCTAAAACATCTCATTATATTGAGAAAGTGCTTAGGACGAATCCTGAACATCTTTTCAATACTTCTGAGATTGTTTCGAGTCCAAATGAATTTCATTGTACAGGTGAATTTAATCATCCAAAAATTTAGTTATATTTTGTTTCTTGCTCAGTGAACTTGAACATTTGATTGTCCGATGAGTGAAGTAACATTTCACTTAACGCTTCATTTAAGAGTTATGATAATGAAAGTCCTTTGGGGTAACTTGGTTCATTAAAGATTTTAACCAATCTTAATCGAAGTTTTGAGTTGAAGATTTAAAGTGATTTTTATTTAATTAAAAAGTTTTAGTTGGTCCTTTTAGGTGTTTTAAATCATTTTGAGTTGAAAAAGTGTTCAAGGTGTTTAATTCAGTTAAACCTTTATGGTTTAAATGATTTTAATATTTTAGGTTAATTTTAATGTTTTAAAAAGATTTAATTTATGATGTTTTAATCATGAACTGTTCTAGGTTGATCTTTGATATTTCAAATTATTTAAGTTGAAAGAGGTGTTTAGATTATTTAATTTCATTAAATTTTAATGATTCAAATTTTGTTTAAATTAATCATAGTTCTTTAGGTTAATTTTAATTGGTTCGGTTTTCACTTTTTTTTGTTTTGTTATTAATTGTTTTGAGATTAATTTTTATGTTTCAAATTTATTTTAAGTTTGTTTCCAAGTAATTTCAAATTAGTTTTAATGTTTTAGATTTATTTTATTTTGATTATTAAATCATTTAATGTTTTAAGCTTTAACTTAATTAAAAATTATCTCCTTTTTAATCATTAATTTTGATCATTATTTCTCTATAGTTAATTAAAAGTTGAATATTATTGGAGTGATTCATTTAGGGATTTTAAATTAAAGAATTGATATCTTCTTAAATCATATCCCTAATCTTAATAATCCAAATTTTAATTATTCTCCCAAAATTTAAATGATTTAATTAAATAAGGTTCCATTCTTAATTTATTAAAACTGATTAATGGATTTTTACCCCTTAATTCCCTAAGTTTCAATCATCCAATAGAAAATTAAGATCAAATATTCATCCCTCCCTTTGATTAAGCCTAAAGCATTAATTAGGGTTAAAATCTTTAATTACTTTTATGCCCCTTTAAGCATGTTCACTCCATAACTCACTAAATTGAGCTCAAATGAACTTGAAATTTTTATGTCACCTCACTCACATGCCAATGAAGACATTAGAGGAGAAAAAGTGATTTTTTCATTTTTAATTTAATTTATATAATTATTTTTTTGAAAAATAAGGGTTTTCAAATGAAATTCAACAACATAACCAAGGTAGAGTTGCTGTCCTTAAGAAAATTATGAGATGTTCCTACTGACCAGAGGACCATTTGGACTAATTTTGGTGATTTTTTAAATCATATTTTATTTATTATAATTATTTTGATTTTTAGGGCATTAATTATTTAAAAATAAAATTAAAGTTGAAAAATAGATTTTATATTTTTCTTAAGTCCCTCTGAACTCAAGGAAATCAGATAAATAAATTATATATTTTTCTGATTTTTCTTTGATTTATTAGAATTATTTTAGTGGGAAGGTTTCAAAATTCATTTTTTAACATTAAAAAATTACATTAAGCTTTTAAAATTCAATATCTTAACCTAGAGACCTAAGAAAAATATTTGGTTGGTTCCTAAGTGATTAATGAACAAAATATGACATTTTTGTGATTTTTAATATTTTTGTGATTATTTTAATTTTTTAATTATTAAAATATTAAAAATAGGGTTAAAATGAAATTTTTTAGAAAAATCCAATTTTAATTTTCTTAGACTCCCCTGGCATCAGAGAGCCCACAAAACAAGTTTGGTGAATTTTTGAAGTGTATTTAGGTTTTATGAATTTTTTAATTTTTAAAATAGTCATCTTACTTAATTAATTCATTTAATGGATTAAATCAATTCCAATTGACTTGAAATTTTTATGTGAGGTTCACTGAATCCTATAATGATGGAGAATTATTCTCAAGTGATTTTTTTGTGTGGTTATCCCTAATTAATTAAAATTCAATTTTAAGTGTTTGGGCTAATTAGGGTTATTCTTAAGGAGTTAAATCAAACCATAATTTTCCTATGGTCCTTTGGTTATAAGATACCTCCCCTAATATTTCTAGAATTTTCTAAGCAATATGCTAATTATTAGAATTAAAATTCCAAAACAGACAGATAAACTTGAAAAATAGATAACTTGCCATAGAGATTGCCTCTGGTCTTAGAAAATTCAGGGAATGCTCCTAAGAATAGAGGCTACAAAAGCCCTATGGTCTTATGCCATGGTGAATTATATATGCAAATGGAGAATTAAAACGTCACAGAGAGTATTTAAATCATTAAAAATCATAGAATAAACAAATTAATTAATTCTTTTTCCACATTATTCTTTTCTGTTCACTAAGCAAGAGGGTATTTTTTTTATTTTTATGAGTTTTCTATGCAAAGATATGATTTTTTGAAGTTTCTGGTATTTAAATAAATTTAAAATATCCTATTTTTCTATTTAAACACGTCGGCACCGTGTCATCATCGGTAGATCCGAACTTTCCACGCGGCGGACCTTCATTCGACGCATCCTTCCACCTCAACACCACGTGATTCCGTGGTCTCGTCCTGTGCCCTGATACGACGCAATCTGGATAGTCATTCGATACACGTGCGATCCGACGGTATCCGTTCATCGTCCCAACTGGTGTGAGCCGAGAACCGTCCACCTTCTAGACCTAAGATCTCACTCATTTTTCAACAAAATCGCACGGGGTTTCGTCCTACATGCTCATCTAGACAAGAGCTACACATCCATACGGCTAACATGCATTGAAATCGACTCAAAGTAAATGACGGATCGCTGGAAGCTCGAGTTAAAGAGAAGTCTCCATACCTTGGTTCAAGAGGTGAAGCCTCGATTGAATGTGCTTGGCACATTCGTTGGAGCTGGAGGAGACTAGGGATGAAGCCTCTGGTCCTGGTGAATTGTCTAGGTGTGACTTCGTCCAAGCCCGATTTCAAACCTTGGCCGATAGAAGGAATTGTTGGCCTGGAGAGGGGGCTTTCAGTGGGGAATTTCATCTCTACCTCTGGTGAAGGTGTGGGAGAAGTTAATTTGATTTATGTGGAGGTTTAAGGGTTGTTCTATTTTGGGGTGGATTTTGAATTGAGAAATTGAGCTCTGTTAATGGAGATTAGGGCAGGGAAGCAGTGGGGATTGAATTCTCTATGTTGTGTGAAGAGTTTGGAGTGAATTGGGCAGAGTTTCACTAAGGTTGGTTTCAGCACCCTCTACGGCCGTGAGGGAGGTGAGTTTAAATAGCCATGGCCATGAATGATTTCAGGGAGGTTTAGAGGCTGGGATTTGCTGCCTGGGGGAGGAGAAGAACAGCCATAATGGCTATTTGGGCTGGGACAACTTAGTAAGGTGAATTGAATTTTTGAATTCAAATAAGGCTCTTGGCTTGGTGTTTTCCTGCAGCCCAGGTGGTGGTTCGGCCAAGGTATGGTCACCCTCATGGTCAGTGAGGTCAGGGCTTGAGGTTTGTGAGCTCAATTGGCTGTTGCCATGTGTAAAGGAGTTGATTTAAATCGCATGGGGGAAGGGTTCATTTTGGATCAAAAATGGCCCAAGTCATGCTTTGGCCTTGGTGCACCTCTCCAAGGCTGGTTTGGGCTGAAGAGAAAGTCATTTGGCTCAGCTTGATTAGTGGGGTCAAGTCACAATCCAAGTACAATTAGGCTTAAGCATGGGTTAGGGGAAACATGGGAATGCTTAATCACTTTAAGGGAATCAAGAAAGAGGCTCCTCCTCTTGCCTAAGATGGTATGGTGACATGGACACAACTCACATGGCTTGCATGTGGCTTAAGAATGGCTTCATGGCTTGCCTATGACTTGCCCATGGCTTGGCTCACTTACATGGAAATGGATTTTGGCATTTTTGATGAATTTAGGGGAAGTTGTCATGAGGCATGATTTGGAATTATTTGATCATGAGATTAAAACTTAGGGAGTGATTTTGATTAAAGGGATGACAAATGAAAATGTCATGTGGACTTTAGGATAGATTTTGGATTTTTTGAAATTGTTTTGGATGGGCTTTTAAATGTTTTAGGAAAGTGGGACTTTTAGGTTTTAAAATAAATTGGTGGATGAAAATTTTGATAAAAGGCTGAGCCAAATAAGTATTGCAATTGGTTTAGGAATGTGTCATGAGTGATTTGGAACAAGTTTGAGGCAATTTGGAGTTGAATTGGGTTTAATTTGGGTCTTTTAGTAATAGGACCAAAGTGGGTCAAATTGGGCTAACTTGGGATAAGGTTGGGCTAATGTTGGGTTTGATGTAAAATTAATGTTGCAAAAGGTTTATGGGAGTGCTACAAAGAGTTTTCAATTTTGGTTGGATCTTAATTTTGGGATTTAGGCTTGTTTGAGTTCATGATTGGTTTAGGCCAATTTGGGGAATTTTGGTTTGGGTTAGGTTTGGGTGGAGTTTGGGTCCAAATATAGAGTAACTTAAGTTAGAGTTTTGTTTGTGGGGATGTTAGGAAAATTTCAAAACAAATTTGGGAAAAATTGGGTGACATTTGGGTTGAATTTGAGATGGATTGGGTTGGTTGGTCACTTTGGGCCTTAAGGGCTAATTTGAGACCTTTAATCAAATAGGGTTACATTGAAAAAATTGGAGTATGTGGTAGTGGAACAAAATGAAATTGCGAATGGATTTTCTGGAATTTTTTGGGAATTTTTGGAATTTTTGGATTTTTAGGTCAAAAAGGGTACTTTTGGGTATTTAGAGGGTATTGGGGGGTATTTTGGTACATTTGGCCATGGATGACCAATTTGAGCGGTGGGGAATGTTTAGGATTGATTTTGAGAAATTTTGGGTAATTCAGGCAATTTTGGAAGTTTTGGGAAATTTCAAGGGTATTTGGTAGGTGTGGTGGGTTTAGGAGCCTGGGGGTCAAAAAATTGAAATTTAGGAAAAATAAAGATTGATTAGGTGTGAGTAAAGTAAAACTATTTTGGTTGAGCCATGAAGCAATGTTATGCTCACAAGAACCATGAGAGGACTCATTTTAGGCATTCAATATGTTGTTCCTAACCCTCTTAGCCAGGGGCTTAGGGGTTGTGGTCCATCCATATGAGTTACCTACACGAGTCAGGAAGCCAAGCTGGGTAAGAATGGTTTTAGGATTTGGAATGTGTGTGAGAGTGTGGTGTGTGCAAGCTGAACCTCACCAAGACCAGACCACCCAGGGTAATCCTAAGGCCAAAGAGCTCTATAGGAAACTCATCCTTTAAACCTTCACATATTGGTTTTAACCCTCCAGGTGGCCTGGGGGTTTACAATCAAATATGTGGGGTTTGAAGGGACTTAAGAAGTGTTTGAATTTCTAAGTGGTGGGTTCCATCTCTAGTCTTCTAGGATAGTCAAGGAGAAGTCTTATGGCTAGATCCTAAGCACTAAGGAGAGAAAAGAAAGAACCTCATCAAAAATGAGGTCAACACTGCCCAAAGTTGTCAAAAATTCTTTACTGCTTTAGTATCGAACTGGTGCCTAGGCGTCACATTCTAGCGCCTAGGGGCCAGACCTAAAATTTCGGCAACTTTACTTTTAAGCTATATTTTTGCTCATTTTTGCTCATTTTTCCTTCTTGAACTCTTTTTTTATCACCTACATCCAAAAACATAAAAATACCTTTCATTAAAGCATAATATTCTTAAGAATTAAATCATAAATAAGGCATAAAAATAGGTACTTTTAAGTGGATCAGTAATGGAAAATGAGGAGATATTTTTAAATCAAATTAAACAGCCAGCAAGTATTTCCTTCGGTATGTGATCTACCTAAAAAAATACCCATTTTTATGCCTTATTTATGATTCAATTCTTAAGGATATTATGCTTTAATGAAAGGTATTTTCATGTTTTTGGATGTAGATGATTAAAAAAGAGTCCAAGATGGAAAAAAGGAGCAGAAAGGAGCAAAAATGGAGCTTATGGAGCAATTTTTGGAATTATTGGCCTGGCGCCTAGGCGCCAGAGTCCGGCGCCTAAGCGCCAGTTCGATACAGATGCTGTCAAGATTTTTTGATGACTTTGGGTAGTTATTTTGACGGTGTTAAGCGGTTATTGGAGCTTCTAGAAGACTAGAAGTTACTCCTAATATATAGGACATGTGATACAATGTATTTGGACACAAGGAAACGGTCTGGATCGCGAAGAGGTACGACCCAAAGTGAAGAGGTGCGAACGACCTGGTCACAGAGTCCGACGCCTAGGCGCCAGATCCCGGCGCCTATGTGCGATGGTTACCTTCTAGAAGATACATTGAATTTGGACAAATTTTGAAGACGTGCCTTAAGCAACCCCTAGTCAAATTCAGAGCTCTATAAATAGGAGCCCATTCTACAGAGAAAATCGCACCAAACCCCCCCTCTTAGTACATATACCCATTTTAGCCTATTTTAGTCTCATCTATACTTAGGGCGCCACTTTATTTTGTATCTAGTGAGTTTATTTTGAGTGTTTATTGTGTGTAATTGTTGTTGGAGTCTTTTATCATTGCGTTGGAGTGAGTAGAAGTCAGCGGAACTCTTGAAGGAACACTTCAGATAAGTATTTGTACTTTGGTTCAAAGTTTTATAAGTATGTTTTGTTGTGTTATTTTAATGAGTTCTGAGTAGTTAGTTATCTTTCTCCTTTCAACTATGAAAAGATTATAAATTAATTAAATTTCGTAGGAGAATTAAATATATAATATTTTAAAATATTGTGATGATATTAATACCTGATCTTAGTTTACTTTTTAAATTGGCCATTTAATTTGTTAAAACCTGTTAAAGAATTTTGAGACCTATCCGTAGATAAATTCTTAACTAGTAGATATCACATGAATCCTTAGGTAATTTCATGCTATACACGGATTGTTTAAGGTGAAGTGCAAATAAATAGGAAGATATTATTTATTGGGCGTAGAATTAATTAGTTTTTAGAGTGACAGACTAAATTCTAATAATTTGGTTTATAGAGAGGTAACGGGTCACTAGTAAGGCCGACCATAGCCACCCTTGGACATCTAGTAGTGTGAGTTTAGATTAACCCATTCTACTAATAATACATCCTGAGCCTAACTATAGATTAGTCAATGTTCTTTGCACCTGGGCCAAAGGGTAAAGAATATGAATGCTTCTATTTGACACAATACTATAATCTTAATTCCTTAGAAAAGATAATTAATCTATAATTCTTGGATTAGTTGAAAAAGGAGAAAGTTGTTTTTATAATTGCATTAAATTTTAAATACTGTTTACTTTACTTTCCTACTTATTGCTTACTTTCTTTTAGTAAAAGTTATTAGTTAATTAAATTTGAATATATATATATATATATATATATATATATATATATATATATATATATATATAAGGTATATATAATTTGCGTAAGAAAATTTCAAAATATTACTTATATATTTTTACTTTTTATTTTTATTATCCCCGTGGGATCGATAATCAGGACTCCACTAGAGCTCTGGTATTACTTGAACGATACGTATACTTGCGTTTAAAATTGTGACTTTTACAATAATTAAATCTAATAAAATAATAAAAGTAAACCCCGCACATCAAGTTTTTGAAGCCATTTGTCAGGAATTAAATCTTCTAAAAAGTGGTATCAAATTCTTGTATTTTAAAGCATATTTAAAGTCGCACCGCATCAAGTTTTTGACCGCCGTTGTCGAGGATAAGATAAAATAAAAAGTAAAAGCAAAACAAATTAAAAAAAATAAAAAGTAAAAAAAAACAACAAAAATATAAAAACAAAACATAAAAACAAAAAAAAATATTATCTTTAAATTTTTATGCGTAGTTCTGGATCTGAAGGATTACTACCTTTTGATTCTAAATTAGAAAGAACAATTAAAAGAATTAAAAAAGGAAAACAAATTTCAAAACATAAAAAAATGGCTAATTTACATAACAATAATCAAAATCCAATCGAAATTAATGAATAAAATATTTATAAACCATTAAAGGAATATGCAAACCCTACAACTGATGAACTTCATGTTAGTATTCAAATTCCAGCTGTAGATGTTAATTCTTTTGCGCTTAAACCTTCTATTATTCAAATGGTTCAAAATAATCAATTTGGAGGAACACCTAATGAGGAACCAAATTTACACCTTGCTATTTTTATAGAACTTTGTGCTACTTTTAAATATAATAATGTTTCTGATGATGCAATTAGGCTTATAATCTTTCCTTTTTCCATAAAAGATGAAGCAAAGATGTGGCTTAATTCATTAGCAACTTGTTCTATTAAAACATGGGCAGATATGGCACAAAAATTCCTTGCTAAATATTTTCCTCCTTCTAAAACTCGCTAAATCGAGAAATGATATTACTTCATTTACGCAATTTGATGGAGAAACAATTTATGAAGCTTGGGAAAGATTTAAAGAACTATTAAGAAAATGTCTTCATCATGCTTTACCAGCTTGGTTAATCATTCAAACATTTTATATTGGACTTATTGGATCACTTAGATCAATTCTTGATGCTCGTCATTGGTGGTTCTTTAATGGCTAAGACATTTGAAGAAGCTTACACCTTAATTGAAGAAATGACTAACAACAATTTTCAATGGCCTTCTGAAAGGGTTAATCCCAAAAGAATGGCCAGTATTCATGATAATGAAGTCTTTTCTATTTTAGCTTCACAAGTGGCTGCGATATCTAAGAAATTAGATAATTTTGCCATTAATATTCGCATATGAATAATGAAAATGCTGCAATTTCTGATGATTCTCAAACAATAGAAACTTTGCAAGCTATTGCTAGTAAAAATAATAATCCTTATTCTAATTATTATAATCCTGGTTGGAAAAATCATCCTAATTTTAATTGGAGTAATGGAAATCAAACCAATCCAAATTGGAATAATCAAGAAAATTCAAACTATAGATTAACTTATCCTCCTGATTATAACAATCGACGAGAAAAGTTGTGCAGCAGAAGAATTGATCTTACAACTTAGCAATCAGTTACAAAGTCAAAACACTGCTATTCATAATATTGAGAATCAGATTGGTCAAATTGCTAATTTCATTAATTACAGACCTCAAGGAACACTGCCTTGCAATGTCGAAATTAATCCTAAAGGATCTGGAAAAGAACATGAACAAGCAAAAGCTGTACAACTTAGAAGTGGAAAGGAATTAAAAGACAAAACACGGAATGAGATTGAAAAAGAGAAAGAAGTTGAAGAGATTGAAAAACCTAAAGATACCCTTTCTCTAAGTAAAGATCATACTATTGTACCTACTAAAGTGGAAGTTGAAAGACCACCACCACCATTTCCTCAAAAACTTAAACAACAAAAGCTTTGACCATTTATTTTCTAAGTTCTTTGAAATTTTTAAGAAATTTACCATCAATATTCCTTTTGCTGATGCTTTGGAGCAAATGCCAAGCTATGCAAAATTTATGAAGGATATTTTAAGTAAGAAGAGAAAATTTGAAGCTTATGAAACTGTTGCATTAAGTGAAGATTGTAGTGCAATAATTCGAAGAAATTACCTCAGAAACTTAAAGATCCTGGAAGTTTCACTATACCATGTGCTATTGGAGAAAAATTCTGTGGAAAAGCCTTATGTGATTTAGGAGCTAGTATTAATCTCATGCCATTTTCAATCTTTTGAAGGTAGATTTAGGAGAGATCTCTCCTACCACTGTAACTCTTCAGTTAGCTGATCGATCGATCACATATCTTAAAGGAGTTATAGAGGATGTTCTTGTTATGGTAGATAAATTTATCTTCCCTGTAGATTTCATTGTTCTAGATATGGAAGAAGATAAAGAAATACCTATCATTTTAGGAAGACCTTTTATAGCTACCGGTCGAGCTATGATTGAGGTGAAAAAAGGAGAATTAACGATGAGAGTTAATGATCAAGAGATAACATTCAATGTTCTGAAATCAATGAGGTATCCTGAAAAAAAAAATGATATCGGATGGATATTTTTGATTATATGATTGAAAAGCATTACCAAGAAAGATGTAAGGTCATTTTTTATGATAAAGATAAAGAATCTATGTTATATGATGAGTCATTAAATGAAGAAAATTCATCTGAAGAAGCTCATTCTATTCATGAAAATTGGGAAATTTTAGACACAACTACAAATGAGATATTATTACCCTCAATTGAAAAAGCCCCTGAAATGGAATTAAAAATGTTACCTGCACATTTAAAGTATGCATTTCTTGGAGATTCATTAACTTTACCTGTAATTATATCTTTAGAATTAAGCAAAGATCAAGAAGAAAAATTAATTAGAGTTCTGAAGAATTATAAGAAAGCTTTTGGTTGGACTATTGCAGATATAAAAGGAATAAGCCCTTCAATCTGTATGCATAGGATTTTAATGGAAGAAAATTGTAAACCCACTATTGAACCTCAAAGAAGATTAAATCCAATTATGAAAGAGGTTGTTAAGAAAGAGATTTGAAATAGTTAGATGCTGAAATTATTTATCCTATTTTGGATAGCCAATAGGTAAGTCCTATTCATTGTGTTCCGAATAAAGGAGGAGTAACTGTCATTGTTAATGAAAAAAATGAATTAATCCCAACAAGACATGTTACTGGATGGCGAATTTGTTGATAGTAACTGGCTTGGTCAACATGTCAACTACATTCTCATCACTATGAACCTTCTGCAACAATATCTCACCAGAAGCAATCAATTATTTGATCTTGTGATACCTGACATCAATGTGCTTGGTCCTCACATGATACACCTAGTTAATAGCTAGGTCAATAACACTATGATTATCACAATGCAACTGAACTCCACCTTGCTTAACGCTCAGTTTCTTCACTAGCCTACTAAGCCATAAGGCTTCTTTAGCAGCTTCAGCTACTACAAAGAACTTAACTTCAGTTGTAGATAATGCCACAATAGACTGAACTGTTGATTTCCAGCATATAGGCCCTCAACCAAGAGTAAACACGTACACAGTTGTAGACCTTTTGCCATCTAAATCACTTGTACAGTCTGAATAAATTTACCCCAGAACTGAAGGATCATTCAGCTGACTGCCAAAGATAATTCCATGTTCTACAGTGCCTTTCAAATACCTGAAAATTCACTTGACTGCTTCCCAATGTCACCTTCCTGGTTTAGACATGTATTTGCAGACTTGAGTAAAAGCATGAGACAAATTAGGACGAGTACATACCATTACATACATCAAGCAGCCAACTGCACTGGCATAAAGAACCTTTGTCATGTCTTCGATTTCCCCATCTGTCTTCAGACACTGTTCTGCATAAAGCTTGAAATGATTTGCCAAAGGAGTGCTTACAGTCTTAGCATTGCTCATCTCAAATGTGTCTAACACTTTCTCAACATAACCTCGTTGAGATAAACACAGTCTTCTTGAGCCTCTATCCCGCTGAATCTCCATTATGAGAATCTTCTTTGTAGGACTTAAATATTTAATGTCAAATTTCTGGCTCAACAAAGCTTTCAAACCACGGACATCATTCATATTCTTTGCAGCAATCAGTATATCATCAACATACAGTAGCAAAAAAATAATAGAACCATCATCAAGGCTCTTAACATAAACACAACAATCATACTCACATCGCTTGTAGCCAATCTGAATCATGTAGGAGTCAAACTGCTTGTACCATTACCTTGGAGACTACTTCAACCCATACAACAATCTCTTCAACCTGCAAACCGGATGCACCTGTCCAGGTTGAGTGAAACCTTCTGGCTGCTCCATGTAAATCTGCTCTTCCAAATCACCATGCAAGAAAGCAGTTTTAACATCCATCTATCCAAATGCAAATCCCATATAGCTACCAATGCAAGCACTGCCCTGATTGAAGTATGCTTGACCACAGGAGAAAAGATTTCATCATAATATATCCCCTTCTGCTGTGAAAAACTCTTTGCTACTAGTCGAGCCTTGAACTTTTCCCATTCTTTTTCTGATATTGCTGGTTTCCTTTTGTAGACTGAACCACCCTGCAAACTTTGCGTAAATTTAATATTTCTTATATTTGATGTAGATGAGTATAGATATTCAATAATCGCAGAGTTATCTTTCAATGCAAGTATACGTATCGCTCAAGTAATACAGGGCTCTAATGGAGTCCTGGATATTGATCCCACAGGGAATATTTTAGAGGCTACGGACTAGGATTATAGAAATCAATTCAGAATTACAACTTGTAGATCGAATTGCCTATTTGTCACTAATACGCAATCGTAAATAAGATGAACTTTTTTTTAAAATAAACTAATTCTACTAACAATTAACTAATTCTACTAATAAAGTGAAGTTCAAATATATAAGCAAGAATCCTTCTCCTTGTTAAGAAATTTAAGTGAATGGATAATTAAAATTAGTTTAAAACTGTGTTGTGCCAAATAGGAGCATACCTATTCTTTACCCTTTGGTCCAGGCATAAAGAACATTGACTAGTCCTATACTTAGTTAGTGAATCTGCGGCTAGGCTGGGAGGATACCAGCTCTCACTTCAGAGCTCCCACATTCCCCTCGCTTGAGGGCTAACATCTACACTTCAGCACCCAATGATAGGATCGAATTGAGGATTTTAGTCTGTTACTCTAAAATCTCCAATTCTACGCCCGATAAATATTATTTCCCTATTTATTTGCACCCTACTTTTAAGGTCTTTGACCTCCTTGATTCTCAAATGTAATCTTCACTATAGTTATTAAACTCAACATATTTTAACTAATCAATTGACTGGATTGAAAGTAAATTAAGATTTAAGTGAAAAGATCATCACAACTTCTTTAAAATTTTCTTGGCACACTAATTTAAATTACCATTTCACTAAAATATCAAGGCAAGGAGAAAGACAGAAAAACTACTCAGTTTTCATGGAGAATATACGACAAAACTTGGATTTCATATATAAAAATAAAGTTTTACATACTAAAATAAGTAAATAAAACTTATCTCAAATTCCTCCTCAAGAAAACTCCGTGAAGTTCATCTGAATCACTTCCTTTCTTTACAGCATGCAGAATTCTTCTTCGAAATGGCAAGGAGGAAGAAATCTCTCACTTCCCTTCCACTCTTACAATCTCTCGAAGAATCCCTCACAAATATCACTAGTATAACTTATTATCTAAAACAAGACACTTACTAACACTCTAGAAAACACACTATGGACTCGGTGGACACACAGACAACAACCGACAACAATAGACAACCACAGACAACAACAGACAACAACAGACAATAGCAGACAACCACAGACAACAACAGACAACCATTTTCAGACCCAAATTGTTTTTTTAAAGTAATTGAAGAGTTTCCAAGAGTTTTCCAAGAATCCCTTCAAAAATCGTCCACGTTCGATGCATCTCATGAGAGAACCATCGATCTTGCCGTCGGTGGCCTCGAGCTCGCCGTCGGCGACCTTCTAGAATACTTAGCCTCAGACTCCCTTCCATAAGGCCCCGCTGTCGGTGGCCTCGATCTCGCCGTCGATGGGCTTCCTTGTAATATTTTCTGAACTCTCGGGAAAAATCCGCTATCAGTGCCATTGAGCTCGCCGTCGATGCCCTAGATTAAATTTTCATATTTTTTGTCATTTTTGCTCCAAATTCGCTCCTTTTTGCAATTTTTTATTCCATTGTCCATAAATCAACATACCTGCAGAAAAAGATCAAAAATACCTTTCTTTAAAGTGCAATATCATCAAAATCAATATAAAATAGGCATGAAAATCTTAACATTTTTTAGTGGTTCATAGACCCAGTTGCACCCAATATCCTTTTTTCCCTCAAGAAGCTGAACTAGCTCCCAATGTGATTCTGCAAAGACTCCATCTCTTCAACCATTGCACCCATCCACTTCTCTTTCTCCTAGCTGGTGATAGCTCCTTGAAAAGTGGTTGGATCATCATTGCTGGCGAGAAGTACAAAAGAGACCAAGTCTTCATAGCCCAATATGCTAGAAGGCCTTATACTGGTGCGTCTCTGTCTATCTCTGGCTAGATTGTAATTCTGCAAGTCATCTGTACTGGAATCACCAGGTGTTGGATCTGAACCTTCAACTCTCTCAGCTGCTATTGGATGTTGTTCGAGATCCATCTGCACTGTCTCTGAACTTGAACCGTTCCCTGACACCTTATCTTGATTTTGCTGCAACATGGACTGCTCATCAAAGACTGCATCTCTATTGATCACCGCCTTCTTTGTAATAGGATCCCAAAAGTTGAATCCTTTCACACCTTTCTTATATCCCAGAAAGATGCACTTCTTGGATTTTGGATCAAGTTTCAATCTTTTATCTTCAGGTATATGCACATAAGCTCGACAACAAAAAATTCGTAAGTGATCAAACTTAACGGGATTACCTGTCCATACCTCTTCTGCAACCTTGCCACCCAATGATGCCTGAGGTAATCTATTGATGAGATAGCATGCCATATTCACAGCCTCTGCCCATAAGCTTTTAGGAAGCCTTGCATTCAGTCTCAAGCATCTTTCCCTTTCAGCTAAGGACCTGTTCATCCTTTCTGTCATGCCATTTTGTTGTGGTGTCTTCCACACTGAAAAATGTCTCTGAATCTCATGCTCCTCGCAAAAATTTTGAAACTGTGAATCTGTGTACTCAGTTTCATTATTAGACCTCAAATACTTGATCTTTCTGCCAGTTTGGTTCTCCACCTCAGCTTTTCATAGCTTTAATTTAGAGAAAACTTCAAATTTCTGCTTCAAGAAATACACCCAAACTTTCCTGGAAAAATCATCAATAAAGGTAACACAATATCGAGATCCTCCCACTGACGCTTCCCTGGTAGGGCCCCATACATCATAATGTACATAATCAAGAATCCCTTTTGTTTTATGTTCTCCAGTCATAAAACAGACTCTAGTTTGTTTTCCGAGAACACATAACTTACAGAAATTGAGCTTGCAGCTTTTTACACCATGTAACAAATTTCTTTTATGTAATTCTACCATCCTACGTTCACTGAGATGACCCAGACGCATTTGTCATAGCTTTCTATTATCATCATCCGACTGTACAGATAAACTCCACCTACAACTGTACTCCCCAACAGTTTGTAGATATTACCTGCAGTTAACTTTCCTTTCATCATAGTCAGTGCACCCTTAACAATTCTAATGGTTTTTCTATCCTCTTCTGCCTTAGGAATAAAACTATTTTGATGTAGAGTGCCCAAGGAAATCAGATTCTTCTTCAAATCTTGAATATGTCTGACATCACATAATGTTCTAAGTGTGTCATCATACATCTTAATTCTGACTTCTCCAATACTAGAAATATTGGAACATCTATCATCGCCTAGATAAACTGAGCTAAAATTAGTTGACATGTATGAAGTAAACCACTACCTCTTAGGTGTTATGTGATAAGAGCATCCTAAATCAAGAATCCATGCATCCGTGAACTGAGTTGATAAAACTGAAAGCATATCACCATCATTTCCATCTGAATTTTCACCCTGCACCACATTCACAGACTTCGATGATACATCACCTTTCTCCTCAGTATGTTTCTTCAGCTTTGGACAATCCCTCCTCATATGACCCAGATCCTTGCACTTATAATAATGAATTGTCTTCTTGCCTTTAGACTTTGATCTGGAATTTGGCCTTCCAGAACCTTCCTTCTCTTTCTTCCTTCCACAATCCTGATTACCCTTGACATATAAACTGTCACCATGAGAGCTTTCCTTTGCATTCTGCTTCCGCTGGTTATTAGCCAACAATGCTGCAGTTATTTCATAAACTTTGGTATTTTCTTTTCCATATGTCATAGTAGTCACCAGGTGTTCATAAGAAGAAGGCAATGAACAAAACAAAATTATCGCTCGGTCTTCATCCTCAATAATCACATCAAGCTTTGATAAATCCGTGATTATTTGATTGAAGCCATTAATGTGCTGCGCCAGATCAGAACCTTCTTGCATCTTCAACCCATACATCTTTTGCTTCAGATACAATTTATTCGTCAGAGATTTTGACATAAATTGAGTTTCCAATTTCTTTCATACCTCCCCTAGAGATTTTAGATTCATCATGTGATACATAACCTCATCTGTCAGGCAAAAACGTATCGTTGCTACCGCTCGTTGTTGCAATTCTTCCCAATCTTCATCATCCATGGCATCTAGTTTCGTTGCCCGCAAAGCCTTCAGGATTCCTTGTTGAGCCAACAAATCTTTCACCCATGTTTACCACAATTCGAAGTTACCAATTCCATCAAACTTCACCACCTCAAATTTTGCACCAGAAATTGCCTTTTGAAATTGATCCTGCAACAAACTTCCCCTACAAATTCCTCAGTCAAGTTGCCAAAGCCAAAAATTTCTTGCTCAGTTTCAAAAAAATTTCTTCTCCAGCAGTAAATTATGCGAGCTCCCTTAATTAAGCAATTGCCTTAATTGACCTTCCCAGAATTTCTTCTCCGCAGTAAATTAATTGCCTTGATTAGCTACCTTAATTGCTTTCAGCGCCTCTTGCCTTAATTAGCTTGGAGGCCTTCCTGGAATGAGAAGTCTTCCGGGAATAACAAGCTTTCCCAGAAAAAGCAATTCACGCCCAGCTAAAGCTGACCTTAATTAGCTGCCTCAATTAAGCACTTAATTAAGTATTTCCTATATTAAACTTCCAAAAAAAAGCAGTCCACGCACAACCAAAGCCCTTACTTTTTTGTTTCTTCGCAGTAAATCTCGCAGGCTGGAAATCTTTCTGAAATAGAGGCAATATTTCAACGAGTACGAATCAAAGATTCCTTATTTTTGTTTCCTCCCCGAAGCAGATGTCACAAAGAAGGATCCGCTTCTGTCGCACCAAGCAGCTTCGCCTGTGTCATTCGCTGAAGAACTGAACGAAGAACTCCTGCCGCAGATTCCCGATCTCCTTCACAAATTCCTGCTGCGATGAAACCTTCGCGAGCTCGTGCAGTGATTCTTCCCTCAACCAAAAATTTCTCTTCTTCCCTCAAACCTTTCTCTGATACCACTTGTTGAGAAATTTAGGGGAAAGAAAATAAGAATCGACACAAATCCAGAAGAACACACAGAGATTTAACGAGGTTCGGCAAAGATTCCTACGTCCTTGGGAGAAGAGCAACAACTTTCTTTCCACTATTTAGAAAAGAGTACAGAATCAACTTAATCACCTAAGGTTACAAACAGTCCTATTTAAAACCCTAGAAAGAACAGAGAAGGAAACCTTTGAGTACAATATGTAATTACCAAACTACCACTGTGCTGAACCGCGAGGCGTTGCCCCCATACCCCCAACCCACATAACAAAACTCTCTCGATTCACTTGCTCTGCTCCAACATTTATTCCATATTAGGTATATGAGCCATATCTAATAGTGTGTCTATTGGAGCAATAAGTCATCAAAGGAACTTCAGGAGTTTCTTGGGGAGAAGTTTGAGATAAGTATTCTGTACTTTTATTTTTGTTCTGTATTACTGTATAAACTTAGCTTTTTATATAAATCATATTTTGTTGTGTTATCCCCAAGAATTCTGAGTAGTTTTCTTATTATTTCTCCTTGCAATAAAAAGTAATCATGTGTAGGATTATAATTATTTATGATTTATCTTATTATATATTTGTGATGATTCATTACTTCATTCTTCATTTATAACTTCAATCTGGCCAATTGAAATATTAAAATTTATTGTGAATCTATAATTACTCGGGAGGGCTATGTGTTCCTCAACTAGTAAGAATCACATTAATTTCGTTAGTGAGAATGTAATCCATGGGTTAGTGCAAATAGATAGGAGATAAATTTTTATGGGTGTAGAATTGGTGACAGACTAGAACCTTAACCAATTTGATCTAGATTTGGAACCTTAGGACCGGTTAGTCCTATAGAGAGGGGCACAGTGGGTAATCTGGAAGTGAGAGGTTAGAACATACTTAACATAACCTGAGATATTTTAGAACTTACTTTTAGATTAGCCAATGTTCTTTATGCACTTTGGAGAGGGTAAAACATAAGATTTCTCAAATTTGTCAAAAAACTACATTTGATTCCTTCAAAGAGTAGGGGAAATAACTTTCACATAATTTGAACACTTCTTCAAAAACTAGTTTAGAAACACTTTATTTTCTTTAAGCTTTGAAACTGATTTTACTGTAATTTGTAACTACTTTATACACAAACTTGTTACCATATTTCCTAAATAATTGTTTGCAGTTTAAGTTGAGTTTTCTAAGTTGCTAAAATGAGCTTCAGCTTCCCTATGAGATTGATACTGTGGTTTTAAAGAAAACCTTATATTACTTGAAACGATACATATACTTACGTAGTACACCTAGTGTGTAAAATATTAATCAAATTCTAAGTATTATAACATATCATTTATACACACTAGCCTCTAAATATAAATTGACCCACTAGCCGTTAAATATAAATTTGGTCAAATTTTTTGCCATTTTTTGGAAAATAAATAATTGTGTAATTGCTGGTCAGGTCAAGTCCTTAGTGTCGTTGTCGGGGAAGCGAGGGAACTTTTTTACTTAGAATTTTTATTTGAAGTGTGAACATATTTTAGGAAAATTGTAGTGTTGTTTTTTTTAAAGTACTTTTTTATATAAAATTTATATATTTTAAAATTTTAAAAATATAAAATATGCAAAAAAGTTATAAATTACAAAAATAAAAAATATATATTAAAAAAACCAAAAAATTAAAAAAATTTTATTTCGAGTATTTTGTTTATTTTTATTTTTAGAACTTTTAACTTTATATGCATATTTCGGGATCTGAAGGTTTAATGTCTTACGAGTCTGAATTAGGACGAACGATAAGAAAAATTCAAAAATAAAAAGAATTTCAAAATTTACAAGAAATGATGAATATTTCACAAAATAATTTTGATAATTAAACTGTTGAATATGAACATCATCACGTACAAAGACCTTTAAGGGACTACGCAAACCCTGCAGCAAATGAAATTCACTCAAGCATACAAATGAAATTCACTCAAGCATACAAATGAAATTCAATCAAACACATATTTAGTGAATTTGCTTGATTTCAATGATGTTTTTGTGGATTTAAACATGCTTTGTGAGTAGAATTCCTGCACTTTTATCTTGTGATTTTTAGGTAGTATTTGTAGAATACTGATTGTTATGGAATTGATTTTTCTTAGTTAAATGTGATGAGTATTCTACTAGGATTCATTTACATGTTGTACTAGTCATATGACTTGTTAAAATCAGTTGTGACCCTCTAGGACTCCGAAGAGCAGTGGTGAAACGACTAGAATAGGCTATGGTGAAGTAGGCAAGAGGCAAAGCAAATATAGGGAGATGTGCTAATAGGGTTTGAACATGGAGTTTCTCAGGTGAGAGCCCAAAGCAAGAACCAAACTTGAACCATACTTATTTACACGCTCAACAGGGGTAAATAGATTTAAGCTCTTATTTGTCACTACATAAATTATAATTTCTAGTAATCACATCTAGAATATATCTAGTAAATCATATGAAAAAAGTACATTTATCAATCTTGAATTTCATCTAATCAATTGATCTAGATAGATTTAACATAGTCATAGAATCTTAACTTAGGAGTAGCTGTTAGAAAAATCACCTCTAACGACATTCCAAACTAGGACCTTAAAGTAATAGATTAGAACTTTGCCATAGAAATTATCCATCTCCCATTCCCTATGGGATTGAAATTCCGGACTCAATAGAGCCCTATATTATTAAAACGATACAAATACTGTCAGGGACTAAGAATCAGGGAATGGGAGTGATTGATGCTTACCATAGTTGTCTGGGACCAACAATCATGGGATGAGAGTGATTAATGCTTACCATCAATAATTAAATTAATGTTATTTCAATTAATTTTATTTCCTTTCAATAAATTTATTCTAGAATTATGCGATTGTAATTTTTCGTTCCATAAGAATGGGTATTCCATCCAAAGGCTGTTCGGCTATTTATTAGCTTAAGGCCAATAATGAAAATTATCTCATAAGTATTATTTTCAACCTTGTGTTGATTGAGAGTTGTGGTTTTTCTCGAATTAAACCAACTAAGGAGGTCGTGGATCCCTTGAAGTATCCTACAATATTACCAACATATGTAGAGCACACAATGACGATCCTTGATCTCTACCCATTCACAAACTCGATACAAGGTCGCAAACTCTGACACGTAATAATTTGATATTAGAGCCAGGCATGTCTGAACATCGTCTCGAGCATGTGGAGAATGAGATTGGATCATTGGCTATGGACCAAAAGGAACTACAACAAGCTATGAAAGCTAGTGAAGAACGTCTCTTGAAACATATGGAGAGCATGCTTGCTCGTTTTTCCACTCGTGGTAGAGGACATGATGATGATGCTGAGTCTTCTCGAGGGCCCCGTTGTAGCTTTTCGGGAGGAGGCTCTCTCGCACCCAAAATCACTAAGTTGGACTTTCCACGCTATAAAGGCCTGGATGATCCAATCGGGTGGATTTGTCGAGTGGAGCAATTTTTTGAGTTCCAGAGCACGAAAGAGGCTGAAAAACTCCCCATGGCCGGTTATCACTTGGATGAGAATGTCCAATTGTGGTATCAACGCTTCACAAATCGGCGAGAAGTCACCAATTGGGAAGTTTTCAAGTACGAGTTGCATTTACGATATGGGCCTTCAAGATACCAAATTTTTTTTGGGGATCTCACAAAGCTTAAAAAAATAGGAAGCATCGGTGATTACCTAATGGATTTTGGTCGTTTGTTACATCGAGCTAGCCATTTATCTGAAGAACAACAAGTCAGGTGCTTTGTGAGTGGGTTAAAGGATGAAATACGAGTTGATGTACAAGCATGTAATCCAATTTCATTGTCCGCCGCTATCGGCCTGACACGACTTTATGAGTATCGTATGTATGAATAACATAAGGGAGGGTACGTGGAACCTCAGAAGGCTCCATCCATCATTTGACATCCACCCTTACCCTCAGCATCTCTTACTCAAGCTCGTAACCCCACTATCAAGAGGTTGAGTCCGACTGAGTTGCAAGAAAGGAGGATGCACAAATTATGCTTCAATTGTGACGAAAAATTTTCCCTGGGCCATCGTTGCAAGAAGTTATTTTTAATAGAAGGAATTTTTCCTTCTATTGATTAGCCGTTGGAGGAGACTACCATAGAGGAGGAAGCGGAAGAAAAGATTCCCGAAATTAGTTTTCATGCCATTTCAGGAAATGCAGCACCACAGACCATGTGTTTTTTTGGAAAAATTGAAGATTCTGGAGTTACAATATTGGTGGATTCTAATAGCACTCATAAATTTTTTAATTCAAAGTTAGCTACAAAAATGAGAATTTATCGTACAAAGAAAGAAGAATTCTCAGTTCAAGTGGCGGATGGAAAAAAGATGAAAACTGAAGGATTGTGTGAAAGGCTCCTTATTTTAGTGCAAAAGGTTCAATTCCACGTAGATTTTTACCTTTTACCAGTGGAAGGATGTGATAATGTTTTTGGAACTTAATGACTTAAAAAAATGGGTCTAATTATTTAGGAATTTAATAACCTATAGATGTAATTTTGGTGGGAGGGGAAAATAATTGAGTTATGTGGGACCAGAGGGCCTAGCAAAAAAAAACATGGCTGGTCGTGATCTAGAGGAGCAGTTGCGGAAAGGAAAAAGAGCTTTTTTATTACAATTCAATTCCTTAAATTTGAGAAGAAGTGGCACCGTTTGTGAGAAATCTGGCAGAATTGAAGACACGTTTTTTCCTTGAGGACAAGGAAATTTTTAAGGATGGAAAAGTTGTCAGGGACCAAGAATCAGGGGATGGGAGTGATTGATGCTTACCATAATTGTCTGGGATCATGGGATGGGAGTGATTAATGCTTACCATCAATAATTAAATTAATGTTATTTCAATCAATGTTATTTCCTTTCAATAAATTATAGCTAGAATTATGCGATTGTAATTTTCCTTTCCATAAGAATGGGTTATTGCCGATTCCATCCAAAGGTTGTTCGGTTATTTATTAGCTTGAGGCCAATAATGAAGATTATCTGATAAGTATTATTTTCAACCTTGTGTTGATTGGGAGTTGTGGGTTTTCTTGAATTAAACAAACTAAGGAGGTCGTGGATCCCTCGAAGTATCCTACAATATTACCAACGTAAGTAGAGCACGCAAGTTCGATCCTTGTTCTCTACCCATTCACAAACCCGCTACAAGGTCACTATATATTAGGTTTTTGCTATATAATTTTAGTCATTTTTGGTGATATTACACTTTAAAGGAATGTATTTTTCATGTTTTGCTGCATGCATGATGATGTTAGGTGATTGGCAAAAAAAGAAGCGAAAATGAATGAATTTGGAGCAAAAAGGAGAAAAATGAAGAAAATTAACTTCTGGCGTCGCCGGCCCCCAAATACAGAGATTTTGGCAATTAATTGTCGGCTTAGAGCCGCCGGCGCCCAATGTTGGTTTAAGTCAAATTCAATGTATTTGGATGAATTTTTGAAGGGTTGCTTGAGGAAACTCTTGGGGAATTCGTTTCTAACATATTTTAGACTATTTTGGATGCCAAAAGAGAGAGAGGAGAGGCAGAGAAATCTTTTGAAGTGAAGAGAGTGTGTTAGGGTTTGTAAAGGGTATGTAGAAGTGTTGTATTGTGAGGGATTCTTCTCTGAGGAGTGTAGGAGAAGGAGTAAAGTGAGAGATTGCTTCTTACTTACCATTCTGAAGAGAGAATTAAGTGTTGTAGAAAAGAGAGAAAATGAATCAAAGGATCTACAAGAGATTTGCATGGGGAAGGGAAAGAGATAAATTGTATTTACTTTTGTGGTTTGTATGACTTTGCTTATATATTTATATATATAATTCATGTTTTATTGTATCTTCCTCATGAATTCTGAGTAGATTTATTTGTCTTTCTTCTTACAAGGAGATGTGGTGATGTGATGATGTAGATTTGATGTGCCATAAAAATGTTTAAGGAAATTGTGATTGTTTTTCATTTTGAACTTTATTCTAATAAGATTTATCCAGACTTAGAATATCCAATTGAACCAATGAAGATTACTGTTGAAAATCCACCTCCTCCATTTCCACAAAGATTGAAGAAATAAAATAAGGATAACATATTTTTGAATTTTTTGGAAATCCTTAAGAATTTAACAGTAAATATTCCCTTTATTGAAGCATTAGAGCATATGTCTGATTATGTGAAGTTTATGAAGGATATCTCTTAAAAGGAAAAGAAAGTTCACAAATCACGAGACTGTTGCACTAAGCGGAGAGTGTAGTGTAATTTTTCAGAAGAAGCTTCCCGAATAACTTAAAGACCCTGGTAGTTTCACTATCCCATGTGTTATAGGTGAAAATTTTTTCAGAAGAGTTTTATGTGATCTAGGAGCTAGTATTAAACTTATGCCTTCATCAACTTTCAAAAGATTGGGAATAGGAGAAATTTCACCTACATCTGTGACTCTTCAGTTGGATAATTATTTCATTACTTATTCTAAAGGAGTTGTGTAAGATGTGTTAGTGAACGTGGATAAATTTATCTTTCCTGTGGAGTTTATTGTGTTAGATATGGATGGAGATAAAGAAATTTTAATTATTTTGGGAAGACCATTCCTTGTTACTGGGAGAGCTATGATTGATGTTCAAAAAGGAGAATTAAATATGAGAGTTAATGATCAAGAGGTGACCTTTAATATTCTAAAATCTCAGAAATATCCCTCAACAGAAAAAGATGATGAATGCTTTCGAATGGAAATCTGTGTTTATTTGAGAGATAATCATTTTAAAGAAGTGTTTGAAGAGAAAATGGAATGTGAAAATGTGATGTGTGAGGATGATAAAGAAATGGAAAGTGATTTTATTGATATGAAGAATGAAGATTTAGACCATGTTCAGGAAAGATTTGAAATGTTGGATACTATGGAAAGTGGTGATGGAAGTTTAATTCCATCTATCATAAAACCTCTTAAACTTGAGACGAAATTTCTTCCTAATCATTTGAAATATTTATTTTTAGGAGAATCATCTACTTTACCAGTCATTGTAACTTCGTATTTGAATGAATATCAAGAACAAAAATTATTGGATACTTTAAAAAGATACAAAAAGTCTTTTGGTTGGACTTTAGCAGATATTAAAGGAATTAGTCCTTCGATCTGTATGCACAGAATTTTGTTAGATAAACAACATAAATCTAGAGCTGATCCACAAAGGAGACTGAATCCAATGATGAAAGAAGTAGTTAAGAAGAAAATTTTAAAATGGTTTGATGCAGGAATTATTTATCCAATTTCAGACAGTGCTTGGGTAAGTCCAATTCATTGTGTTCCTAAGAAGGGAGGAGTGAATGTTGATGTGAATAAATGAAATGAAATTATACCAACAAGACAAATTAATGGTTGGCAAATTTGTATTGATTATAGAAAATTAAATGCCGCAACCAGAAAAGATCACTTTCCTCTTCCTTTTCTAGATCAAATGTTAGATATACTTGCCGGACACAAGTACTATTGCTTTTTGGATGGATATACTGGTTATCATCAAATACCTATTGCTCCTGAGGATCAGTAAAAGACTATATTTACTAGCCCTTACGGAACATTTGCTTTTAGAAGAATGTCCTTTGGATTATGTAATGCACCTGCAACATTTCAAAGATGCATGATGTCTATTTTTAGTAATCTGATTGATAATGGAATAGAAGTATTCATGGATGACCTTTTTGTATTCGGAACTTCATTTGACTTATGTTTGAATAATTTTGAAAAAGTTTTGGAGCTTTGCGAGAGAACAAATTTAGTTCTGAATTGGGAAAAATGTCAATTTATTGTTGCAAGAAGAATTGTGCTTGGGCATAAAATTTCTGAACTTGGTATGGAGGTAGACCCTACAAAAATTCAGATTATTGAGAAATCACCACCTCCTACTACTGTGGGAGGTGTAAAGAGTTTCTTAGGACATGCTGGATTTTACAGGTGTTATATTAAAGATTTTTCAAAAATTACTAAACCTTTATGTCAACTTTTAGAAAAAGATAAGAAATTTAATTTTAATAAAGAATTTTTGAATGCCTTTGAACTATTCAAAGAATAACTACTCACTGCCCCTATAATCGTTTCACCTGATTGGGAGAAACCATTTGAACTTATGTGTGATGCCAGTGATTATGCAATTGGAGTTGCTTTAGGGTAAATGTATGATAAACTCTTAATGAAGCTCAGATTAATTATACCACTACTGAAAGAGAATTATTAGCTATAGTTTATGCCTTTGAAAAGTTCGAACCGTATCTGATTGGAAATAAATGCATAGTGTATACTGATCATTCAACTATCAAATAAATTGATGTAAAAGAAGGATGCCGAACCAAGATTGATCAGATGGATACTTCTAATGCAAGAATTTAACTTTGTGATAGTTGATAGAAAAGGAACTGATAACCAAATTGCTGATCATTTGTCTAGACTGGAGTATTATAAATTATCTGAATTTGAGAAGGAAGTTACAGAAACTTTCTCTAATGAGAAACTTTATACTAGTATGGAAAGAAATTTGCCTTGGTATGCTGGTATTGTGAATTGTATTATAAGTGATATTGTGCCACCTGATTTAACAAGGTAACAAAAAAAAATTTAGATATGATGCTAAATTTTATTTTTGGGATGAGCCCTACCTTTATAAACAGTGTAAGGATCTTATTATTAGAAGTTGTGTGCCATATGAAGAAACTGAACCAATTATTCGGAGATGTCATGATTATGAATTTGGAAGATATTTTGGTGTTGATAAAACTGCTTATAAGATTTTGCAATCTGGATTTTATTGACCTACGCTTTTTAGGGATGTATACAGATATATAAAATCATGTGATCGGTGTCAGAGAGTAGGTAATATTTCTAGAAGAAATGAAATGCCTCTAAATTATACTTTAGAAGTTGAGATCTTTGATGTATGGGGATTGGATTTTATCGGACCATTTACTCCTTTATTTGGAAATATATATTGGTTGTTGTTAATTATGTCTCAAAATGGATCGAAGCAATTGCTTTACCCAGATGTGATGATCAGAGTGTTTAAAATTTTTAAAGAAAAATATTTTTACAAGATATGGAATGTCTGGAGTGATCATAACTGACGGTAGATCTCATTTTAGGAATAATTAGATTCAAAGATTGGTTGGAAAATATAATATTATTCTTAAAATCTCTACTGTCTATCATCCTCAGACTAGTGATTTAGCTGAGGTGTCTAATCATGAAATTAAAATAATTTTGGAGAAATTGTGGATCTTCACAAATTAGATTGGTCTGTGAGAGTAGATACTGCATTATGAGCTTACAGGGCTGCTTTTAAGACCCATATCTGAATGTCTCTTTATAGATTAGTATTTGGAAAGACTTGTCTCTTACCTGTTGAATTGGAGCATAAAGCATATTGAGCGATTAAAGAGCCGAATTTTAATTTGAAGAGTGCAGGTGAGAAGAGATTTGTTCAATTAAATGAATTGGAAAAAATTAGAAATGAATCTTATCATAATGACAGAATTTATAAAGAGAAAATAAAATTATGGCATAATCGGAAGACATTAAGAAAGAAATTTGAACATTGACAGAAAATTTTACGATACAATACAAGATTGAAATTATTTTCTGGAAAACTTAAGTCTAGGTCGGTAGGATCTCTTACTGTTATAAAATTTTATTCTTTTGGAGCTGTTGATATTGAAGATCCTAAAACTGGAAAGATATTTAAAGTTAATGGACACAGACTAAAATCATATTTTGAAGGGGTTCGACCAGATTTTAAAGAGATTTTAGTGTTAAGTCATCCTGAATAACTGAATGGTTTGTCGGACTGATGACGTTAAATCAAGCACTTTATGAGAGGCAACACATATTTCTCTGTGTTATGCTTTCTTGCTTGTTTGTAGTAGTTGTGTTTGTAGTTAGTCATGTTTGAGTCCTACTCGCTTTTAAATATCATGAAAGAATGGAAAATATTGGATATATGAATATTTCGGACCAAAACGAAGTTCGGTGCAAATTTAACCACTGTCACCGCCGACGCCAGAATGGGCGCCACCGGCACTCTATTCCAGAGAGCATGCATTGAATTTGGGATTTGGGCGCCGCAGGCGCCCGAGGCCTGGTGACAGTTTTTGGAGTTTCAAAATGAGGTTTTTGGTGGTTTTAGGCGAGATTTTCTTCCTTATAACTCCCTAAACTCCATTTTTAACTCCCAAACTCTAGAAAAACGAAAATTTCTATTCGCAATTCGTATCCAATGGATTTCAACTCCGTAGAAACCACAAGATTTAGAGTTTTCAATTGACGAAAGTTTGTCAGTTTCGAGGCGTAGCGATTATTCAATAAGGTAATGATGAGGAGGAAGATTATCAAGGAAAGAGGTTTTGTAAATCAAGGTTTGGATAATCCTACTTTAAGAGTTGAAGAGATAATTGTGCAGAGGGATTGGGAAGTGTTATGCTACACTACCGTCACCGTAGTCGTTCCTGTTGTGAAAGAATTCTATGCAAATCTTCATGGGATCAAGCAAGGATTCATCTATCTGCGAGGTAGGTTTGCACCATTCACTCTTTCAAAGATAAATGATTTGTTTATGATTGTGCACATGCCTATCTGCATTATATAAATTTTGATATGAATGAAGTTTATTGCTATTTGACGGACGAAGGAGAAGATTGAGAGATAAGAGACAATGGATATATAAGTTTTTCTTCTGTATCTTTAAATCTAGTGTCAAAGCAATGGCATTACTTCATTTCTGTAAAGTTACTTTCAACTTTGAAAATTAGTAAAGTGACAAAGGAGAGTGCTATTCTAAATTACTGTATTCAAACTGGAAGGCCAATCGATATTGGAACTATAATTGTACAATCTATATTGGGATTGATTGTTCGTGGATCTAAATATGAGATTAGACATCCTTCCACCATATTTCTTTTTTGCAGCCAGTCACAAGTTCCTTATTAGAGTTGGGAAAATGTGATTCTTCCCTTGAGGCCAATTGATCCAACTAATCTTTATGACTGTCAGGCAGTAGGAGATGAAAGTGATATGAGCCTCAATGGTGATCAACCATCTCAGAGTTTATGACCTATTCAGCCTTACATTCGTAAAAGTTCTAGAGTGATTCTGACGAAGATCAAGAAGTTGGAGAAAGAGGTACAACTCGATAGTTTGCCGATAACATTTTACATTAATAAATGATGTAAATTTAAAAATTTAGTCAAATCAGCTCAGCATTAATGAACTAAGATGTAAGCTTTAAATTCATTCATATTGTACATTTTATTTGTAGTTATTCGTTCCTAACACATAATTAAAATATCTGCCAAAGAATTATATGATACTAAAATTTCTCCTGGTTAAACAAAGAAGATGCCAAATAATTTGCTTGGTGTTTGACATAACAAAGTGTTGGTTTTAGCTCGCTTTTTATCTTTTTACACACCCTACTGTTATGCCCATTGTAGATACGATGCAAAATGGTTTTTCTACTGAGATGGTTTCTAAAAATGTTGTGTTTATTGATAAGAGTTATTTGCTGGGGGGTCTCAGGTGATTACCCCTGGATGGCAGTATGCGGTCACAACCCCTTCTTCTTCTGGAGAGGACACACTATCTTGTCAAACTCTAACTACTGTGGAGGGTGCTCAGGTCCCCCTCCATAAGGTGATTGAAGATAAGGTTGATGCTAACATTCACGCCCAGGTGACAAAACAGGTGTGTCCTAATGCTAATGAGGAAGTTTTAGAGCCAAACACAAACCATCTTACTGCTATTAATCATTTGGATGTATTTGACGACTCCTTAATCATGGTAGAACTACATGTTGAGAGTGCAGGAGATTCCCAGGTATTGGAAGAATATCCTTCACAAACATCGGAACCCATTGCTGCAATTGTCTTTCCCCCCTACTGATGCTCCACTATCTAATGATATCATAAACTAATCTTCAGAAGAAGAATGGCAAGTCTACACTCCTCGGCGGAGGAAGAAGACTGGGGGTATTATACAGCTTGAAGACTTAATGGATGATAACCTGGTCACTCCTGACAATGGTACAACACTTCAGAGTCTGTTATCTGGACGGATCCGCCCCAAGAACTAGAGGAAGAGGCAGGCCTAAACCGCCTCGTCCATAGACACTAGTTATCTGCATGTTTGCATTTTTTGAGGTTTTTGTTTCTTTTTGTTGGGGTGTCACTATTTTATGTATCGTATGGGTATGACACCTCTATTGGGCCCTCTCATACAACTTTCTGTATCCTTTTTTTATTTCAATATAATTAGCCCTAGGGCTTTTCAATATATATATATATATATATATATATATATATATATATATATATATATATATATATATATATATATATATGTTTTGACCAAATATCAAGCAAGCACAAGTCAATAATCGCTCAGCCCAATTCAAATTCCATTCTAATGGGCTTATCTCGCTTGTCGGCTTATCAAGCTCAATTAAAGCTTAATATAGCAAAAATCAAACTTATTATTTAATAATCTTCAATCTTTAAACCAATTTGATAATCATATATACAATACAATATAATATAATATCATGCAATTAATGTACTAGATGTTATGATAATGATAAACTAAGGTGGAGGTGGAAATTCTAATGACGGAAATAGTAGATAGAAGTTATTTAGGGGGCCCAAATAGTTTAGGTAATAAATTATATCTATATAAACAAGGGAAAAAATGCACATCATAGCTCATTGATTTTGACAATTTGAACCCTTTTATTTCCTCGCATTCACATTCTAAAGCTCATTTCTTATTTTTCACATGATCATTATTTTGTTAAATTAAGAGAGTTAAGGTTATAAGTTATTCATAAGAAAATAGAATCCAATTTGAGATTTACGCAAACATAATCAACACATATTTAAATAATAAGAAACGTTTCTCAGCATAGTTAATAATAATATCGCCATCCTAACACCTAACAATTCCATAAAAATTTCTCGTCTATTGCAGTCTTTCAGTCTTAATTAAAGATAAATAAAAAAATTATTCAAGCTAGCTATCATGACTAATAAACGAAAAAAAATAAAGAAAAAATAAAAGAAAAGACAAAGTCTCCATCCTTTTAGTGCATGACTTATAAACTTAGAGAAGAATTGAAATACAACAACAATTTTTTTTTTCAATTCAATAACCTTATTTTCCCACTCTTTATTTCAATGGAAAATGATGTTTTTTTTTAAATATATATCTGATAATTTGATGTATTTATTTTGTAAACGTAAATATTTTTTACTTGAGAAAATTCTGCTGATTTGACTATAAAAATAGAATTCATTCCTTTTAGTGACCTACTCAACGCCAAAGAAAAAGCTCTTAACCACAAGAAAATTGTTCCAAGTTTCCAACTAACCAGCTAATGCCCTCACGCAAGACTTATATACGTACTAACATACATTATATATATATATATATATATATATATATATATATATATATATATATATATATATATATATATATATATATATATATATATATATACATACAAAAGAGAAATCGCTATTTGGCAGAGGTCCAAATACCGATTTTCACTACATGCCTATGGTGGAGGTCCGATGCCACATATATTCGACAACCCCGTGTCATGTGAATCAAACCTGTGACATGAGAGACTTAAAGAGAATCCCGCCAACCAATGCGCATGCAAGCACGCGCATATATAAATATATATATATATATATATATATATATATATATATATATATATATATATATATATATATATATATATATATATATTATATTTTGATGTTAAGTTTTGCTTTATCAAATTGGCTTGAGAATCCTTCATCCAATTTATTTAACCAAGAGTGGACCTCTTCTCCTTCCCTACTCCACTCATTTTCTGCTTCCCCTTTCGCAGCAAATTGAACCCAGAAAGAGGGAAGAAAGGAAACCAAGTGAAGAGATCTAGCATGCTTTGTAGGCTCAAAGCCCCTACAAATACAAGATAACCTATCGCAGGTGAAGCCACACAAGCTTCAGGGTTCTCTCTCTCTCTCTCTCTCTCTCTCTCTCTCTCTCTCTCTCTCTCTCTCTCTCTTTCTCTCTTACTCTCTCTCTCTTGCAAGCAGTGAAGCTCTTACAGTATTTCAATTGGGACTATGACATGTTCTCTATATCAAAGATTTATATACTTATTAGTGATGAAGAGATGAAGAGAGCTATAAGGAGGAGGTATTGGCGTGTCTCAATCTAAAGACATGGCTGAATTATTTCCACATCCATGTTCTTGGCTTGAGCCGCGTCAATATCTCCTTCGATACACAGTCTCATGCTTCTCTTCTTCCTATATTTTCCTATATTTTTCGATTTTCTATCTTTTATTTCTTCTGTTTTTATAGATGGCATAATCCTAGTCATACTATTCTCCATACATATTCAACTTCTGAGTTATAATCGAATCCGGTATGGTCTAATTTCTTCTTTATTTTTCTCTGTTTATAATTTTTCTCCCGTTACTTTTTATCAGTATTTGAAATAAGTGTCCGTTAAATAAATTGTTGGGATATTTTCATTTGTTGTTGTAAAAATAAATAAGTGTTCAAACAAATCATATTTCACGACCTAATCATCTCTAATAATTCCATTGGTACACTAAAGGAGAACACAAGCATGAACGAAGCTAATTATGTCACCCATTTCATGATTTCCCCTATTTTATATTTAATCATGGTTGTCATGGGCTTCCTTCTTCCTTTTTGTGTCGAATGATGACTTATATATACTTCCTAAGTCTTACATATATATAGATATATATATATATATATATATATATATATATATATATATATATATATATATATATATATATATATATATATATATGCAAAGTACATTTTATGAAGTCCTTAGTTTTCTATACTTGAGAAATTGTATTTCAAGTTTGTAGATGCTTCTATGCTTTCCAATTGATTGAATTTCTAGATAGAATAAAAGGAAAAAAAAAAGTGTAGGGCCTATTTTGGTAGACAGCTCTTGAATTATTGATAGTTTGCATTTAATTAGTGACATGATTTCAATGTCTTATTGTTCAAGCTTTCCTATGCAAGAAGAGCATAATATTATCATCAACGTCTTTATCAGTAATTAATTAGGGTTAGGTATATTTTTGTATATTATCCTCATCTCTTTTGATAGAAGAAAATGAAAGTAGTTGGTTTCTTTCCTTATGATCATCAGCTTGAAACTTTTTTGCTCTTAATTAAGTTTTCCCTTTTTTTTTTTTAAATAGCTTTTCTTTTTTGTAATTTGGAGTTGTTATTTGTGTAATACACATATAGTTGAAAAAGATAAAATTTTATATAAGATTATTAGACAGAATAACAGTACTCTTTCAGTAAATTCTTCAACCAATATATCTCTACAATTTTTTCCTCTAAATATAGCATTTGTGAGAATTAAGTTCTCATATTAATATGGTTATTATAATTATAAGATTTGAAGACATTCTCTTACCAAACCAAACCATACATAATTCTTAGTATTTAAATTTGATTGACTTTCACATGATGCAGCATTCTAATAGCAAGATTCATAGTGAAAGATGCTAAAGTTTGCCTAGAAAGTTCTGATAATGCATGAGGCAAATGAAAATGATGGCTATGATGAGATTGGACCACCTTAATAAATGCAACGGCTCCAGGAATCTTCTTACTATCAACGTTAAGTGTTGAGTAGGAAGAAAAAAAGGGCAAAATTATTAGTAACAGGACAAACAATTCCGGAGAGAGGAGGGCAAATGCATATATAGTTGCTATTAAGCTATTATAAGTATTAAAGATATTTTGTGTTGGTCTGTCAAATATTTTAAAAGGGTGATGCATCAATGTCTAAGGTGTTAAGAGTGATTAAGTGGGTTGTGAGCCAGCCCATGAACTCATATTTCTTAGCCTTGAAAATCTTAATATAATAGCCTCAATGAGTATTTTATATATTAGAAATAAGGATCCGTTTAGGGCAGCTTGTGCTATTCAGGATAAACAGCTATCCTGAAACGCGGCCCACGGGTCGACCGCAGAGTTTGACCCGTGGCCTGCATGTAGTGTAAAAAACTCAACCGCGGTAGGACGCCTTTTCAAAAAAGTGTGAGATAAATGGTTAGGCTACGTTTTCAAAAATGCTGTCACACTTATAAGCTGCCCCAAAAGGGTCCTAAGTACGGTAAAGACTGATGCATAAAATTAATTATGCATGGTAACCCTTAGTTGGCCACCTACCTATAATAATTGTAGGAATTAGAATTGACTATTATTGAATTTTCTAAGTTGATGATATCTCACACTTAAAGAAAGTTTTTTAAAAAATAACAATAGAAAAATAAATAGTTTTGAAAATTTTTACAAGAATGGGGAAGAAAATCATGCTAATGTTAGCAGTTATTTTGAGGTATCTCGGGAGGAACTATAATGAATTCGAAGTATTAGTTTCACTTTCTCAGTAAATTATCTAAGAATGTGTGTTGGTATAGAAAGATTAGATTATTGGCTCTCATTCTTATATATGCTTAGGCTATGGGATGAAATTGATTTGATCACTGATATATCAAGAAAACTTTAATCATCCTATAATTCTCATTCAAACAAGTATTATTACATATAACGATATGTTGGAGATCAGGTTGTTCAGGAAATCTATGGTTCCTAAGGTTTTTGTTCTATTATATAATTATTAACAAGATTCTAGAGCAAAAGACTCCAACCATGAGCTTATATGGTTGAGTGGGATCTTAATGCATTTACTTGAAGGAATTGAAATATTTTTATTTGAGAGGGAGAGATTGTGGAGAGCACTCATGTGAAAAAGATTATTAAAGAAACTGATAACAATAATTTAGTCCCAAATTAAATAGTTAAAAAATATATTGATTTAAATTTCAAAATTGTTAGCCCTAATAAACAAACTTATGTTTTTCTAATTAAAATGAGTTTAAAGATTTTTAAGGAAAAGGGGTTAGCTTTAGCTTATTCAAAGGAAAATGTGATGAATGTAAAAGCTAAACAAGAAGAAATTAAGTAGGTGGAGTGACAGTAGTTAAGTGGCTAGACAATTACCTTAAAATTGTTATAGAAAAAATGGGTAATTTGATCCACCAAAACAATAAAACTTTAACACTATGAAAAGAAAAATGACAATCACTAATCATTTTTAAGCAAAGGAAGTAATAGAAAATAGAAAATGGTGAAACTTGAGTAAATGATTGAGAGAGTGTGTGTGTTTTTTTTTGTGTGTGCTTGCGTTCATGTGCATGTATGTGTTTGTGAGAGAGAGATAACGGGAATAGAAAGAATAATATTTTATTCAATTAAACTAATTCTTTACACTATATAAACTTAGGACATAAAATGCTTTCCTGATAGTGCATTCATTAACAAGAAAAGGAATCACATGCCATTATTATTATTATTATTATTATTATTATTATTATTATTATTATTATTATTATATAACATAGTATAATTAAAATTTAAAACATCTGGACAATATCAAAATTAAATGGGTATATGCTTTCTAACTAATTTTGGAAGATAAAAATATTATAATATATTTGTTGTATCATTGATTTTAATCTAGAAAAAATCTTTTTTAAAGGGTTAGAGGATGACTAGAGGAGTGATAGATTTGGAAATGTACATGGTAGAAAATGAAAAAAATTGTAAAATGTGTTATAGAAAAAATGGGGAACAGTATCATAAACTTTGTTGGATGGTTAAACAGTAGCATAAACTAAATGGCCTGCTATGTAAGGGGGAAGAACATGTGAACTAAGAAAAATTATGCAACTTAGAAGAATCTAGTTTGAACTAATTAAAAAGTATATAGTGATGAGGTTGTGTCTATGGTGGAAGTGAATTTATGCACTTAAAATCTTATGTTTAAAGCAATATTGGCATTTTTTAAATCATTCTATATTAAAATTTGAGTTCATTCTAGTGTAATAATATATTTTAAAAATGGTTTTCACTTAGAATCAATCTCGCATGCAACACAAATTAATGTTAACAACTCTAAATATTCAAATTTTGGTATAACTTGATTCATTTGGTCAAGTTCAAGCTAAATATTATAATCGTGTATCTTTGGCAAATTATCACTCTTTAGGACTTATGATTGTTGAGGGGGTATGTTTTTAAACTAGCAAAAAATTTATACTGACACAATTGTGTTTCATTTTATGTTTCCTCTCTTTAAGTTATAAAATAGTTGAATAATTCCATAAAGTTTGAAATGTATTTTCTTATAAATCTTGGTGAAGAGGATTAATATAGTTTGTAATCAACAAAATATGATCAAATATAATAATAATTATTTTGATGTTGATGTTGTTATGAATTAGTTTAAATAAAATAAAGATCAACATACTCATTGTATTGATCTTAAAATTATGATGAATATAAAAAATTTTCTTGTCTATCTTTATAAAATATTCTTAAATCTAGAAGCTTTTTTAAATACTTATAGAAAATTATATATTTTTAGATAGCAATATTTAGGAATTATAAGCATTGCTGTAAAAACTTAATTTAAATCTAAAATATATCTCTTAAGTAGATGTTGTCGGTATATTTTTAGGTTTTGTTGTATTTTGTCGCCTACGAAATTGTCGGCGAAATTTTACATTTTAAATTTAATTTAAATTTATATTTAATTTGAAAAATAGCATTTTAATTTTTAAAAATAATTTTAAGATTGAAAATTTTAAGATATGAAATCAAACCGATCTCACATCCCAAATAGTTTATATAAACTAGCACCGCACCACAAACTGTGTATCTATCCCGAAGAATAGACGCGTTGTTTGATGATGGGGCTCGATTAAATAAACTAGAAGATTTGTGACATCTGTTTGGTCTGCAAACCAATTTTATAAGCCGACAAGTTCCCCTGCTTAATATAAAAGAATTAAACGAGGTTTATATTACTCAGGTTCTTAAAGTTCCCTATAAGGGCAAGCCCCTATAGTTAATTATATCTTAAATGACGGGAATTATTTAGGAAAACTCTCGATAATGATCAGTGGTTTTGTTCTCAGGAATTTCAAAATTTAAGGTTTTCAAACAATTGGATTTTGGAAATTTCAATAGGGAATGGATCAAATTTGGAACAGTTATTTTGAGAGTCCAAAGGAAGAGATATAGGAGAAGCTGAGAATCCAAAAGGAATCTTGGCGACTTCCCGAACTATCCTATGTTTTGGTTTCAATTTAAGAGTTTATTTAATGTTGTAATCCTGCCAATTTTTGTTAATTAAGACTTATAACATAATCACACAAATAACCTCGAATATGTGAGAGTTTATGTCATACCAAACGACTACCTCGGAGTCCGAAGACCGGTTAGGGCTTAATTTGCTTAATATGATTATGTAAATGTCTGACAAAAAGTTGAGGATTTATGTTGCGCTAGACAAACTACCTCGAGATCTATGGCTTAGTTATTTAATTCTAAGAAAGGTTTTGCTGATGTAGATCCAAGTTTTGCTGATGAAGATGGTCGTGCTGCCCACTGTGCTCCAAGCTCCTCGTTGTTGCAGAGGTTTAGTTTTAGAAAGTGGCAAATTAGGAGATGAGAGAAGTGTTTTGGTTTAGAAGAGTCTTAAGGTTCAAATGTCTTAATGTTTTATTTAAAACAAATCTTAAAGTTGATTAAGCAGGACCGATTAAGATCCCACGGTTCTGTCATCTCGACACTGCTATTTTCATCGGATTAACTTAGTCCAAATGAATTTGCTAAACTCAACTGAATGAGTTCCACACTTCCATTTAGACCGTGGGAAATCTCGTTAGCAACACGTGGGCTACATCATCCGAGGGATTCCCGATCATCCATCGAGACGTTTTAATTTAACTGTAGTTATAGTTTTGTTGTTCTGTTTGTGATTAAGTTTTGAGTTGTTTTATATTTTGAATTTTTGGCAGTGAATTTTATCTTGTATTGATTTTTTAATTTAGTTTTGGGTTTTAGTTTTGTGGCTATCCTAAAGGTTTCAGTTTTCATGCAGGGTGACATTCTTGTTTAACATGCAAATTTTACAAGAAAGAAAGTACGGCGCAGGTAAATAAATTGCAATAAAATAAAAGCGTACCTGACGGGTCTTCTCGTCATTCCAGGCTGCACTTAAAACACACGTCAGGGCATTCAAATATTTGCAAGAAATACCTAAGTAAAGCTAAGAGAAGGTTCTGGTTATCTACCAAGATCCTAATCCTATTGCTAGTCAATTCCTATAACGTCTAGGTTCTTGTGTTTTGTTAAGGATGATTTTCTTCACCAAAGAACAATTAAGTTCAATTGTTCTTCTAAAACATCCCATCATATTGAGAAAGTGCTTAGGACGAGTCCTAAACATCTTTTCAATGCTTCTGGAATTATTTCGAGTCCAAATGAGTTTTATTGTACTGGTGAGTTAATCATCCAAGAATTTAATTAAGTTTGTTTCTTGCTCAGTGAACTCAGACATTTGATTATCCGATGATTAAAGTGACATCTCACTTGATACTTTATTTAAAGGTTATAAATGTGGGAGCCTTCAGGGGCAAATTAGTTTATTAAGGAATTTAACCGTTAAAGTTGAGTTGATGATTTAAAACAATCCAATTTAATAGTAAGGTTTCAGATTGACTCTTAAATGTTTTAAAATCATTTAGGTTGAAAGAGGTGTTTAAATCATTTAATTTCATTAAACTTTGATGATTTGATTTGAATTAATTATAGTAATTTAGGTTGGCTTTAATTGGTTTAATTTTCACATTTTTAATTATGAATTTTTTCAAGATTATTTAATGTTTCAAATTTGTTTTAAGTTTGTTCTTAAGTGTTTTCAAATTAGTTTTAAATGTTTTAAATCTATTTTATTTTGATTATTAAATCATTTAATGTTTTAAGCTTTAATTTAATTAGAGATTATTTCCCTTTTTAATTATTAATTTCAATCATCTTCATTTGAATTAATTAAGGATTGAATACCATTGAATTAATTCAATTAGGGACTTTAAATTAAAGAGTTGGTATCTTCTTAGGTCATATCCCTAATCTTCATAATCCAAAATTTTAATTATTCTTCCAAAATTTAAATGATTTAATTAATTAAAGTTTCATTTTGATATTTTCAAAGTGATTAACGGGTTTCTACCCCTTTATTCCCTAAATTTCAATGATCCAAGAGAATATTAAGATCAAATATTTTACCCTCCCTTTGATTAGGCCTAAAATATTAATTAGGGTTAAAATCCCTTAATTACCTTTATGTCCTCTTATGCACATTAACTTCATATCTCACTAAATTGAGCTCAAATAAACTTGAAATTTTTATGTCACTTCACTCACATGTCAATTAAGACATTAGAGGAGAAAAATATAATTTTTCTGCTTTTAATTTAATTTATATAATTATCTTAATGAAAAATAAGGGTTTTCAATGAAAATTCAACAACATGACCAAGGTAGGGTTTCTGTCCCTAGAAAAATTATAGGATGTTCCTACTAACCAGAGAACCACTTGGACCAATTTTAGTAACTTTTTGAATTATATTTTATTTATTATAATTATTTCAAGTTTTAGGGTATTAATTAATTATAAAATAAAAATTAGAGTTGAAAATTAAGTTTTATATTTTTCAAAAATCTCTCTAAGGTCAAGGAACCCAGAGAAGTAAATTTTATATTTTTTTATTTTTGATTGATTTATTGGAATTATTTTAGTGAAAAGTTAAGAAAATCCATTTTTATATATTAAAAATTATCCTAAGCCTTTAAAAATTAATAGCTTAACTTAGAGACTTAGGAAAATTAGAGGAATGGTTCCTAAGTGATTAGGAGACCAAATGTGACATTTTAATGATTTTTAATATTTTTATGATTTTTATAATTTTTTAATTATTAAATATTCAAAAATGATTTAAAAATGAAAATTTTTGAAAAATTACAACTTTGATTTTCTTAGACTTCTCTGATATCAGAAATGCCTCAAAATTGATTTGGTGGATTTTTTAGGTGTATTTTGGATTTTATGAATTTTTTAATTTCAAAAATGGTCATGCAACTTGAATAATTCATTTAGTGGGTTAGATTGTTTCCAATTGACTTAAAATTTTTATGTGGGATTCCCCTGACCCTAAAGGTCAGTGGAGAATTATTTTCATGTAAATTTGATATGCAGTTATTTTAAATTAATTTGATTTCATTTTTGAGGTTTTAGCCAAATTAGAGTTTGTATGAATGAATTAAATCAAGTTACAATTTTGCTAAGGTCCTCAGGTCTAGAGGTACTTCCCCTAATTTTTCTAGATTTTTATAATCAACATGCTAATTTTCACAATTAATTTTTAAGAACATGTTTGTGAACTTAGAAAATAGATAACTTCACATAGACATAGCCTCTGGTCTTGAAAAATTTAGGGAATGTTCCCAAGGTCAGAGGCTACAAAAGCCCTATGGTCTCATGCCATGGTGAATTATGTATGCAAATGGAGAATTAAAACATCACAGAGAGTATTTAAATCATTAAAAATCATAGACTCAACAAATTAACCTATTTTTTTTTACATTATTCTCCTCTGTTCACTGAGTAAGAGGGTATTTTTATTTTATTTTTATGATTTTTCTATGCAAAGATATGAATTTTTGAAGTTCTAGCTATTTAATAAATTCAGAAAATCCCTATTTTTCTACTTAACCACGCGGCGCCGCGTCATCCTCGTCCGGGTCGAAGCTCCACGCGGCGCGCTCCTATTTGATGACGCCATCCAACTCGGCAGCCACACGTCCCGCGGTTCATGCTCCATCTCTTCGTCCGACGCTATCTAAGCCGTCTGTTGAAAACACGCGCAATCGAACGGTCCATGGTCATCGTCACTGGAGCTCCAGTGACCATTAGCCATGGGACAGCTCAGCAAGGGAGTTTTGAATTTTTGAATCAAATGGGTGCTCACGGGTGTGGTGTTTTCCGGCGACCCAGGTGGCTGGCCGGCAGGCATGGGTCACCATCTTGACCAGTGAGGTCAGGGCTAGGGTTTGGTGAGTTCAATTGGCTTTGAACATGTGTCAAAGTTTTGATTTAAATGGAATGGGGGAAGGGTGAATTTTGAGCTTAATTTGGTTTAAACATGGTTTGGGTTAGGTTGATCCTCCCAAGGTTTAGTTTAGACTTAGGGAAAGTCATTTGGCTCAGCTGGATTGGAGTGGAGAAGTCTCCCTCAAGATCATTTGGATTAATTTTGGGTTTGAAGGAATCATGGAAAGGGTAAAAATGTTTAATCATGGATTAGAAAAGAGCTCTCCTCTCTTATCATTAATGGATTGATGAGGAGTCCAAAGCTTTCATGGCTCTCATGTAGCTTGTGCATGGCTCAATGACTCCATTTGGCTTCGGAATGGCTTAGCTCACTTTGCATAAAAAATGGGTTTTAGGGATTTTTGACATTTAGGGGTAATTTGGAATGAGGCTTGATTTAGAATTATTTGATGATGAAATTGGAACTTAAGGAATCATTTCAATTAAGGGGATGATGAGAAGAATGCCGTATGGGCCTTGGAATAGGTTTTGGGCTTTTTAAATTTGGTGAAGATGGGCTTTTTTTTTAAAAAAATGTTTTAAGGAGGTGGGCTTTTAGGTTTTAAAATAAACTTTTGGATGAAAATTTGGTAAAATGTTGTGCCAAATAAATATTGCATTTAGTTTAGGAATGTGCCATGAAAGATTTGGAACAAGTTTGGGGTAATTTGGAGTAGAATTAGGTTTAATTTGGGTCTTTTAATAATAGGACCAAAGTGGGTCAAATTGGGCTAACTTGGGCTAAAGTTGGGCTAATGTTGGGTTTTATGTAAAATTAATGTTGCAAAATTTTCATGGAGGTGTGAAGAAGAGTTTTCAATTTTGGTTGAGGCTTGATTTTGGGATTGGGCTTGTTTGGGTTCATGATTGGTTTAGGCCAATTTGGGAAATTTTGGTTTGAGTTAGGCTTGGGTGGAGTTTGGGTCCAAATATTGGGTAAATTAAGTTAGATTTTTGCTTGTGGGGATGTTAGGAAGGTTTCAAAACAAATTTAGGGAAAATTGGGTGACATTTGGGTTCAATTTGGGATGAATTGGGTTAATTTGTCACTTTGGGCCTTAAGGGCCCGTTTGGCATTTTTGATTAAATTGGGTTAAATTGACAAAATTGGAGTATGTGGCTGTTGAAGAAAATGATGTGGATAATATTTTGGAATTTTTGGGATTTTTTGAGAATTTTTTTGAATTTTTGGAATTTTAGGCTATTTAGGGTATAAGGAGAGTACATGAAGGGTATTGGAGGATACTTTTGGAAATTTTGGTATATTTGGTCATGAATGATCAAATTGAGTGGTGGGGAATTTTTAGGATTGATTTTGAGAAATCTTGGCTAATTTAGGCAATTTTGGAGATTTTGGGTAATTTCAAGAGTATTTGGTAGGTTTGGTGGGTTCAAGGCCCCGGGGGTCAAAAATTGAAATTTGGGAAAAATGAAGATTGATTAAATGTGAGTAAAATGAAACCATTTAAGTTGAGCCAAGAAGCCATGTTAAGCTCATAAGAGCCATGAGAAGACTCATTTTAGGCACTCAATATGTTGTTCCTAACCCTCTTAGCCAGGGCCTTAGGGGATGAAGCCCATCCATATGAGTTACCTACATGAGTCAGGGAGATGAGTTGGGTGAGAGTCGTTTTAGGGTATAGAATGTATGTGAGAGTGCAGTGTGTGCAAGCTGACCCTCACCAAGACCAGGCCACCTAGGGTAATCCTAAGGTCAAAGAATCCTATTGGAACTCATCCTTGAACCTCCACATTTGACTTTTAACCTTCCAAAGGGGCTTGGAGGTTTATGGTCATCTGTGTGGGGTTCAAGAAGAGTCAAGGTGTTTGAATTTCTAAGTGGTGGACTCCATTTCTAATCCTCTAGGATAGTCAAAGGGAAAACCTATGGCTAGATCCTAAGCACTAAGAGGAAAGGAAAGACCTCACCAAAAATGAGGTCAACAGATGTTTATAACATTAGTGAAGCATATTAATGTAATAATGGTTTGTAATCTTTAATAAAAATTTAGAATTTCTTATTTCTAAAGGAGATGTTATAATATTACTTTGTAATTATTAATCTCAAAAGAATCTCTAAGGTATGAGTGGCATGAATAACCTTAGTTCTAACTCAAGTTTTATGTTTAAATGAGGTCTAAACTAATGTTCGTAGGAAATATAATGGTCAGAAGATATCTTAAAATGTTTTAATAATTCATTTCGCTTCTGCTCTTAGCTTACAGGATAAATAATCTAATCAAACACAAATAATAATAAGTTTAATAAATCAAAAACCAATCAACTTTAAGCCTATCCAGTTAAATTTTACTCTTGCTATTAGATAAGAACTAATTCATTTGATTAGATAATATTCAACTTAGTACACTCATCAACAAATTCATCCATGCATTGACAAAGTATCCTACTTGATTTTCCATGAGAGAAATACCCTTTTCTTAAGTACTCACATACTCATTATAATATATAAGTAATAGTATAACCTCGATCTAAATAAAATTTTACTAACTAGTGCATCACTATAAGTAATAACCTAGTGATAAGCTTTAATGGTGAACTACACAGTTAATGATTGCCAACTTTTGGCCAACATGCATGTCACTAACATATTAATATTTTTGGTGTCATCAAACTCAGATGCTTGTTATAAAATATAATTGACCAAAGATCAGATGTAATCAGCTTTAGACTTTATTTAACATATATGGATCTATGTTGAAATCAACTATATCCCTATTAAACTTCGTACCCCCAAGTACAAAATAATTTTTTCTTCCGATTGTAGAAATAATGTTTAAATGACTTGAGAACAAGAATGAAATGTTTCTTCTCTTTTTCTACACCTTCAAGGCTGGTATCCTCAAGTAGCAATCTTTGATGGTTGGAACTCCATAATGCCTCAAATTTGATGAGATTAAAGTTGTGCCAACACTGTAGAAGTGTCAACAATGCCTTTACCTCTCATTGGGACCTTATCTCTAGAGCTTTATCTAGATTCTAATCACTTAAAAAATTTCATAATGATAAATATTGTTGGTTAAGCAAATATAAAAATTATTCAAGATGGGATTGAAGTAGCAACATGAGAATAAGTCACTTCTAAAAAGGTTGCTTTGTAGCATGCTCTTCTTTAACTCAGACTTCTAATTACTTAAGCTACCATTCATAGGAATCTCTCGTTAAATCATGTACCCTATTATTTCAACAAGTCATGATAAGTTGATTAAACTCAATAAGTATGAGTAAAACTTATAAATTAAAAATTAAAATATGAATTAAACATACGTAGTGTCTCATGACCTTCTCTGATCATTACATCAATCATCTTCTCTATCAAATATATTGTATTGATAGTCAAGTAATTAATCTTTTGTAATTGGACTTCAAAAACTCGTTGATGTATATCTTATCATTCTTGACATGATTGATCATACTCTGCCAATTTAACAAAAAGGTAACTTAAATTATAGTAATTTATTATACCCTTTAATCACATTATCTTGATATATTTACAAGGAAACAATATAGTACCATATTTAAAAGTCTTTTTAAAATAAAAATGCACCTAAAAAGATTAACACATTATCTTTATCTATTGCTCAAAGGAAGGTAATGATGGATCTAATGCTCGTAAATGAATTTGACTTTATTTGTATTAGGACCAATTCATAAATGTCTCAATAATCTATGATAATAATGTGCTTCATAGCTACAAAGGAACTAGTCCGTATAAAAATATAAAATTTGTAATAAAAACAGTTTAAGAAACTCATTAAATTATATATCTCCAATGCGAAGTCATAATCCAAGCAAAATTCTAACTCCATCAACTTTATACTCATCCATTGAATCAACATCCAATCTAACCTCGGGAATATTTTAATAATTTTATCTTCTTAGTAGTCATTAAATCATTATTAAAATAAAGAAAATAATAATATTTAAAAAAATCAATAAGTTAGAACTAAAGAAATTTTTAAGTCACTAAAAATTATATATGAAATAATTAGACGGAATCATAATGCTTTTTATAGCAAAATTTTGCACACTTAATTACCCTGGCCATAGGAACATGATATATTCACATTTACTTCACCAACTTTAAAAATTTGTTCAATATCATTTTGGGATAATTACACATCAACTTGGGAACTAAATAACATGCTACACTGGATTCAATTTCCTGGTGAACCAACTTCTAACAAGTGTTGAATTTAGAAAAATAATGACTTCAAATTCTATCGCAACTTCATACACGTCAAGTACAAAATACATCAATGGAATAATGTTTACATTTGTTTTAATGAAAATTCTCAATTTGAGGTATAAGAATAAAAATAAAAGCTAATGATCAGGTGCTCAGGAGGAGGGTTTGATAAAATGAGTGATTCACAAAAACTATCACACAATAAACTCTAACACAAGAGCTAACCCTTGTGAAATGAGGTTGTGCAAAATCAAGGATTATGACAAGAACTCAACACATGCCACAAATCAGTTTATCTAAGGATTCTTCAAGAATTTCTTCATCAACATGACTTTCAACTTTAGCTTGCCAACTTTATAGAAAATTTCTTGGACAAAATTATGTAATAGTAGGACAAATAAAATACTAGTTCATATATCTCAATTTTTTTACATCACAATTTGTTAATTTCTACTCTCTTGACTTCAAACCTCAATATTGACTTAAAGTAAAGCTATCATTTTCTTCAATTTTTTTGAATTTTGAGTGTATTTCTTGTTTCTACCTCTAAATTTTTCATATATGAATCCTTATCATATGTCCCCGCCTCAAACTTATTCATTAAACATGATCTTGAACTTCCTCTTTATCTATGAATTTTGAAAATGATCTTACTACTTTTCTTATGAGAATTTTTTACATGCATTTCTTCTCCCACATTATGCAAAAAATAAAATTGAGTAAATTTTCTGTAATAATAGTTATTTTGCCAACTTAATCAAGCTTATTCACCATATCCAAAGTGCTCATAAGTGAGCAATTTTGAAATTTCTTTATTTAGAAATATTTTGGCTGCACAAGGTATACTCATGGATTACAACTTTTTTTCCTAACTCTTATTCTTTATTTCAATGCTGAATTTTTTATTTCCAAACTCCCATTCTCTATTTCATCGTTGAATTTTTTTTTCAACTAGCATAGAAGGGTGGGAAAATAAGTCCCCACCTAACCACCATCTCTTAAATGTTATAAATTTAGTCTTTATTATTGGTATTATATCCAAGTGTTTACTTATTGTATTCTTTGGAGGGATTTCTTTCCAATAATTGCTTCACTCGGTTTAAAGATGTATTTGATAATCTTCTCCATTATTGTAAGACTCTTCTCTTGATTAGCTATAGTACCCTTAACTATTTCAATTTTTTCTTTCTTTGATAAAGGTAATTTCAAGATGATGATTTTTTAGCAACCTTAAAATTCAATAATTTTGTTTAATTTCTTCAACAATCATGCAAAAACCTTATCATTGATGAAGCTTATGATGCTCTCCATTCTGCCAAACCATAATAAATAAAAAAAATTAATAAATTATTAGAGAAACATTGAACAAGGAAACCTTCTAAAAAGCTTTAATCCCCATATTATAAGCATCAAATATTGATGTGGCTAATAATTATCAAGAATTTAAGCATTTTGTATATTCAATATGTCAGTCATCCCAAGCCCCTCTATAAAGTATTAAAACTCTTTTTGAATTTTTGAACAAATATGCAAAATAGAGAATAAATATTCATTAATCTTTATTTATGTTAGATTGCTTAAGTCATCAAGGAAGCATTAAGTGAATTTCTGCAAGACAAGTTTTGACTTAGCATTCATCAAACTAATAAATGATAATGCCTAAAAGAGCCCATATTCATATCATGAAAAGTTAAAGGAGATAAATTGTACTTATCTTAGAAAAATTCATCAAAAAACTTGTTTACTCATCTATAAATTCACTAAGCCATTAAAGTGAGTCTCACCAAAAAAAAAACTCATCAATGTACTCAACCTCAATTTAGAACTCACTAAAAGTTCATTTGAAGGACAAATGAAGATTGTTATTATCCCTCACATAAGAAATCTTACATAAATTCTTATTATTTTGTTATATAGTTCATGTGATGCGACTCATAGATTACAAAAAATTTAAACGTAAGAAAATTTGTAAGAAAATTTGGTGGACTGATTAGTTAGAAGATAAAAATGAGATATTGGGACACTTATGTCAAATATTAGGTTCAATGGGCTAAGTGTTAGTTGAGAACTAATTAGTTTTAGAATTTTTAATATAAAAGTTTGAAAATCACTCGTGTAGAATGAGATGATGTTAGTAATAAGGGGAGAGGTGTGAGAGGATCTAAAGGTTGTAAGATTGGATAAATTAGGTCATAATTAGTGGAGTACAGATATTAGAGAGTTGGACTTAGATGTGGGCTTAGGAAATGACGATGGAGGCTTAGAGGATGATTGGAAATAATTGTTGACCTCACTTTTGGTTAAATTCTAGTCTTTCTTTAGATGACCTAGGGTCTAGCCATAGGACTCTCCTAGTGACTTTTCTTAGAAGACTTAAAATGGAAGCCTACCACATAGAAATTCCACATGCTTTCTCTCTTAGCTTAGGGCTTTCATATGTTAGGGTCTAACCCCTAATCTCTAAGGGGTACAAGGCTAAACATAAGAAAGATCAAATAGGATTCCCTATAGGTGTTCATGCCTTAAGATCAACCCTGTGAGGTCTGGAGCTCTTACACTTCACACTCACACCCTAAATCAAACACATCCATTCTGATCCCTTAACTCTTTGGAAACTCATGTAAGTGGTTTTCCCAAACTCTTAGCCTCAATCAAACAATTCCATACCACTCACCTTCAACCAATCTCAATTTTTCAAAATTTCAATTTTTGACCCCCTGCTCCTAAAACTTATCTTGAATACCTAAAATTACCCAAAATTTTCAAAATTTCATAAATTACCCAAAATTTTTCAAATTTCATTCCAAAATATTCCCCACTACCAAAACTGACCAAAACCACCCAAAATCACCAAAAATACCAAAATATTCCCAAAATGACCAAAATACTCCTCCTAGCAAAAAAAATCCAAAAATTCCAAAAAATCCCAAAAATTCCCAAAAGCTTCCAAAAGTTCTCAATTTCATTTTCTTCAACTACAACATGCCCCAATTTTGCCAAATTAACCCAATTTCGCTAAAGCCCCAATTTGATTTATTTTTAACCCAAACTTGACCCAATTAAGCCCAATGTCAACCCAATTGATCCCAATCTTGCCCAATTTCAAATCCAAACTCAAATTCAATATTCCTAATATCATTCTCAACCAAATTCAACCCAAATTTGACCCATGATTAAACTCAATTTCAATCAAATCTCAAAATCCCCAAAGGGGCTAAGTTAGCCAAATACCCAAATTGAACCCCATCTTGATCAATCTTTCTCCAAATTAAACCCTAACTCTTTATAACATCCCCATGAACCAAATACTGAATTCAATTGCTTCCAATTTGGTCCCAAAAAATCCTCCAAGATCAATTAATCCAAAAATCCCTAATTTGGCCTAAAGACCCACATGACCCAAACCACCAAATTGATTGTCCTAATCCCAAAATTTTCATCCAATTTATGTTGAAAACTCTTTATGACATCCTTCTTGGCATTTCTTGACATTCCATTCATTCCTAACCCAACATTAACCCCACATTAGCCCAAGTTGACCCAATTTACCCAAAATTGATCATACACTTAAGTCACACAAATTGAATCCAATTAAACTCAAAGTTACTCCAAGGTTGTTCTAAAACCTTCATGACATATTCTTAAACCAAAAACAATATTTTGTTGGCCTAAAATTTGAATCCAAACCTCACCCAAACCCATTTGAACCAAAATCTCCAAATTTAGCCTAAAGTGAACCCTTCTCCTAAATCCTTCTAATTGATTGGCCTAAACCTCAAATTGGCACCCAATTGATGTTGAGAACTCTTCACCACACCCCCTAGACCATTTGGAACCTTCAATTGGCCTTGGACCCAAACTTAGCCAACTTGCCCCAAATTGACCAAAATCCCAAATTCCACTCAATTGACCCATCAATTGACCTGAAAATCATTTCAAGTCTTCTTGAAAAATATTTATTACAATCACCCACACCATGTTGCTCAATTATTTGGGCTCAACTCAAGCTCTAACCCAACCTAGACCCCAAGTCTAGCCCAAACCCCCAATTTTGGACCATGCACCAACTTGACCAAACCGAACCTAATTTGACCAAACCAACTCCTCCACAGTCATTAAACTGACCCTAAGGATTGGGCTAGACCCACCTAGCCCACCCTAGTGGAGCTATGGACCAAAGGTCCCCCAAATTAGGGGATTTCATCCTTTAAATGGTTAATCCTATAGGAGATTTGCCATGATAGTTTAACCACTTAAGCTCACCCCATGATGGCCTACCCACTGGTGCACCTGACCACTGGCCACCTCCTTTGGCCTGGCCTGGAAATGCCAAAATCGAGAGCCACCTCCCCCTTAGCTAAACCCAAACACCACCCTATGGCCAGCTCAGCCCCTAATTGCCATCAGAGCTCTTCTGTCCTCCACCTAAGCAGCTTAATTCACCTATCAACAGGCCTCCAGCTTAGGCCTTGGCCATAAAGAGAGCTCTCCACGGCCAAGAGGGGGTGCTGAAAAATTTCCTAACAGAACTCTGCCAAAACTCCACCAAAGCCTCTCCAGACTTCCCTAAGACTATTCCAGCCACTTTCCCCTGGTTCCCATTACTGGAGCTCATTTTCAAATCTCAAATTTGCCCAGAAACCAGGACACATTTCACCACAGCTCCACTTCACACCAAATCCAAATTAACTTTGCCCGCACCTTCCTAGCACTGAAAGAAGAGGATCCCCCATCAAAGCTCCATCATGGAGAGCCTCTGCACCAAACTTCCATCAAAGCTTGAAATCAGGTCTGGTCACTTTCATACTTAGACAATTCACCAGTGCAAGAGGCTTTATCCCTGAGCTCCTAGGACTCAAATGAAGGTGTAGAGCATCTCTGATCGAAGCTTCACTTCTCAGAGTCAAGGTATTGCCTCCTCCTTCTTCCCGAGCTTCTCTGGATTCTCCATGTAATTAGGGTTAATTTAAACCATGATTAGTCGTATAGATATATTCGTCGTGCCGAGTCTATAGGATCAAACCTGAAGTGATTTGGTTGAGTCTAGCTCGAGATCTTAGGTCTAGAAGGTGGACGGTCCTCAGGATGAACCAGTCGAAGATGATGAAGGAGCGCCGTCAGATCGCGCGTGTAATGCTTGGACTGCCAGGATGAAGCCGAACAGCGCTTCGGTGCATAAAGCGCGAGCTGAGTCAGCACACACATGGATGGCGACATCGAATGGGAGCACGCCGCGTAGCCGTTCGGAGTCCTCGTAGGATTGCATGGCGCCGCGTGGTTTAAATAGAAAAATAGGCTATTTATGAATTATTTAGGGCAGCCAACTTAGAAAATTCATATCTTGGCCTAGAAAAATCATAAAAATAAAAGAAAAATACCCTAGTGCTCAGTGAACAGAGGAGAACAATGTGGAAATAGTTTGGAGTATTTTTTATGTGTATTTTATTTTTAATAATTTAAATATTGTTTTCAATCTTTTAATTCTCCATGCATGTAGGAGTGTCACCATATTTTGAATTTTTGATATGTTGTTCCCTCTGTCATGAGGGATCTTCTCTAATTTTTCTAAAGTCAGAGGAGATCCCTAGACAGAGGATCATATTTTTTAATTTTATGATTATTATTTGATAAATTAAATGTGATAATTAGCGTGTTGCCTAGAAAAATCCCAAAAAATTATGGTAGGTTGTCTATGGTCAAAGGATCCTAGGAAAAATTTTTTTGATTTAAAATAGCAAAACTAAGCCTAATTGCGCACTTCATCTAAAATGGATTTGTAATTAATTAGGATAAAATTAAAATCAAAATAATACAAAAATTGCTCCCCCACTGTGTTTTAAGGACAGAGGAACTCCCCTAAAATTTTTGAAATAATTTTGAATTAATTTGATGACTTAAATAATTTTTGTAAGTTTAATGTCACTTTTGATACTTAAATGAATTTTAAAAATTAAAATACATGTCAAAAAATTATAAAAATGGTTTTGGGAGTCCTCTGTGATTAGAGGGATTTTCTAAAAATAAAATCACAATTTGTACAAAAATTTTATTTTCAAACCTAATTTAATATTTAAATAATTAAAATATATAAAAATTAAAAAAATAATAAAAATCATGAAAATATTCCAAATTGCTTCCTAAACATTTAGGAGCCATTAAGATATTTTTCTTTGTTGTTTAAATGGAGATGTTAATTTTTAAAGGTTTAAATTAATTTTTAAAGAGTAAAAATGAATTTTCTTGACTTTTTCACTAAAATAATTCTAATAAATCAAAGAAAAATCAAAAAAATATGAAATTTATTTCTCTGGTTTCCTTGACCTCAGAGAGATTTTTGAAAAATACACAATTGAATTTCCACTTTTAAAATATTTTATAATTAATTAAAACTCCAAAATTTAAAACAATTCTAATAATTAAATTAAAACTCAAAAAATCCTAAAATTTGGTCCAAATAGTTATCTAGTTTAGGGTTACCTCCAGTAAAAATTTCAAGGGATTATAATTAGTCTTGGTCAAGTTATTGATTTTTCATTGAAAATCCTATTTTTGAATGAAAATAAATATATAAATTAAATTATATTTTGAAAATTCACATTTTCTCCTCTAATGTTTTAACTAACCCATTAGCAAGGTAGGATAAAAATTCTAAAGTCATTGGGATTAAATTTGATGAATTATGAAGTGATAGGACCTTAAGGGCAAAATGGTAAATTTGGACACTTAGCCTTAATTAATATTAGGCTTAAATTCAAGAGAAAAAAAAATGTGTAAATTTTGATTTTAATAAGTGCATTTGAATGATTGAAACATTAAGGGATAAATGGTAGAAACTCTTTGCAATTTTGTCACATCAAAATTAAATATTTAAATTTCCTTAATTATTATAATTTGGAAGAAAAATCAACATTATAAGAACCATAAGATTAGGGGTTGATTTTGGAAGTTAATATTCCCCTAATTTAATCCCTCTTCCTTTGATGTTCAATGATAAATCAATATTTTGATAAGGATCAAAATCTTAAAAAAAATTATAAAATTCCCTTTTTTAAAAATATAAAAAAATATATACCCATTAAAACTTAAGGGGCTTAGTAGTGAACTAGGTTAGATCAAATTTGATTAAAAGAGGCTTAGAAAGGTTAATATAATCAAAACTAATGTATTTTTGAAACATTACAAGCCCCCAAATCAAAATTTTACTAAGTATCCTAATAACTATAATTTGTTCTTTTAGGGCCTTCACCCACATAATTCCCAAGTTAAATGATAAATGATGTATTACCCTACTCATTAGGGATAATTAAAACATTGATGTTCATTGAGCATTAGGATATTTTCAGGATGAGTTATTAAGCAACAAAATAGGTTTAAATGAACCTATGACTTTCCATTGGACTGTAAAGGGGAAGCATGGACTTGCATCCTCTTTCTAACCTTTTGGATACCTCAGGGGTCGATTAAACTTAATATGACTTGCTTAATAAAACCATCCTCAATCACATCAACATAAGTTCACTAAGGCAAAACATAGACATCATACGACTTGGTAGACAACCAGGCTCTAAACATAGACATCTTAGGACTTGGTAGAAATTCATCAGGGTCTTCATATAGACGTCATTGGATTAGGTAGTTACTACTTTTAGTTCTACTTTTTCCTATTTTCTGGCATGATTCAATTTCTGCAAAATTATAAGTTTTTATTCCAAATAACACTAAAGTTTCAGGTGGAGAAACGAAAAGCCTCGTCAGGTACACTGTTATAAGTTTATAGCATTTTCTTTTTTTGTGTTTTCTTTCCGCATTTCTTTTCTTGCAAGCTTGCATGATAAACAACAATGTCACCCTGCATGAAAACTGAAACCTTTAGGATAGCCACAAAATTGAGACCAAAATTAAAGTTAAAAGTCAAAAGAAGATAAAAATTCACCGCCACAACATTGAAAATATAAAACAACTCAAAATTTAAGCACAAACAGAACAAAATTCACAATTGTAACTAAATTAAAACGTCTCGTTGGATGATCGGGAATTTCTTGGAGGAGGTAACCCACGTGTTGCTAACAGGGTTTTCCCACGGTCTAAATGAAAGTATGGAACTCATTAAATTGAGTTTAGTAAATTCATTTGGATTATGTGTATCTGATGAAAATAACGATGTTGGGATGATGGAACCGTGGGATCTTAACCGGTGTTGCTATAATCAACTTTAATGTTCCCCTAATAAAATATTAAGACACCTCAATTTAAATATTTCCAAAACATGACCCTTCTCTCATTCCTCCTGATTGTCATTTCTTCTGCAACAACAACAAGTTCGGGGCATACACAGTGAGCAGCACGATCAAGAATGAAGAAGGACATGTTCAGGAGAGTAAATAATGAGTCTATAACAACAACTTCTTTCCTTAGAAATAAACAACAAGCCATAGAACTTCGAGGTAGCTTGCTTAGTGTAGCATAAACCCTCACCTCATCTTTTAGGCCTTTGACCCTAGTGCAATATAAGACCTAACCCGCTTTAGGTTTCTGAGGTTGTCATCAGATATGACATAAATCCTCCTAATTTCCTGGCTATTCACTTGATCAGTGTCAAAGTGAATGTAAGCCCAATTAACTAAAATTGGCATGATGAAATATAAATAATTCTCTCAAGTTGAAGCCAAATAATATGATAGATCGGGAAGTCACCAAGTCTCCTCTTGGATCCATGATTTCTCCTAGTTCTTCTTCCTTTGGATTCCTCAAAATCAAATGTTCTAGAATTTGAGCCTTTCATGCCTATTGGATTCCGACTATCACAATTTCATTGAAGATTCTTGAGCCTCTTGAAGTCATAAAAATATGTTTTCTGATTTTTATTGAAAATTTTCTTAGGTGACTTTGGTTATCTAAGATGTAATTAACTATAGGGGCTTGCCCTTATAGGAAACTTAAACGAACCCAGCATTAATATAAACCCCATTTAATTCTCTTTTGTATTAAATGGGGGAACTTGTCAGTCAACATAGCAGCTTTCTGATCCACTATTCGATATTTATACTTACAACTATAATATGAAAATTAGCAACGATGCCAAAAACTTGATCTCACATCGAATATATATATATATATATATATATATATATATATATATATATATATATATATATATATATATATATATACTGATGATTCTGTTATGAATTTTATGATTTATATTGTGGATACTACGCAAGTATACGTATCGTTATCAAGTTATATAGGGCTCTAATGGAGTCCTAGATATCGATCCCACAAGGAAGTTAGAGAATTTCAAAGACAAATTAAGGTAGACATACTTACTAATCTAGTATACGAAAATTAAGAACACTTAGACTAAAACTATTGCTAAAAAAAGGTTTAAATATAATATTCTAATTGAGAAAAGCATCATTTTCCTTGTTGAGAGAATTAAGTGAATGATAAATTTAAGTAGTTTAGAGTTGTATTGTGCCAAATAGGAGCATTCCTATTCTTTACCCTTTGGTCCAGGTGCAAAGAACATTGATTAGTCTTATGTTTAATTACTGAATCTGTGGCTAGGCTGGGAGGATACCGGCTGCCACTTCAGAGCTCCCACGTTCCCCTCGCCTGAGGGCTAACATCTACACTTCAGCTCTCAAACAATAGGACCAAATTGAATATTTTAGTCTGTCACACTAAAATGTCCAATTCTACGCCCGATAGTTAATATTTCCCTATTTATTTGCACCCTCCTTCCAAGGCTTTTGACTTCCCTAAATCTTGGATGTAATCTTTTCTATAGTTGATGATTCAACATATGTTAACAAATCAATTGGCCAGATTGAAAGTAAATTAAGTTTTAAGTAAAAGATTATCATAATATTTAATAATTTTAGGCACAGTTACTTTCGATTCATCATTTCACATAATCTCAATAACAAGGAAAAAAACTAAGGAAACTACTCAGAAACCATGGGAAAAATAACACAAAGCATGGATTTCATTAAAGTTAACAAACAATAACAAATATACTTATCTCACTTCTTTTCCCCAAGCAGACTCCTTGAAGTTCCTTTGACTTTTTCTTCCAGTACAGCACACTTAAACACTCTATATAGAAACTAAAAGACTCTAGAATTGACACTTAACTAACACTCAAATGACACTTAACTTTCACATAAATGACATAAAAATGACACACAACTGACTAGAATTCGTCTCTATTTATAGAAGGAGTCAAATCTCCAAAGGGTACTTAAGAACCTCTTCAAAAAGCGTCCAGATTCAGGTATCTTAGCTCTTTTTAACTATCTCGTCGTCGGCGGCTCGATCTCGCTATCGGCGGGCTTCTAGAAGATGGGCTAACCGCACCGATCTCGCTGTCGGCGAGCTCGATCTCGCTGTCGGCGAGCTCGATCTCGCTGTCAGCGGGCTCTTTATAAAATATTCAAAACTTTCAGGAAAAACTCACCGTCGGCGGCCTTTTCCTCGCCGTCGGCGGGATAGTTCAATTTTCATCAAATTGAGTCTTTTTTGCTCCAAATCCGCTTCTTTTGTGCTTTTTGCTTTCATTACTTATAAATCTTCAATTCTGCAATAAAATAAAGAAAATACTTTTCTTTAAAGTGCAATTTCATATAAAATTGGTATGAAATTCTTAATATATTTTCTAGTGATCAAATTCCCCCAAACTTAACTATTACTTGTCCTCAAGTAATTTTAATACTACATAAAAGTAAATGATTATTTGTAGTAAAGTTTTAATTCAGAAATAGTATGAATTTGATTTAAATAAGTATTATAGTAAAGTTTAATAGAAATATTTTTAGATATTTAAATTAATTTTATAGATATAAGACTATTCAGTCATCAAGTTTAAGATTTTTAGTCTTCTATTTATTTCAAGAATGACTATATTTGAAATATTAAATTACTTAAAATATTCAGATGATAGGAAGTTCATGAAATCACTACTCAGTAAAATACTAATCTATACATATAAGTTCAGAATGTAATTGAAGTTTACCCTTTAGGTTGATTCAAATGAAGCCGATTTTTGATAAGACATTTTCTCAAGCTTCTCCTCACTTTATATATATATATATATATATATATATATATATATATATATATATATATATATATATATATATGTGTGTGTATTTGTATTTTTCTTTTCTTTACTGGATTGATTTTCAATCCCTTTTTCTTTACTTTTTTTAAGTGACGATCACTATTTTTGGTTAGCCTTTTAATAATTTTGAACTTCATTTTCCTCTTCCTAAATTTGAAGCTGAAACATTTACTTCTCTTATATATATTTCAAAGTTTTTACTTCATTGAGTTTCAATCTTTTCTTTCTCAACTAAATATTTAAGAACTTTATATTTGAAAATATAGTTTTCCTTACTTTAAATAGTTAACTATATTCTTATCCTTTTAAACTAAATTTCTTAATCTATAAAATTAGTTTAATTAATAGAAATATTTTATTCAACTTTTTATAATAATTAGATAAATTAATTCTACTTACTGAATTAAAATAACTACAGAAATTCATTTTTATAATAATTTTGAAAATGTAAATTAAGAACAATTTAATAATTAAATTTGTATTTTTCCCTCCCCCAAACTTAAATTTTTCTATCTATCTATATAGGGTGAAAACGCAATAAACTGTAATATTTAAATCATACCTTCGAGCTTTAGGTATTTCTTCTTTTTGAAGTTCTGCAGGCTTTTTCCATTACTTAATTAACATGTACTGTTAATAACTTTCTACATAAATAATATTAAAGAAAGTGCTGGGTAAAGAAGTTTAACACAATACTACCACATTTCATACTAACATATTATACTACATCCACATACATTTACTAATTCAATCCAAGATTACAATAGCAGTCTGAAAACATTAAAAATTTAAAAACTATATAGCTTTAACAACAATGTTTAAAAAGATCTACACCACATCATAATCAAGTTCATAAACTAAACATTAATACTAAAGTTTTAAGACAACAAACAAACAATCACAACATCAGAGTCAAATAACTAAACAAATAAACATAGAATCTAATCTTCTGCATCAAAGTCCCAAACTATATCGTCGTTTCCTTGATCAGTGGGTGGATTAGAGTCGGTAATGAGTATATCGGGGGCACTCGGGAAATACAACATCGAGCTCTCCTCTCCTATAACGATTTTCGGCATCATAATAAGCTATCTCATACTCTGAATGTCTCTGGAGATACTCGCTGTCATAATCATGTCTTCTCTCTAAGCCTCCAATTCTCTGATCAATGTGTTCCAATTTTTCTTCTATTTTTTCAAAACTTTTTCACTGTAGAGTCATTTCATTCATCAAATCCTGAAGGGTAGGAGTACTATAGGGAGGAGGGTCATAATTGGTAGAGGGAATATCTCTACTTGAAGAAGGTACATAGCTCCTAGTCCCAGATCTCCATCCTTCGTGGGATCATAAGTCTTAATATTAGCCGAAGTAATGGGTTTCATAGGCTCCACCCATTCCTCATCATCCCTTGCCTCTACCCCAGATAATTAGCAGAGTGCATAAATCAGACCAGGGTGTCCTAGTCCTCCTCCACTTTCACTTATTGCAGTGGCTAATATATTCTTATAAATTATACTTCCCTCATTAATACTTCTTTGGTTCTGAATACAGAAATTCAGAACTGCTCTATCTCTTGTTACCTCACTATGGTGATAAGTGGGTAACGAGGTAGTGTTGACCTCATTTTTGATGAGGTCTTCTCTTCTTCTCTTTAGTACTTAGGATCTAGCCTTAGGCTTTTCCTTTGACTATCCTAGAGGATTAGAATTGGGACCCACCACTTAGAAATTCAAACCACTTCTTAACTCCCCGCAAACTCCACTAACTTGATTGTAGACCCCTAATCACCTGGAGGGTTGAAATCAAATGTGGAAGTTTAAAGGATGAGTTCCTATAGGACTCTTTGGCGCTTAGGGCCCTTACTAGGTGGCCCAGTCCAGTGAAGGGGCTGACTTACACACACACTACACCTATACACTACACTTTCACACACCTCCTAAAACCACACCCATACCCATTTGACCTCCCGACTCATGAAGGTGATTCACATGGATGGTCCCTAACCCCTAAGCCCTCGGGCACAGAGGTTAAGAACAACATAGTGAATGCCTCAAATGAGTCCCTTCATGGCTCATGTGGGCTTGATATGGCTTCATGGCTCAACCAAAATGATTTCATTCCACTTACAATTACCCAATCTTCAATTTCTCAAATTTTTAATTTTTGACCCCAGGGACCCTACACCCGCCTAGCCTACCCAAAACCCTTGAAATTACCCAAATCCTCCAAAATTTCCAAATCACCCAAAATTCTCCAAAACCATTCCTAAACATTTCCTCACCAATCAAATTGATCATCCATAGCCAAAAATACCAAAAATTTCAAAAATACCCCCCAATACCCTCCAAATACCCAAAATGCCCCTCTTAGCCAAAAAATCCAAAAATTCAGACAATTCCTAGAAAATTCCACAAAAACTCAAATATTCCCAATTTCATTTTGTCTAACTACACCATAGGCCAATTTTGTCAATTTACCCCACTTTTATCAAAATCCCCAATTTGACCCATTTTTAACCCAAAGTGAACCCAATGTCAAACCAAACCTACCCAATTGACCCAAATTCTGGTCCAATTCAATTCTAAACTTCAATTCAACATCCCCAACACTAATCTAGACCAAATCCAAGCCCAATTTGAATGACATTTGAATCCAATTTCACTTTTGACCTTAAAGCCCAATTCGAACCCATGACCCAAACTTAGCTCAAACTCACCCAATTCAACTCCAATTAACCCCAAACCTTTTCTAAACCTTCCTTAACATCCCCACAAATAAAACACTAACATAATTTGCCCAAAATTTAGACCCAAACCCCACTCAAATTCAACCCAAAGCTAAAAGACCCAATCTTGACCTAAACCCAAACCTAACCCAAATAAGCCCAAACCCCAAAATCAAAACCCAACCAAAGTCAAAACCTCTTTGAAACACTCCCATAAACATTTCTCAACATTAATTTTACAACAATTTCAACCCTAGCCCAACATTGGCCCAAGTTAGCCCAATTTGACCTACATTAACCCCTTTACCAAAGAAGCCCAAATCCAACCCAATTCAAACCCAAATCACTCCAAACTTGTTTCAAATCAATCATGACACATCCTTAGACAAAACTCAACATTTATTTGGCATGGCCCATTGCAAATTTTTCTATTCAAAAGCCCATTATCTAACCTAAAAGCCCACTCCCTTAAACCTTCCTAAAAGCCCACCTTTACCAAATTTTAAAAGCCCAAAGTCCATTTCCAAGCCCACATGAAACCTTTTCTTCATCATTCCTTTGATAATCCTATTTGACCAAAGTCTTAAACCATCATGAAATCAACCCATTTGTAGCATCATGACAAATCCCATCAATGGAATCCAAAGTTTTCAAAATTCCAAATAACTCTTTTCCATGCAAGTGAGCCAACCTTTTCCCCAAGCCATGAGCAAGCCAAATGAAGTCATGGAGCCATGCATAAGCCATAAATAAGCCATGGGGAGCCCTTTCCACCTCACCATGCCACTTATGGCAAGGAGAGGGAGCCTTTCTTAAGCCTTCACTAAACCTTTTTAACCCCATTCATGATACACTTTAACCAAAATTGGCCACCTCACCTTGGATGGGGACTTCACCACATATGTGAGGCTGACCCAAATGATCTCACATCAGCCCAAATCAAGCCTTGGTGAGTGAACCAAGCCAAAACCATGAATTGACCCAAATTGGACCAAAAATGCTCCTTACACCCATGTCATTTAAATCCTTGACATTACACATGGCATAACCCAATTGATTGCACCAAGATCAAGCTCAATCATGTGAGTTTTCCTCAGCCAAAAAACCTTGATGAATGAACCAAGCCAACCCTCATGGCCACCCAAGCTCCACCATAACCTTCCTTATTTAAACCCCACCTCCATGACCAAGTGAAAGGGATGCAAAGCTTACCTTGGGTAAACTCTGCCAAATTGTTCCCAAAGCTTCTCCAAGCACTCCTAAGCTCAATCCAATCATTTCCAATTGAGGCCTCACCTCTTGGACAAAGGTATAAAAATTTTTCTCCTCCAACCGAGCATGTTTTAATTTTCTGTAATTATTCACATGTTTTAAGTATATCATCACCATATAGATGTGTGCTACTCGATTAGACGATCATTTTAAAAAAAAATTCATTCAATTTCGTTGAGAATCGAGGGAGATATCAAGGTTTGAAGTTGGACGGTTTTGGGTGAATAGAACTAGGGAGAGAAGCAAGCGGCCGTCCGATCGGGCGTGTATCCAACGGACGGCGCTGATGGAGTTGGACGGTAGCCGCATCCATGAACAGAACCGCGCCGGCCAATCGGGGAGCGACACGTGGCGATTGAGCGGGAAAATGAAATATTTTATTTATTTTTGACCCTAAACTTCAAAAATGCATAACTTTGTGTAGACAAATCATAAAAATAAAATAAAAATACCCTCTTACTCAGTGAATAGAGGAAAATAATGTGAAAAAGAAATCATTTAATTTCATTGAGTATTTGATTTTTAATAATTTATTTACTCTCTGCACATTTTCAATTCTCCATGCATGTATACAATTCACCATGGCATTAGACCATAGGGCTTTTGAAGCCTCTGAATTTTGGAAAATTCCCTGAATTTTCCAAAGTCAGAGGCCATCCCTATGAAGAGTTATTGATTTTTCAACTCTAGGTTGCTAGTTTGAGTATTTTAATTCCAATAATTAGCATATTGTGAAATAAATTCTAGGAAAATTTGGTGATGTTTATTATGACTAGAGGACCCTAGGAAAAATAGGTTTTGAGTTAACTCACTTGGAATAACCCTAATTGGCTTAAACACCCAAAATGGAGTTTTAATTAATTAGAGCTAATCATACATCAAATTAACTTGAAATCAATCCTCCATTGACCTTTAGGATCAGAGGAACCCACCATAAAAGTTTGAAGTCAATTGGACTTGGTTAGCCCTATCAAATGGGTTGATTAAGCCATTTAGCCAAAATTAAACTTAAAAAATTCATAACTTTCAAAATAATTTTCAAAAATTCACCAAATTGGTTTTGGAGCCTTTTTGATATCAGGGAAATTTAAGAAAATTAAAATTGCAATTTTCTAAAAAAGTTGATTTTTTGCATTATTTTAATATTTTTAATAATTAAAAAATAATAAAAATCACAAAAATAATAAAATTCACCAAAATGTCACATTTTGAATTTTAATTACTTAGGAACAAACCCCATATTTTTCTTAGGTCTCTATGATGAGATATTAAATTTTAAAGCCCTAGGGTGATTTTAAAATTAAAAAAAATGTATTTTCTAGCATTTCCACTAAAATAATTCTAATAAATCAAAGAAAAATCATAAAATTATAAAAATTAGTTCTCTGATTTCCTTGATATTAGAGAGATTTTTGAAAAATATATAATTCATTTTTCAATCTTTATTTTATTTTTAAATAAATTAATACTCCAAAACTCAAAATAATTATAATAAAAAGAATATAATTCAAAAAATCACCAAAATTGGTCCAAATGGTCCTCTGGTCATTAGGAATGTCCCATAATTTTCGTAAGGATAGAAACTTTCCCTTGGTCATATTATTAAATTTTTCTTGGAAATCCCTATTTTCCACCAAAAATAATTACATAAATAAATTAAATACAGAAGAATCACATTTTCTCCTCTAATGCCTTTATTGACATATGAGTGAAGTCACATAAAAATTTTAAATTCATTTGAGCTCAATTTAGTGAGTTATGGAATTAGTAAGCTTGAAGGGCAAAATGGTAATTAAAATTTTAACCCTTAATTAAAAAACTTTAGGCTTAATAAAATGAAAGAGTAAAATATTTGATCTTAATCTGATTTGGATGATTGAAATTTAAATAATTAAAGGGTAGAAACCTACTAAACAATTTAAAAATAATTAAAATAAACCTTAATTAAATAATTAATTAAATTTGGAAGAATAATAAAAATTGGAATTATTAAAATACGGATGTTATTAGGAAGAGATTTGTTCTTTAATTTAAGAGTCCCTAAATTAATCACCTCAATAATATTTAATTCCTAATTAAAATGATAATCCAAATTTAAAATTTAAAATGCTAAAAGACTTAATCATTAAATTAAATTAAAGTTAAATTATTTAAATTAAATCCTTTTAAAATTTCAATTAAATTAATACTTTAACAATTAAAATTAAATCATCTTTAAAACATAAAAAATAAAATATTAAACTAAAATTAAAATTAAAATTAAATTAAAATTTAAATTAAATTAAATTAAATTAAATTAAATTAAATTAAATTAAATTAAAAAATATTAAATTAAATCAAATTAAATCAAATTAAATTAAATTAAATTAAATTAAATTAAATTAAATTAAATCAAATTAAATCAAATTAAATTAAATTAAATTAAATTAAATCATATTAAATTAAATTAAATTAAATTAAATTAAATTAAAATAAAATAAAAAATAAAATCAAGTTAAAATTAAAATTAGATTAAATTAAATAAATTAAATTAAAATTGAAACTAAACAAATTAAATTAAATTAAAGTTAAATTAAATTGAATTAAAAATAACATCACCTAAGACATAAAGAATTCAAAAAATAAATCTAAAACAACTTGAACACTATTCCAAACTTAAATCCATTAACTGAAATTAAATTAAATCATAAATCATTTGAACATCAATTTGCCCTCGAAAGCTTTTGTTGTCACAACTCCTAAATGGAGTATTAAGTGAAGTGTTACTTCACTTATAGGATATTCAAATGTCCTAGTTCACTGAGCAAGATAACAAAACTTGAACTCCCGGACGATTAATTCATTTGTATAGTTAAATTCTCTTGGACTTAAAATAATCCTAGAAATATTGAAAAGATGTTTAAGATTCGTCTTAAGCACTTCCTCGATATGATAGGATGTTTATAAGAACAATTGAACTTAATTGTTCTTTGATGAAGGAAATCGTCCTCAAACCAAAATACCGACACCTAGACGTCATAGGAGATGACTAGCTATAGGAGTAGGACCTCGGTAGAAAACCATAACCCTTCCCTTAGCTTTACCTAGGAACTTGCTTTAAATGCTTAAATATTCTAATTGTGTTTTAAGTGCAGCTTGGGATGACAGGAAGACCCTCCAGGTAAGCTTTTATTTTATTGCAATTTACCTTATTGCAATTTATTTAATCGCATCGCACTTACTTTTCTTGCATGATAAACAACTCGTTGCATGAAAACCCACACCTTTAGGATAGTCCCTAAAACTGAAACCAAAACTAAATTAAAAGTCATTACAAGATGAAATTCACCGCCACAACATTTCAAAATATAAAACGACTCAAAATTTAATCACAAACGAACAACAAAACTACAACTACAACTAAATTAAAACGTCTTGTTGGATGATCGGAATACCTCGGATGATGTAACCTACGTGTTGCTAACGGGATTTCCCACGGTCTAAATGAAAATGTGGAACTCATTCGGCTGAGTTTAGCAAATTCATCCGGACTAAGTGAATCCGATAAAAATAACGATGCCGGAAGGATGGAACCGTGGGATCTTAACCGGTGTTGTTATAATCAACTTTAAGATTTGTTTAATTAAAATATTAAAAAACACCTGGATTTTAAGATTTTCTCTAAACCGAACACTTCTCTCATCTCCCGATTTATGACTTCTAAAACTAAACCTCTCGCAACAAGGAGCTCGGAGCATGGTGGGCAACGACGGCCATCGTCATCGAAGAAACTCCGAGTCTACTTCACAAAACTTTCTTAGAATTAAATAACCAAGCCATAGGACTTCGAGGAAGATCGCCTAGTGCAACATAAATCCTCAACCTTTTGTTAGGCATTTGCATCGCAAATTAAGCTCTAACCGGTCTTAGGACTCCGAGGTAGTCGTTCGACACGACATAAACCCTCACATCTTCGAGGCTGTTTGTATGATTGTGTCATACGAATATAAGTCCTAATTAATTAAAATTGGCAAGATCTAAATGTTAAATAAACATTAGGGCTTTCCTAAATTCGAGCCAAACAATAGGATAGTCGGGAAATTACCGAAGTTCGCTTCGAATCTGTGATTTCTCCTACCTTTCTTCCTTTGAATTCCCAAAATAAAATGTTCCAAATTTGATCCATTCCCTATCGAAATTCCAAAATTCAATCCTCGAAAACTTAAACTTTGAAATTCTTGAGAGCGTAACTACCGATTATTATCGAGAGTTTTCTTAGGTGATTCCCGTCACTTAAGATGTAATTACCTATGGGGCTTGCCCTTATAGGGAATTTTAAGAACCCGAGTAATATAAACCCCGTTTAATTCATTTATGTTAGCGGTGGAACTTGTCGGCTTATAAAATTGGTTCGCGGACCAAACGGATGTCATAAATCTCCTTGTTTATTTAATCGAGCCCCATCATCAAGCAGTGTGTCTATTCTTCGGGATAGATACACGGTTTATGGTGCGGTGCTCGTTTATATAAACTATTTGGGATGTGAGATCGGTTTGATTTCATATCTTAAAACTTTTAAACTTAAAATTACTTTCAAAAATCAAATGTTATCTTTTAAACTATATACATATTCAAATTAAATTTAAAATCTATAATTCGCCGACAATTTCTGTTAGGCGATCCCTTTTTAAAATACAACACACAAACCTAAAAATAAGCCGTACAGGTAGAACAAATAAAATAGTGCCAGGCTTTAGATAATGCATTCAACATTGAGAGAGGAAAGTTTACCCTTTAATGCTGCTTAATCTTCCAAACTCCTTTCCCGTCAGTAAGAAAGTTGATCACTTCTTCCAGTGGTCCTTCCATAGTTTCAAAGGTATCGTAATCACTGGTGTATAATTCTCTTACTTTATAGAAAGAATTAATCCTTGCAGCACTGAAATCTACTAAAATCCTCTTACCTTGATCGGTGCATCTTCAATCGCAGTCAGATTGGCATAGAATTCTTTTACCACTTCCACAGCGGCTCTGTTGATTATGTAACAGAAGTTTTCCCATCCGCTTTCTTTTATTATTCGCTCTACTTCTCCTCCAGGATTTTTGAAAACTCGATCCTGAATGCATTTTCTGGCTTGAATATTATGAAAATATCTTGATTGTGCTCTTGCATTCACAAAATAAGTTTTGTCGTAATCCATTCTTCTCTTTTGTCGTGGAGCCATTTTTTGATCTGTGAAATTCACAAAAATCTTAACGAAACTTCTAAATATTACTAAGATGGCTTACAATAGTTACTAAAAATCAATCTAAATCAAGTTCCATGAATTTCTTCCAAGTCTTTTCTTCTCATTTCAATTTTTTCCAAAATTCCTCAATGTAGAAGAAATTCATATTGAAAATCAAAAATTTTTACATAGAAGTGAAGCTCTTACCAGGGGAAGATGAAATCCGGCGTCAAATGTGTTGAAATCGCTCCAAATTCCAGATCTATCAAGCCTTAGGTCTGTTTTTCGAAGTTTTGAGGAAGAGGATGATGAATAGTGTCGGTTGACCGGTCAAAATATAGTATATTTCGCGATCTCGCTGTCGGCGGGAAATTTCTCGCCGTCGGTGAGCTAATTAATTCACCAAGGCCAAAGTTTCGGGAAAATCTCGCCGTCGGCGGGATAGCTCTCGTTGTCGGCGGGATTTCCGAATTTTTAAAATTTTTTATATTTTCAATTATGTTAAATTTAATTAAGTCTTATTTTAATGTTCGGTCACTTAATTTGATATCTTTTCTAAGATTAGATATTCTACTGATTCATATTAGGTTTACACAATACAAACAGTATAACTTTTATAAATGAAATCCATGAACTTACAAACTTCAAATACCATAAAACTAACAATTGACTTATCAAATTAACCAAAACACATCTAACTCAGCATTGCAATCCACACCACGATACTCTAAATGCTGAGACTAAATAAACAACATATAATCTCATCTAAACTGAGATTATCTATGTAAAGTTCAAATTATATCAAAAACTAAATTCAAATCAACACACATACATATAATATGAATAGAAATTTCTTCTACTCATCGGAATCTGAACTGATCTCTTCTCTAATGTTTCCAATAGAACGCAGGTGCACAAACAAATTATAGAAAGGTCTGAAAGGGAATTCTGCAGTAGAATCTTCTTCAATCCATCCCTTATGTTTCAACAGTGGTATAAAACTTGCCTCCAGATGTCCTGTATGGTCAAAGTGCTCCTTCATTCTCCAATCGATGTGATCGAATAAATCAGAGATATTATCAATAGAATTCATCACATTCTATAGTTCCTTTTCCAATCCTTTAAGTTTATGTAAAATGGGGTTTGTTCTATCAGTCAGGGGCTTAATTAAAGGATTGTTTTGAGATGCTTGATCAGAAATAATTACTGTTTCATCATTGTTATCCAATGTAGGAAACATATCTGTCGGATCTAGTGGTTTCCAAGGCAATAGCACTTTTTCCCAAGCTTCGTAGGAAACTTGGTACTGACTACATAAAGCAAATATATTGATGGGTGTCCAAGTCCATGAATCGACCCATGCACAATTAATCCTAATGCAGACTTCACAATGATATATCCAACATCAATAGGTAATCCAGATTAAATACAATAATTTAAAATTACGCATTCCTTTGAGACTTTGTTTACCCTCATAGTTGGTAATAATTTTGATGAAATAAAGAAATGTCAATGCTTTGAGACGGGGTTAAGAAGTGACGCAGAAAAACTAACGTACCCGTCTTCTCGTAATTCCCAATCATCAGGTTCGTCGGTCAAATATCTGTATATCTCATTCATGTTGTATCTTGTAGGAAAAAAATTTGAATAGTGGAAAACAGGGGTAATTTCAATCGAGTATAATTCATTTATTTGAGAAGGAGTGAAAGTTACCCATCTGCCTCTTACGTAAACACTTCCATTATGGATCACATGCAGATTAGAGTAGAATTCCTTGACTACTGGAATGACTAAAGAAGATGTTGTATAACAGAATACCTCCCAACGTCGCTAAACAATCATTTCTTCAATTGTTGTCGTTGAATTCTCCGCTCCTCTATTTACGAATCCTCTTTCTTTGATCAGTCGTTTCTTCATCAAAACCTTGTTGAATAGTCGCTGAGTCTCAGAACTGACGAACTTTCGTCGGTTAAAAACTCCGGATTTCATGGTTTCTAGTGGTTTGGAGGCCATAATAGATTGTTTTGGATGGGCTCTAATCATTTCTAAGGAAGAAGATAGTGTAAAAATGAAGTTTTAAATGTTTTATATAGAGAAATGGCCTTAGAACCGCCCAAAACCGCAAAATAACTCACAAAAACCACTTTTTAACTATCTCACCGTCGGCGGTAACGATCTCGCCGTCGGCGGGATAGTTATTATATTTAAACTGAATTTGGGCGCGCTGATCTCGCTGTCAGCGGGATCAATCTCGCCGTCGGCGAGATTCGGTAAATTTGCCCAATTTCGCTCCAGTCTGAATATTTTCTGATTTCTTCGTATAGATTCAATTTTGTGATGATTTTAAAAAATAAAATGAGTAGTAGAATTTATTCTATATTTTAATTTTTAATAACATTAATAAATAGATCATAATTAATAATTACTATGGGTTGCCTCCCATAAAGCGCTTGGTTTAACGTCGTCGACCCGACCTAATTTAGTTAAGTAATCGAGTTGATCGAACATTAAAACCTCTTTAAAATTCGGTCTTCTCCTTCAAAATAAGGTTTTAATCCGTGTCCGTTTACTTTAAATCTATGCCCAGCTTTTGGATCTTCAATTTCTATAGTTCCATATGAAAATATTTGAGTTATAGTGAAAGGCCCTAACCATCGAGATTTAAATTTCCCAGGAAATAATTTCAATCTTGTATTATAAAGCAAACTTCTTGTCTTGGCTCAAAATTCTTCAGGTTAATTTTCCGATCATGCCATAATTTCATTTTTTCTTTATAAATTCTATCATTATGATAAGATTCATTTCTTAATTCATCTAATTCATTCAATTGCAATAATCTTTTCTCACCAGCCTTCTTTCGTATTGTAATTAAATTCTTTAATCGCTCAATAAGCTTTATGTTCTATTCAACTAAGTAGTGGCAAGTCTTTCCATAAATAAGCCTCGTAAGGAGTCATTTCAATCGTAGTTTTATAAGCAATCCCGTATGCCCATAATGCAGTTGTCTAGTCTTATGGACCAATCCAATCTATTAGTGGTTTACAGTCTTTTCTAAAATACGTTTAATTTCTCGATTAGAAACTTCGACTTAATCCACTCGGTTCTGTGGATGATATGCAGCTGATATCTTATGAATATGTTAAATTTTTCTACTAGTTTGTGAATATATTTATTTCTAAAATGAGATACTCCATCAGTGATAATCACTCTCGACATTCCAAATCTAGTAAAAATATTTTTCATTAGAAATTTTGAAACACTCTTAGCGTCACATCGAGGTAAAGCTTGTGCTTCAATCCATTTAGAAACATAATCAACAACAACTAATATATATGAGTTTCCAAATGAAGGAACAAATGGTCTCATAAAATCTAATCCCCAAACATCAAAAATCTCAACTTCTAATATAAAATTTAGAGGCATTTCATTTCTTCTAGATATATTACCTACTCGTCGGCATCCGTCGCAAGTTCCGATATATCTATAAACATCTCTAAAAAGAGTAGCCAATAAAATCCGGATTGTAAAATTTTATAAGCGACTTTATCCGTTCCAAAATGTCCTCCAAAATCGAATCATGACATTTCGAATGGTCCGTTCGTTTCTTCATAAGGCACGCATCTTCTAATTATAAGATCCTTACATTGCTTATATAAATATGGTTCATCCCAAAAATATGTTTTAGCATCATGAATGAATTGTTTCTGTTGTTGTAAAGTTAATATAGATGGTAAAATATCACTTACAATATAATTTACTATGTCAGCATACCATGGTATTTTCCACTCATTTATATTATATAATTGTTCATCGAGAAAATCGTCGTTAATTTCATTATCAATATCGTATAATTCATTATATTCTAGCCTTGATAATTGATCTGCAATTTGATTATCATTTCCTTTTTTGTTAATGATTTCAAAATCAAATTCTTGCATTAGTAATATCCATCTAATTAATCTTGGTTTAGAATCTTTATTTCACATTAGATATTTAATAGCAGAGTGATCATTAAGCACAGTACATTTAGTTCCAATTAGATAAGGCCTAAATTTATCAAAAGCATAAACAATTAGTAATAGCTTTATTTTAGTAATCGTATAATTCATTTCAACGATTATTAAGAGTTTTACTAAAGATAAGTATATAACTTTGAAAATTTTATCATATCTTCGCCCAAGTATCGCTCCTATAAGATAATCACTTACATCACACATAAGTTCAAATGGTTTCTCCCAATCAGGTGAAACTATTATAGGTGTTATGATGAATTTATCTTTTAATAATTCAAAAGCATTTAGGCATTCAGTCGTGAATTCAAATTTCTTGTCATTTTCTAAAAGTTGACATAGAGGTTTAGTAATTTTTGAAAAATCTTTTATGTAGCGTCTGTAAAATCCAGCATGTCCAAGAAAACTTCTTACCCCTTTTAATGTAGTTGGAGGTGGTAATTTAACTATAACTTGAATTTTTGCAGGTCTACTTCCATGCCATTTTCCGAAATTTTATGCCCTAATACAATTCCTCCTGCAACCATAAATTGACATTTCTCCCAATTTAGAACTAAGTTTGTTTTCTCGCATACTTCTAATACTTTTTCAAGATGATTTAAGCATGCGTCAAATGACGTTCCAAATACAGAGAAATCATCCATAAATACTTCTATTCCATCATCAATTAATTTACTAAATATAGACATCATACATCTTTGAAGTGTTGCAGGTGCATTACATAATCCAAAAGGTATTCTTCGAAAAGCAAATGTTCCATAAGGACTAAGTAAATATAGTTTTCTCGATCCTCGTGAGCAATATGTATCCGATGATAACCTGTGATATCCATCTAAAAAATAAAAATATTTATGTCAGCTAATCTATCCAACTTTTCGGTCTAGAAATGGTAATGGAAGTGATCTTTCCCGGTGGCCGCATTTAATTTTCTATAATCAATACATATACGACATCCGGTAACTTGTCTTATAAGTATTAAATCATTATTTTCATTAGCTTTAACTCGTCACTCCTCCTTTCTTAGAACACAATGAATCGAGCTTACTCCATGCATCGTCCGAAATAGATATATAAAACCATTATCTAACCATTTTAATATTTCTTTCGACTACTTCTTTCATTATCGGGTTTAATCTCCTTTCGAGGATCTACTTCGCTTATGTTCATTATCTAAAATAATTCCGTGCATACGTATCAAGGACTAATTCCTTTAATATCCGCTAAAGTCCAACCAAAAGTTTTCTTATATTTTTTTAATATATCTAACGCTTTTGTTCTTGTGATTCATTCAATTCAAATAGATATAATAACCGGTAGGTTGAATGGTTACCTAAGTAAGCATATTTTAAATGATTAGGTAAAATTTTAATTCGAGTTCGTGAGGTCTAATAATCGACTGAACTATATTCTTTTCAAGTGTTTTCGTATTATCCAACATTTCAAATTTTTCCCGTATATAATCCAGCTTTTCATTATCTCGCTTCTTCAATTAATTCAAGCATTTTCTTTTTCTAACTTTTCTTCATAATATTCTTTAAAATGTTCATTTTGCAAATGTTCAAGTATTTCCATTCGAAAACATTCATCATCTTTTTTTAAAGCAGTGATATTTCATCGATTTTGCTATGTTAAAAGTTACTTTTTGATCGTTTACTCTCATAGTCAATTCTCCTTTCTGAACATCAATCATAGCTTTTCTAGTGGCTAAAAAGGGTCTTCCTAATATTATTGGAATTTCTTTATCTTCTTCCATATCTAGAATAATAAAATCTACCGGGAAGATAAATTTATCTACTTTTACTAACACATCTTCAATAACTCCCTTAAGCTAAGTCACGTAACGATCACTAATCGAAGAGTTATCGAAGTAGGTGAAATTTCTCCTAATTCTAATCTTTTAAAAATTGATAGTAGGCATTAGATTGATGCTTCGCTCCTAAGTCACATAAAGCTTTTCCATAAAATTTTTCTCCAATAAATGCGAAGGTATAGCTGAAACTACCGGATCTTTTAATTTTTCAGAAGCTTTTTCTCGAATAATCGCACTACACTCTTTACTAAGTGCAATGGCTTCATTATCTCGTAAATTTTCTTTTTTTATTTAAAATATCTTTCATAAATTTTACATAATTAGCATTTGTTCTAATGCTTCTACAAAAGGAATATTTACCGTTAATTTTTTTAAAATTTCAAGGAATTTAGCAAATCGCTTATCTTTTTTATGTTGCTTTAGTCGTCGAGGAAATGGTAGTGGTAGTTTTTCTATAGATATTTTCATAGTGGATCAATGGATATTCTATGTTTTGATCTTCGTCGGTCCTTTTCTTTTTCGATTTCCACTTCCTCATTTTTACTTTATGTTTCTTTCGAATTTTAGTTTCTAACTCTTTTCCACTTCGTAATCGTATCACTTTAATTTGTTCTTTTTCTTGGTCTTTAGAATTTATTTCCACATTACTAGGAAAAGTTCCAGAATTCTATTGTTAAGCGCGGTAATGATATGTCCGAGTTGAGTTTCAATATTTTTAATTACTGTTCCTTGATTTTGTAATCGATTTCCTGAATTTGTAATCGATTTCCTGATTTTGCAAGTGCCGACCTATACTTAATATTAATTCTTCTATAGATAACTTCTTATCTTTAAATTGAGTGTAATTAAATCCAGTGTGATAAGAAGGTTTGTAATTTGTATTTCCTTGATTAGGTGGATTTCCTATGCAGTTGTTCATCCATCAGTTGACTAATCGTATTATTATTCCAATTAAAATTTGGATGATTCTTCCAACTAGGATTATAATAATTCGCATAAAGATTATTGAGTCTATTATTAATAAGCATTTATAGTTTCATAAGGAGATCGAGAATCTATAATTTGTCCAGTATGAGTTTTCTTCAAACATAAGTAGGAGTGTAATTCATTCCAAAATGATCTAATTTCTTTGATATAGCAGCAATTTAAGAAGCTAACATAGATATTGCATCATTTTCATGAATACTAGCTATCTTTTTAGGATTTATTCTTTCAGCAAGCCATTGAAAATTATTAGTTGTCATTTCTTCGATTAATGCATAGGCTTCATCAAATGGTTTTGACATTAATGAACCTTCAGCAGTAGCATCAATGGTTGATCTAAGAGAACCTACTAATCCATTGTAAAAAGTTTGCATAATTAACCAATCTGGTAATGCATGATATGGGCATTTCCTAAGAAGTTCTTTAAATCTCTCCCAAGCTTCATATATGGATTCTCCATCAAACCGACCAAAAGATGTTATATCATTTCTAAGTTTTGCAGCTTTTCGAAGGAGGAAAATATTTGGATAGAAATTTTTATGATAATTCTCCCCAAGTTTTAATAGATCCAAAGTGCTAATGAATTTAACCACATCTTAACCTTTATCCCTTAAAGAAAAAGGAAAAGCTCTAAGTCTAATAAAGATCATAAGATACTCCTTCATATTTAAAAGTAAGCACATAGTTCCAAAAAACTAGCAAGATGTAAATTAGGATCTTCATTAGGTGAACCACTAAATTGATTATTCCGTACCATTTGGATAATCGCAGGTTTAAGTTCGAATGAGTTAAGAACTACATCGTGGTTTTGAATAGTTAGTGAATTTCATCTAATGTAGGGTTGGTATAATCTCTTAATGGTCTTTTGTTGGTTTATATTTTCAATTTCTGGATTATTTGTCATTTGTGTTAAATTTATAATTTCTCTCTTTCGTTTTCTAATTCTTTTAATCGTGCGCTCTAATTTCGAATCGTAAGGTATTAAATTTTCGTTTCCAAATTTACGCATACAATTTTTAAGTAATATTTAAAATAATTCGTTACTTTAGTAATTATTTTAATAATTCTATTAATTACCTTAATAATTACTTTACTTCACTCAAGCAACGGCGCCAAAAACTCGATCCACTATTCGATATTTATACTTACAACTATAATATGAAAATTAAGCAACGACACCAAAAACTCGATCTCGCACCGAATATAATATATATATATATATATATATATATATATACCGATGATTCTCGTTATGAATTTTATGATTTATATCATGGATACTACGCAAGTATACGTATCGTTATCAAGTAATATAGGGCTCTAATTGAGTCCTCAGATATCGATCCCACAAGGAAGTTAGAGAATTTCAAAGACAAATTAAAGTAGACTTACTTACTAATCTAGTATACGGAAATTAAGAACACTTAGACTAAAACTATTGCTCAAAAAGGTTTAAATATAAGATTCTAATTGAGAAAAACATCTTTTTCCTTGTTGAGAGAATTAAGTAATGATGAATTTAAGTAGTTTAGAGTTTGTATTGTGTCAAATAGGAGCATTCCTATTCTTTACCCTTTCGTCCGTGTGCAAAGAACATCGACTAGTCCTATGTTTGATATCGAATCTGCGATCAGTCGGGAGGATACAGTCGCCACTTCGTAGCTCCCACGTTCCCCTCGCTCGAGGGCTAACATCTACACTTCGACTCTCAAACACAGGACCGAATCGAATATTTTAGTCCGTCACACTAAAATGTCCAATTCTACGCCCGATAGCTTAATATTTCCTTATTTATTTGCACCCTCCTTCCAAGGCTTTTGACTTCCCCGAATCTTGGATGTAATCTTTTCTATAGTTGATAATTCAACATACGTTAACAAATCAATTGGCCGGATTGAAAGTAAATTAAGTTTTAAGTAAAAGATTATCACAATATTTAATAATTTTAGAGCACGCTTACTTTTGATTCATCATTTCACATAATCTCAATAACAAGTAAAAAGACTAAGAAACTACTCGAAAACATGAGAAAAATAACACAGAAGTATGGATTTCATTAAAGTTAACCAACAATAACAAATATATTTATCTCACTTCTTTTCCCTAGCAGTACTCCTCAAGTTCCTTTCGACTCTTCCTTCCAAAGACTAAAGACACTTAAACACTCTATATAGAAACTAAAAGACTCTAGAATTGACACTTAACTAACACTCAAATGACACTTAACTTTCACACAAATGACACACAACTGACTAGAATTCATCTCTATTTATAGAAGGAGTCAAATCTCCAAAGGGTACTTAAGCACCTCTTCAAAAAGCGTCCAGATTCAATGTATCTTGGCTCTCTTCAACTGTCTCACCGTCAGCGGCTTGATCTCGCCGTCGGCGGCCTTCTAGAAGATGGGCTAACGGCGCCGATCTCGCTGTCGGCGGGCTCGATCTCGCCGTCAGCGGGCTCTTTATAAAATATTCAAAACTTTCAGGAAAAACTCGCCATCGGCGGCCTTTTCCTCGCCGTCAGTGGGATAGTTCAATTTTCATCAAATTGAGTCCTTTTTGCTCCAAATCCGCTTCTTTTGTGCTTTTTGCTTTCAGTACTTATAAATCTTCATTCCTGCAATAAAACAAAGAAAATACCTTTCTTTAAAATGCAATTTCATATAAAATTGGTATGAAATTCTTAATATATTTTCTATTGATCACTTTCACAGACCAAAGGATGTCATATTTGATTAGTTTATTTAACTAAGCCTCCATATTCAGCGATGTGTCTATTCATCGGGATAGATGCATAGTTTAATTACAAGTGCTCATAAACTATTCAAGATGTGAAATCGCTCGATTTCATATTTTAAAATAAAAATTATATTTTCAAATTTTATATATATATATATATATATATATATATATATATATATATATATATATATATATATATATATATATATATATATATATATATATATATTGGAAGTCCTTTCGAAGCAGGGAGACAAGATTTTGATTCGACGATCGACAAACTTTCTACCGGGCGACCTATTTAAATATATAATATAAACTTTTATGTGTCGACAATAATGTGAAAGTTGTTGGAGAAAAAATTGATTTACTAATGGTGTTAGAGGTAAAAGACAAATGTAGGCTTGGATAACTTCCAAGGGTTAGGCCACCAAGCCATCAAACCAAAGGAGTATATTTAAGTATTTTTTTTAATTACTAAATGATAATTTTTCATTCCAGAAATAGGGTTATTTTTTAGTCTTTACAACATCCCTTAAAAAAAATTGAATAAGAAAGGAAATGTAAGTTGTCACATTTATTGTAGGCAATAAATTATCTAGACACATTAATTGGAGGTATTTAATTGACATGTTATTTTATAAATAAAAAAATTACTTACATTCAATATAATACTTTAATGTTTCAATTCAAAATTTAAAATTTTAATACATGGAGTTTTCATAAACAAGTGAATTAGTGGATTTAAATTCTAAGCTCAAAATTATATTTCATGGGCTAATATGGTACACATTCTTCTTTCTCGAATTATGTTGGGCTTTTAACTTTGAGAACTTGGGGCCATTTGGATAGTTGAAAAGGAAAGTGTAATTGAAATTTTGTTTATTTAAAATACTTTCGAGTTGCTTGGTTTAGCGTGAATTTTTTTTATTTCCAATCTCTCATTCCCTATTTCATTATTGAATTTTTTATTTCAACTAACATAGAAGGCTAGAAGAATAAGTCCATACCTAACCACCTTCTCCTAGAAGTTATAAATCTAGTATTTATTATTGGTATTATATCCAAGCGTTTACTTATTGTATTCTTTGGAGGGCTTTTTTTCCCAATAATTGCTTCACTTGGTTTAAAGATGTTTTTGATAATCTCCTCCATTATTGCAAGACTATGCTCTTGATTACCTATAGTACCCTTAACTATTTCATTTTTTTCTTTCTTTGATAAACATATTAAAGATGATGATATTTCAACAACCTTACAATTCAATATTTTTGTTTTATTTCTTCAATAATCATGCAAATACCTTATCATTGGTAAAGCTTATGATCCTCTCCATTCTGCTAAAGCATAATAAATAAAAAAAATATATATAATTATTAGAGAAATATTGATCAAGGAAAACCTTCAAAAAAGCTTTGATCCTCATATTATAAGCTTCAAATATTGATGTGTCTGATAATTATCAATGATTTAAGCATTTTGCATATTCAATATGTCAGTCATCCCAAGCCCCACTATAAAGTATTAAAATTCATTTTGAATTTTTGAACAAATATGAAAAATAGAGAATAAATATTCATTAATCTTTATTTATGTTTGATTGCTTAAGTCATCCTACAAGCATTAAGTGAATTTTTATAAGGCAAATGTTTAATGCCTAAAAGAGCCCATAGCCATATTGTGCCAAGTTACACGAGATAAATTGTACTTATCTTAGAAAAATTCATTAATAAAACATGACTACTCATTTATATATTCACTAAGTCATTAAAGTGAGTCTCACCAAAAAAAAAAAAAAGCTCATCAATGTGCTCAACCTCAATTTAAAACACCCTAAAAGTTCATTTGAAGGACAAATGATGATTTTTCTTATCCCTCGCATAAGAAATCTCACATAAATTTTTATTATTTTATTTTGTAGTTCATGTGATGTAACTGATAGATTAAAAAAAATTTAAAGGTAAGAATGGTTGGTGGAGTGATTAGTTAGAGGATAAAAATGAGATCTTGAGTCACTTATGTCAAATATTAGGTTCAATGGGCTAAGTGTTAGTTGATAACTAATTATTTTTGAAATTTTTAATATAAGAGTATGAAAATCACTCATGTAGAATGAGATGTTTTTAGTAATAAGAGAGGTGTGAAAGGATCTAAAGGTTGTAAGATTGGATAAATTAGGTCATAATTAGTGGAGTAGAGATATTAGAGAGTGGAATGAATGTGTGGGCTTAGGAAATGAAGATGGAGGCTAAGAGGATGACCGGAAATAATGCTAAAGATGGTGGAGAAAAAGGTGATTTACTATTGGAGTTAGAGGTAAAAGAAAATTGTAGGCTTGGATAACTTGCAATCTCACCAAGGAATGCCCCACCAAGCCCTCAAACCAAGTGAGTAAATTTATATATTTTTTCTAATTACTAAATGATAATTTTTCATTTTAGATAAAGGGTTATTTATTAGTCATTACAAAATCTCTTAAAATAATTGAACAAGAAAGGAAATGTAAGTTGTCACATTTATTGTAGGCAATAAATTATTTAGACACATTAATTGGAGGTATTAAATTGGCATGCTATTTTATAAAAAAAAAAAAAATACTTACATTCAATATAAAACTTTAATGCTTCAATTCAAAATTTAAAATTTTAATACATGGAGTTTTCATAAACAAGTGAAAAATTAGAGGATTTAAATTCTAAGCACAAAATTATATTTGATGGGCTAATATGCTACACATTCTTCTTTCTCCAATTATGTTGGGCTTTTAACTTTGAGATCTTGGGGCCATTTGGATAGTTGAAAAGGAAAGTGTAATTGAAATTTTGTTTATGTAAAATACTTTTGAGTTGCTTGGTTTAGCGTGAAATAAATATTGAATTTTATGCTTTTTTATTTTGTGTAAAGAAAGCAAAATCATTATAAAAGACTTTTGTCTTTGCTGGCTAGTGGTGGCAATACCGGGCGTCGACAATTGTGATGCCAGCCATAGGCTAGCACCGGACTACTATGGGTGGTGGATGGTGGTGGCTAACGAAAGACGACAACAACAGCGGCAGGTGGCGACAAGGGCGCTTGTATGTCATTGCGACTGGTAGTGAGCAGCGGCAGGTGGCATATAACGTTGATGGAGTCTACAGACGAAAAATGGTGGTAGATGATGGCAGACAATGAAGGACGAACGATGATGGTGAGAACAACAGTCAACATGCAGTGGTTATTATATTTGAAAATCACCCAAATCTAACAAATTTGGAATGCACCAATTTACTATTTCCTTCCAAGCGAACACCAAAATTAAGAAATCCCTACATTTGAGTTTATACCACAAATTCTTCAAGCTAAAAAGCCCATAATAAATGATATGTTACAACGTTCTCTTGATTATTTTTAATATTTGGCTCATCCAAATTATTATGGCTTGCTGCATCATCTTGTGTTACCAAACCTGATCAGCTCTTACAAATAAATTATTCTGCACAAGCTTGAGATAATCTTATTCTTTAGGCTACAAAATTGAAATCTGACAAAAAATACCTTCTTATTCTTTAGTTCTCTCTTCTTTCTATTCCCCCCTTTGGGCTCAATTCATACCTCAAATAAGATTTTAATATTTTAATTGAACTTTGAATCTAATGAGTATTTGGTACAAACATATAAAAAGTGAAATATCAATTAATTTTAAAAGCATAAAACTTTATCAGCACAATAATTCACAATCTATCATAAACTGTAAATAAAAAATTTTTAATCTATTTTTTTAAGTATTTAGATGCATATCGAAAAATGTATAAATATTTATAAACCTAACATCTAGATCTTCTCATTTACTTACATATCACCCTTAAGTCTAAGCCACATTCAAAAATACTACTCACATGTAAAATAAAATACACATTTTCATAAATTTTGATGTAATTAAAACATTGATATTATACAAATATATATAAATTCCTCTATTTTTTTATTAAGATACAATAAATTTTACACTTTCAAAACTGTGATTATGCCCTCCAAATAAAATATGTTTTAAATCTTAAATATTAAAGTAAGAAACATATCTTTTGCAGGATAATTACAAAAAAAAAAAAAAAAAAAAGAAAAAAAAACGCACCACATACAAATCAATCTTTATGTAAACGGTCAATTCCTTATTTCGGTAGTGTGCAGTCAAATAAGAGATTCAATTTTACAAGTGAAGCTCAAAAAGGCTGATAGTCTGATTGAATGTAATATAAAACGTCAATCATCAAAAAGGTCTTCACAAAAAAGTTCCCAGTTGTGACATTTATCAGATAACTTTAAGGCGTCTTTTTTTTTAGAAAATTTTATGTTCTCTCCTAGACTACATCTGTCTTGATTTATTATCCATAGATATGTTATAGGCATTTATGCAAATACAGAGCATAAATCCCAAGCGAAGACTGCTAGACCTGAGCTGGGTCGGGTCTATGACGGGTCGGGTTTGGGTTGGGTCAGACCTGGGGTATATTGGGCTGGACTTAACCTGGATTGGGTCTAGGTTGGGTCAAGTTTGGGTTGGGTCATACCTGAATTAGGTTTTAGGATTTGGGATAGGTTGGGCTATACCTGAGCTAGGTCGGGTCTAGGTTGGGTTGGGTTAGACATGGGTTTGGTTTTAGGGTTTGGATTAAACCATTTTAGGGATTAGGATTAGGTCAGGTCCGGGTCAACCTGAGTCGAACCTAAGCCCAAGCCTAATCCAAGCCTATTGAGTTGACCTAAACAAGATTTATTTAACTCAAATGCTTAAATCAAAACACTTAAGTTAAAAAGAAAAGAAAAGAAAATAGGAAAATACTTTACTAAACGGCGGCTGACCGGAGATTGGAGGACTTCAAGTGCAGAGTCGAGCACGAGTTAAGCACACGAGCAAAGCGAGGATGCTCGTGAGCATAGAGAGGGACCGACAAAGAGGAACAAAGAGAGAGCGACAAACAACCGCCTTTTATAGGTGGCAACGGCCGTCCTCGGTCGTCGTTCGACGAGAGATCGACAGTCTGGATTACTCTCATGGTTTTCACAACCATCAACAGTTGCCAGATATTTTTAGCCATCTGATCGAGTGGATGGTCGAGATTAGAATCCGTGGACAAACGCCATGGGTCCAACCCGAAAATATCCTAACCCGAATAGGGTCAACTCGAACCCGACCCGAATAATAAATGAGTCGAAAACTAAAACCTGAATTTGAGCTTGACTCGTTAACCCAAACATGACCCGAAATTCGGTGCTTATTCGGGTCATGATTGGATTTTCGGGTTCAACTCGAACTCGATCCCGATAATAAACGGGTCGAATTCTCTAACCCGAACACGACTTGAAAAATATTCGGGTCAACCCAAACCCGAATTTTTTCAAGTCGAGTCCAAGTCGTGCTCGACGTGTTCGGGTCAATTTTTGACACTCCTATGCCTGAGTACTATATTTATTGATTATTTTAAATCTTAAATAATAAAGCTTATATATATTCTAAATGTTTATTCTTTTGATTTTGAGTATTAATATGAAAAAGAATAAGTCTCGCATGGCTTTAAAATCTAGCCATTAAAATAAATATTCTATAGCTACTATTGATAATTTAATGTCTAAATTTTATTTTAAAAAACTTTTTGACGTTGCTTGGGAACTTATTTTACTTGTTCGATCCCAGGCGGTTGTCTCTTCTGAGGGAGGAAAAAGATTCGGGACACGGAAGAAAATAAGCCGTCGAAAACGTGGGCCGCGGGGTCTATCCCGTGGCCGCGTCTATTTAAGGAGGTAAAACTCAGTTTTCAAAAACGCACCTCAAATACAGTAATCAAACATCTAAGCGGTATTTTGAAAACGCATAAACAACAAATAAGCTGTCCTAAACGGTTATAAGATTTGGGTGTTATAAAAAAAGAATAAAATCTTGATGTTAGATCTGTAAATAAATAAGAATTAGATGGTATGTATGTAAATGCGCTTTGTTTTTATAACTACAAAATAGTTTTAATACTTTCATCATGAGTCATCTTATTGGGATTTAGTGTCTTCTAGACCGGATGTATGACAAAACCTCCAATATTCCTCGAAATCTCATAAGTGTGTCATTTAGAGTTAAAACTTTTTTTAAAAGCATCTTCTTCAATCTTCAGAGCTAATACTGGACATTATTTTATCAATTTAATTGCATTCATTTTGTTTACTATAATTGCATCCTTTTAAAATTATTCCTCCTCCAAACTATTTTTTAAAAGTTTATAGAGTAGTCAAAGCTTATTTAAAGTAATATAATGTTCAAAGGTGAACTGGCAATGGACTAACTCCATTTGGGGCAGGTTATTGGGCTGCGGTGGCGTTTTCAAAATGTCGCAGCAGTGTTTGAAAAATATGTCTGGTTAGTTTATCGGCGCCGCTCCGAAACGCTGTTGAGATTTTGTTAATAGTTCGCGAAGCGGGATGAGGCCCGCGTCCTGCGTCTGCGTAGCGCGTTAGGGTGAAGTTTTCCTGTTGTGCCCTTGTCCGCTCTCCCTCGCTCTCGCCTTCCCAATCTTCCTTCTTCTTCCTCACCTCGCCGAGATCGACATCAAGGTAATCTTTTGTAACCTAAATCCCCAATCTCGCCCTCTCCAATCTTTCTTCTGCTCTCTCGCCTCAAATGAGGTATGTCTTCTTCCTCCTCCCCGATCTTTCTCCTTCAGTTACATTTATCTGATATGTACATTAATGGAGCGTTAATTACCCGTAAATTTGCACTATATAAAGGAAGGGAGAAGAGAGACAGATGTAAGAGTGATTTGATTTGAGGTGTTCTTTACTACAGGCTCTTAGGTTCTTTCAGTTTTTCCTCTGTTTGGCTTCAAACCATGCAATGTCGGGTGGCTCTTCTTGCGATTTGATTTTGAACGAAATTTGAGAGCTTAAAAAAATTGCAACATAATGATTTACATGAATGAGAAAAGTGCATAGGCTTTGAGAGCACTTGTTCTTCCTAGAGAAAAGTGCATAGGCTTGGAAAGCTTAAAAAAAATGCAACATAATGATTTAGAATGATTGGAGAGCAATTCCTCATCTTTGATGATCATTGGCTTGGACAGCAGTTGTTCTGCATGAATTTTTTTTGGCTTAGAGATTTTCAATACTGGCTTGTTCTGCTTGAATTTTTTTTATGTACTGTGTGGTGCTTATGAAATCCATCCTGAAAGATGATCTCATAGTTTGTTTATGGCTTCTCTCTCTCTCTCTCTCTCTCCCTCTCTCTCTCCCTCTCCCTCTCCCTCACTCCCTCACAAACAGGGAGGCAGAAGGAATTTAAGGGGAAAGCACCCATATAATGCATAGCTATATAGGATTTTCCTAAAATTTAAGAGGGTGAGAAGTACATTACCCTCATCTACTCACTAATTCCAGTTCTAGTTTTATAGTTATAGTATGAGTAACATTTACGATATGCTATGAGAAATTTGCCATGAATATGAAATTTAGGTGTTAGATATGTAAATACAGAAGGATTGAATAGCATGTATGTAGAAACGAAATTTGGGATGTCAGAAATGTAAATACATAAGAATTGAGTGGTATGCATGTAACTCTGTCATTATTCTTTAATGGCGGTACTTAAGACCTGAATGGCATGTTGTACTTACTTATTATGGGTGATCCTTATCCTCAAAACTTTTTTTAACACTGATATAGAAGATTTCAATGTATTGGCCATACAATATATGGGTGATCCTTATACATGCATATACACTTGAACACTGATATAAGTTCGAGCCTATAGTAACAAGTTTCCACAAATATAAAGTTTGAACCTATAGCAATGTCCGAAAGAAAAAAAAAATATATCGGTTCATTCTTCATTAACAATGCTAGAGTTGATGCTAGCTATTGATTGCTAGAGTTAATTTGCCGTGATTGGAATAGATAGATTGTTATTGCTGCTCTTTTTAATAATCCAATTCTTATGAATTTAATTGGACCAGTGAATTTAGTTCTTTCACTTGAACACTGAATTTGGTTCTTTCACTTGAACGGTGAATTTACAATCATCTGTATTTACGTATGGGTGTTCCTTATCCCCAAACGAAGCCATAATCATATGTATTTATACTTGAACACTTAATTTGGATCTTGGACACTTGAACACTGAATTAAGGCAATCATTTATAGCAGGTTGATGTTTAGATTGTGGCTTTATATGACCAGCTCATGGTACCAATTTGGACTAATGTGAAGTCTCTCAAATGAATAGCTTCAATATTTCACAAGTTGATTTCTCGGATGATGAATTGTTTCTTTCATGTATGAAGTATTTCTTGTATATCTGATGCTACAATAGCTCTGAATTTTTAGGTGCATTGAAGGCAAGCGTCTCCATTTATGTCTATTTTATGTGATATCATGTTTTTAAAAAGAAGAATTCCCAATGTGGTTGAAAGTGGCATTTAGAGAAATTGAAAATGGAAAACAAAATCAAACAATTCAAAGCTTCATAGTTGTTGTTGGGTCTTGTATATTTTTTCTCACTTGATCTGTATGCATTAGCTGTTTGGAACCGGAATTTAAACCCGCCTCTTGTTGGTGTGAAGAATTGTGATGACATTTTTGTTGAAAGTGTAAATTTACGTCTCGTTGTATTGTATTGTATTGTGATGACATTAATGTTAAAATTCAACTCACAAATTATATTTTTAGTTGGTACTTATATTTTAGGTTTCTTATAGTGCCAACATGTCTAAGGTGAATGAAGAGGGTCCGTCTGCTACTTGTGATAAAGAAGTAACAAATATTTTTTGTGATCCATGTATTAAAGAAATAGAACTAGGAAATAGGCCAAACACGTATTTTAACAAGGAAGGTTGGCATAATATTGCGAAGAGGTTTAAAGAATTGACTGGCAGGGATTACGACATGCTAAAATTCAAAAATAAATGGGACCAATTAAAGAAGGAATGAAAATTTTGGAAGGAGCTTAAACGTGGATGTACCGATTTGGGTTGGGATCCCATTAAACGAACAATCGATGCCCCAGAAGAATGGTGGGTTGAGAAATTGGAGGTAATAAACCCACTTTTATACTTTTATTTTGATTTACATTACTTATTTTTTCTCTAACAAACTCACTTAACCCCGTCATTTATTACAATGTCACAGGCAATGCCGTCAACGAAGAAATATAAGCAGTGTGGAATTGACCCGGACTTTGAAAAAAAATCGACATAATGTTTGAAGAGGTTGTCGCGACGGAAAAATTTGCATTCAACCCTACTCAAATGTGTTTCGCAGGCATACAAGATGACTTCCCATCTGAGCCGTTGACAGCTGCTGAAGAAGTGCGTAGTAATCAGAGGGAGATAGGAGAGTCCAGTTCACCTTCAAAGAGGCCCAGACTTGGTAGGAAAAATAAAAAAAAGACACGTTTGTGAAAACCTCATTTGATTGACTCGTAGAAGCTTTTGGTGCTCCACCACCTACTCCAGTCCCTGACAGCACCATCTTTGAATGTCAGGGAACTTTAGCTTCTCTACCTGAAGTAGTTGCAGACAGACGTTTTCATACAAAGTGTGTCAAGAAACTCGAGGATCCAACCCGTAGGCAAATATTCATGGCACTGCAGCCAGAATTGCGAGTCAAATATTTGCATGTTGTGGTTGAGGAATGAATTTTTTTTGTATGTGTTGTTATTTATAACTTTTGTTATGTTATGGACATCTAACTGGGTAAATTTAATATGTTGCCCTTTGTATGAATCTTTTTTTAGTGCACTTCTAGCTGATCCACCAAGTCTTCTTTATTTCGTACACTATAGGTTTATTTTCGTCTGCATGTGTTTTTGTTGTTTTTTATCAAGATCTGGCAATTGTTTTTTTTTTTGGGCAGGTATAGCAACATGCCTTCTAGGATTATGGGGACAAGCAGGGTTGTTTTGTGTTACTGCAGACTACCTACTCCGTTACTCACGTCACGTCAGCCTCACAGCAGTGGGAGACAGTTCTATGGTTGCCGCAAGGGTGTTTCAGCTCATTGCGGTTTCTTCCGATGGGCTGACAGTCCCACATGTTACACTGCTAGTAGTGATGGGAATCCGATGTTTTTCCAGGTTGATAATGCAGCTGAGGACGTGTAGTCGGAGTTTGAAAATGAATATTTTAATATTTCTCATTGCCGTTGTACTTGTGTTTATCTTTTTTTTATTTTTTCTGATACTAACGAGAGTGTGAGAACTGTATGTCATCTTTTGGAACTGATCTGTGATGATTTTATGCTTCTTCACTATATGTTTCTGTATTATATGTTTCTGTTCTTATTTTTGTTATGTTTCAAACAGTTTTACCTGAGAGGAGCAGGAATGTCATTTATACAGAAATAACTACCAATAAGCTATTCTGAATAAGCTGCCCCAAACAAGAGCTCAACTTATTCGATAATCTGCAAATTATCGGATTATCGAATAACATCGACTATCGACAGATTATAAATAATCAACATCTGCCCCAAACAGACCCTAACAATAGGGAGTCGGAAATATGAATAGGGATATAAGTGAGTCCAACCGACTCGTGAGCCCGCTAGAACTTGATTTAATAAATGACTCGTGAACTGAGCTCGATGTCCTAACAAGTCAACCTTAAGCTAGCCTCGATTTGACTCGTTAGCTCGTAAACCAGCTCAAGTAAAAAAATATTAGAAAAAATTACATACATCTCGCATCCAAAGTTTCATTTTTACAGACGTAGCACTTTACAAATAGATGAAAAGATGAATTTGACTATTAAAAAGTGATTATGAGTGTTACTTTTCATATGATGTTTGTAATTTTAAAAGTTATGATGTTAAGTAAACAAATATGAAAATTTTGGACAAAATATTAATGTAAAATATAATCAAAATATATTAAATTTAAAGATTTTATTTTTAAGGTATTGCAAATATTTTCAAAAAAAAATTATATTTTGTTTTAAGTCCTTTCTTATTATTCCTCTTCTAATGGCTCATTTTATTCATCATTTTATTATAACATTATCATAAATTAATATTATTTCCTCTTTTTTATAACAAACAAGCCCGTCGGTGAGCCGACTCAAATTCAATGACTTAAGCTCGAGCTCGAGCTCAAACTTAATAAAATTAATCAAGCCCAAACTAAAGTCGAGGGAGTCTCAAGCCCACTTCAACCTGTTTGCACCCTTGAATCCGTATTTTATTATAATTTACATGTTTACAAATTATAATGATAGTTTAAAAATATTGTAAGGTTCAAAATAAATCAAAAGGCCTGAGCAAACATATAAAGTCATTTACATAAATACCACACAATTCTTATGTATTTACATATCTAACACATTAACATTCATATTTACATGCTTGCCACTGAAACTTTTTTAGCATCACATCAAAAATACTGCCATCATTACCTTTTTAAAAATGAAATACACATTTTTATGTATATGTTTATGATGCCAACATGTTCCAAGTGAAAATATCAAACTTTGGGAGTTCATATGTAAATACATAAGAATTGTGTGGTATGCATGCAAATTTCCCAAGCATATATTTCCTTCAGATATATATATATATTTTTTCATGTATCAAATGACAATTTTAGAAAAAATGAGACTTTACATCCTAGCACCATTCCTGGGTAGAAAAGTAAATCCTCATGGTAAAGTGATTGCACCTGCTATCTCAAATAAATACATGAATGAATGTTAGCAATAACTATTATTTATAAATTATAGTTCCTTGTAGGTTCATTATGACATTTTACATATTTTGGAAAGAAAATAGCAAATTAAGCCAGCAATTCGTTTTTAAAGTGTTTAGTGTCGAAGTATAAACACTGCAATGCACATCAAGCCGAAAATCATAGATCCTGGTAGGGGTGTCATAAAAGTACAATACTCATGTTCCATCATATTCAGCTTCATGATTAGTTCAAGTTTAGTTTTAATGCAGAAAAGTTAATACTAAATCATGTGAATCGCTCTAGCCATGAATTGCTTGACAATCTTTCAATAGGAAGGCAGCATGCTAGCTATTATTATTTATGAACACTAAAAATGTGCCTACGTTGATCTTAAAGAAATCTAATGTTACCACAGGTTTGTCAGATGACCGAAGGGCTGCAAGACTGCCGAAGGGTAGCAAGACGGCCGAAGGTCTACCAAACGACCGAAGTCTGCTGCCCTGACACCGAAGGGTTACTAGATGACGAAGGCCTTGCTACCCAAACGGTACAGGTACACAAAAAAAGAAAAAACCAAAATCAATTACAAATACGGAAGACACAACAAAAGAAAATAATGTCTTGTAACTCCTATTAAAGCAATGGCAGACATGTAATTTTCTATCTTTAACACTTTATCTCCTATAAATAAAGATCTCATAGCATGTATTAGGGAATTTTTTGCTCTTCTCTAAACACATACTCTGTAGGGAGAACTTTCTCCCCTTCTCTCTTGTAACCTCTATTCTCCATATATAAAATGGGTCACAGAGCTCGGGAATACCGTAGTTCGCCCCTACAGGACGAGTCTGTGTGTGATCTTCCCACTCTCTTTCTCTACTCTCTATTCCTACCACTTCGAACCTTGGCTATGCCTCATGAGACAAATCTAGATTCAAAAAGTTATTTCCAAATTGAAATGCGAATTTTACAAAATAATCAGTCATTTACAGTCTTATCTTAGTATGATTATCTAAGGCGAAAGAGAGCCAACATGTCATACTTAAGTTCTACACTCCAAAATTTTCTTTGGGTGTAGTGAAATCTTTTCTACTCAGATCATGATTTTTTCGCCTAAGATTTTCCAGTTCAATCAATGTTTTAATCTCTTTACTCTATTTTTGTTTGTCATATCAACAATTTTTAATTGCTATTTAGTCTCAAAAATATGTTATGTTCTATCATTTAAAAACACGGCGTTTCTCTTCGGTCTTAGTATGCTAGTGTAAAATCCAATTTTTTTTCCTTTTCTTCCTCTATTCGGTGCCGCCTTCGGATTTCATTAATTTCGCTATTCCCTTGCCTTTTCTACGAAATTGTTGCTGCCACCTTCACGATTGGGACTTTCGCCAAAACCTTTCTTTTTCTTCTTCATTGCACCTCCTTTTTTGGCTACTCAAGGAGGACCGATGTCGAAGCCTAGGGCATTGCACTTGCCTCTCTCTCACCTCCTCATATACCACTAAACCCTCTCGATCAACTCCTTTCCTCCTTAGCTCAAATTCATCACCATTCTGGCCAAACCCTCGCAATACAATTACAGTCGGGAAAGCAACGACGGGATCGTAGCATACAGAGACCACCAAACTCCTATCTTTCACCAACCTTCCCTCAAACCGCAACTCCATTCATTCTCCCTCCCTTTCCTTCATTTCTTTATTTTATCGTTTCTCTTTCTATTAAAATGTGATTGGTATATATATATATATATATATATATATATATATATATATATATATATAATATAAATTAATTATATGGCATCTAAATAAATGATTAGTTTTAATATATATGATTGCATAATTGTTAATATTTAGAGATTTTGATATGTGTAGGACCCTTATGTTATTTGAATCAATATTAAATTCAGAATTATTTCTCGTCTTGAGGTAAATAACAACTCCTTATGAGATAAACATGCATTTTCTAGTTATAGATGTTAATCTTGCTAATTGTATTATATTTCTAGCTATTTGTAGGTTTGCTTATCTTATCATTTAAATTACGTTAATTTTTTGGTAATATATTTTATTTATTGTTCTTAATGAATTTGCACAAGTAATTAGTCTTACCTTATTGGTGCATAAACTCTTGTTAAATTATTTGTTTTATATTTTTAGTATTCAATATTTTATTTATAATTTGATATGTCAAATCTCGTTATTGTAGTTTCACAAACATTTCTTTTGAGAATATAAAATAAGTTAACATCCATTCATCCTGTCATGCGTTGTCAGAAAGTATGGCCTTCTAGATCCGAGATGTGACAGAGTTTTTCCAGTAATGAGAATGGATGGTAATCAAAATTCATAAATTCTTAAAAAAAATTCAAAAATAGACACCAATCTCCTATTAATGAAGCAATAATGGCAAGCATCAAAAGAAAAATGAACCTCAGCTCCATTGGATCATAGTTATACCAACCTAAAAATTATTTTTTTATATAGGTTCACTTTATTTAGTATGGTTTAAGAGAAGTAAATACAGAAGTTTACTTGAAAGCTTCAGGAGAAAAATTACACAAAATTAACTCCAAAGGAGATGCCTCTGGATCAAGTCCAAGTAGAAGAAATGCGTGGAATACACTTGACTAATTCATTCTAAATCTTCAACAGTCGTCATCAAAGCAATCATAACATGTTTAAATTAATTTCTACAGATTTTTCCATAGAAATTTCAAATCTACCCCAACTAAGAGGTAGTTGTAGTATTTCTTGGTAGAGAAAGAGGCTACTCCCCATTAATGAGGAAGTGAGCTGATTTGGTAAATTTAATGGTTAGTGTTGATTTAAAACCATAGGTGGTGATCCCAAGGTGTCTGAATTGAAGCCTAAAAGTATGCATGTGGCTCCCCACAAAGTTGAACATCAAAAGAAAGAGTCTTGGTCATCCATTCTTCAAGTTGACTCGTTTCGACTCTGCCAAATTTTCTCCAAATTGTCTTTCCGTTATGTGCATAATAATGATCTTTGACGTTTGAAATACACCCTTCATGCATTCATAGCTTATGATCTACCTTTATATCCCTGTCTAACACATGTACATAAATAGACAAGTGGCACATAGTCACACAACTTTACTGTTGATATACAACAACAAATGACATAAATTTATCATTATGTTCTCGGTTTAATTTTGACCACGGATATCCAGAGCCAGGTTGTTTCCTCAGCCTATTATACTTTATGCATAAGTGATATGTTACATAAATATGTCATAAAACTAAGCAAGAAAGGTACCACATATTTTGCAATAGGTATATACCTTAAATTATGAACTAATTTAATACCTGACCAACATATATAGTTAGCACTTGGGGCCAAGTTGGAACTTAGTACTTCAGCTCTATGTTTTAGAAAATTTCAATTCTTGGGCAAATCTAGCTAGATCCAATGAAAATACTCAAGCTCTATGTCCTATAATTGTTGTATCCCTGCTTTACTTCCTTAAGCTCTTTCACATTCTACACCATAGAGATGCAAGACATAATGAATCAATTTGCCAGCACTATAACACCTTACCTTCGATTATTATTGCATCTCGATTTGTCTGTAGACTCCTACTTCAAGGAAAGAATTGTGAAGGTAATAAAATGAGCTGGATGAGAGGAAAATCACTATTTTTTGTGTAAAAAGTAAAGAAAAATATGATTGACCTATGGTAACATCTTCAAGTGCCGATCACTTGTTGCATAGGTTTTCCTCTGTTTATAGGAGGTTTTCTAATATCATACAAAATGACTACTATACATAGATCCCTACAAAATCTTCGACTTATTCATTCTTGATCGCTTCTGACTTTGACATTATAATTAATAATATCTCTAGCAACACCATATCTTGATGTATATTCACCATAATGCTCATTGATTCACATCCAAATGAGGTGGAGCCTGATTAAAAAAAGAAAAAAAGGAGATTACCGCTCCCGCCTTCCCGCGAAGCGATGCTATGCTTCACCTCCCGCCTACGATTCGCGAATGGGGGAACTACTCCCGCCTCTTCCAAAAGTTTCCTCCTCTCCATCTCTTAATTAAAAAGGCCAGGGAATATAAAATAATCTTCTCAATTTCTCCTCCTTTATGATTGGGTTTACGGTGAAGAATTCCTTTTTATTTTGGTTCGTTTTCCTGCATTCACTGAGGAGGTGGCAAGCATAAAAGAAAAGAATTGTAGAAGAAGACAAAGGCGAAGCGGAGAAGGAAAGTAAAGGAATTGCATGCATTGTTTTCTTTTCTTTTCTGATTTCATCTTCTATTTTGGTTGGCTCTCCGGTAGAGAGTAGAGGAAGAGAAATAGATATTTATTTATTGTAATCGTCAAGGAGATCGACAACGGTGTAATTCCCTGAGTAATAAAATCCTCTGCAACTCCGTGAACATAGACAATTTGTCGAACCACGTAAATTTGTCTCTCTTTTATAGTGTGAATTTTTCTCATTCTATTTGTCACTTCGTCATCAATCATTTTACATATACCAAAACAAAAACTGGTATCAAAGCCGTGGTTCAAATCTGAGGAAGACTGATGGTTGTAGATGAAGTGAAGATTTCAGGGATCGAGAAATTTGATGGCACGGACTTTGGTTAGTGGAGGATGCAGATAGAGTTATCTCTATGAGAAGAAACTTCATCTTCCGTTATTAGGGAAAAAACCAGAAAGGATGGACGAGGCTGAATAGAATTTGTTGGATTGACAAGTTCTGGGGGGGGGGGGGGATATTTGATTGACTCTATCGAGGCCCGTTGCACACAACGTCATCAAAGAAATGACTATTGCAGATATTATGGCAGCTCTGTCAGGTATGTATAAAAAGCTGTCAGCGAATAACAAGGTATATATGATGAAAAAGTTATTCAATTTAAAGATGGCGGAAGGTACGTTTGTTGTACAATACCTGCATAATTTTAATACTATCTTCTGTGGAAATTGAATTTGATGATAAGATATGTACATTGATCTTGTTGGCTTCATTGTCAAATAGCTGAGAAACTATGATTATGGTTGTTAGCAATTCTGCAGGTAAATCTAAACTGAAATATGATGATATTCGTGATTTGATTTTGGCTGAGAAGATGTGCAAGAAAGATTCTGGTGAGACCTCAGGTTTGTGCAGCATTAAATGTTGATTCCACAGGGAGATCATAGGACAGGAACTCAAATAGAGGAAGATCCAAATCAAAGCACAGAGACAGGAGCAAGTCAAGGTCTGATAAACAAGTAATTTGCTGGAATTGTAGTAAAACTTGTCACATAAAGAGAAACTGCAAAAATCTCAAGAAGACATAAAATGATGGCGCAAATGTGGCTGAGCAATTCAGCTCTAAGGTGAGTTGTCCTCGACTAAGTAGATCTATTGGATAATGAGGTGGATTTGGTCCCTCCAACAAGTGGATAATCTATCTTGGCCAAGCTTCATGCCTGTGGGTTGATTGCGGTAGATGAACTAGTAACTCGTACTCGGCTAATCATATTTTTCAATTAGTCAACTTGGCGAGGCAATTAGGCTCAGGAATTTGGTGGTCTGCCTAAGTAAAATATCTGATTCTTAAGCCCTAATTCAGTCAAGCAGCATTAGACTATACAATTACAGAAGGTCATATGAGGAGGTGGTCCAAAGGAGACATATAGAGGAAAATAAGACCCATTTTAAGCAACAAGAAAAAACATACACTTTTGTGACCTCCCATGATAAAGTTAACAAACTTGAAAACATCCATTATTCAAAAAGCTTCCTAGCTTAAAATTCATGTTGCAGGAGGTAACATAACTGTAACTTGAACAAATGTATAACCTGACTATGGACCTATCAAATCAGCTAAGACTTTGGCCTTAAGCAAGCATACATAAATGACTATATTCGGTTACCAATTAACCAACTGCCAATATTAAATACTCTTCTTCATCAAAAGTTCTACTTTACAAGATATTTGCATCCATAATTACCACTGTAAACCTGAGGAAAAATGAGATTAAGGAAAGAAAAAACAAAGAAAAAGTTTTAGTGCTTTACCCATAGAGCTAACTCTGCCTCCAAACCAATCAATCCCAACCACAATGAACTTCCTGACAAACATCCTTTGCTCCAAAACCAATCCACCGTCTGAGCTCTTCATCACAACATCTCCTTCACGAAATCAAGATTAAGGGTGTCCCTCACAATGAGTATCAAACCAAGCATCAAAACAACCATAATCCCCGATGACATGATCCTCTGCTCTAACTCCCTCGGCAGCTTTCGGCCACCCCGTGCAGCCTCCACCAGCAGCAAAGCCAAAGTTCCACCATCCAAAGCAGGCAATGGCAGCAGATTGATCACCGCCAAATTCAAATTAATCACAGCTGCAAACTGAAACAACCCATCTGAACTCAACCTCGCCACTTCCGCCCCAGTAGCAATAATAGCCACCGGCCCTGCTACCTTTCCAGCCGTCTGCGAGAAATTCATGAACGTCTCCTTCAACCCATCCAAAACTGTCGATGTCAGCGAAACAAATTCCCTTCCGGAGAATCGAATGGCTTCAAAGATATTCGCCGGTCGGATTCTGGTAACCGTGAAGTTAGGGGAGAGCTGAACGCCAATCCTTCCTGTGCCGTCAGAATCCGTGTCCGGTACAACATTGACGATGAACGGGACGGGTATAGTTTGGCGGGAGATTTGGAAGGGAATGCTCTTTCCAGGGCTGGACTTGATCAGATCCACGAGACCGTAGACGGAAGGCCCGTCGAGGATAACGTCTCCGGGGAGAAGTCCGGCGACGGCGGCGGGAGATAGAGGCCGGACTTCGGGGATCAGGATGCCAGGAAGGGGTTGCCGCACGGCGGCACCGAGTGATACGCATTGGGAAAAGAGAACGAGGTAAGCAAATAACAGATTGGCGGCCACACCTGCAGAGACGACGAGGAATCGATGGGGAAGAGGACGGTTACGGAGGAGATCTGGGTCGTCGGGATCGAGACCAGATTCGGGGAACTCGGGGTCATCGGCGTCGGGAAACGCAACGTACCCGCCGAGAGGGAAGGAACGGAGGGAGAACTCGATACCGGAGGAGGAGGAGAAGCGGGCGAGAGGTGGGCCGAATCCGATGGCAAATTGGGAGATGCGGATGCCGAGGAGGGTTGCGGCGAGGAAATGGCCGGATTCGTGAACGAGTATGATGGCGGCGAGAACAGAGGAGGCTTCAGCGACGGATTGGAAGCCAGAAAGATCGGCGGCGGGAAGGGGAAGGTGACGATGGCGGGGGGAGGAGAGGAGGAGGGGGTGGGGAGGGGGGAGGGAGAGGGGTTTGAGGAGGGGGAAAGGGGAAGGAGAAGGAGAGGGGGCGAGGGGGAGTTTGGAGGGGAGGAGGGGAAAAGAGGAGGAATGGGGATGGAAGGAGAGATGGAACATAGCTTGGGGTTTAAGGGGGAGAGGAAGGGGGAGATGAAGGTGGAGATGGGAGGGAAGGAGTTAAATGGATAAAGCAGCATTGAGAGACTTTTGTGTGGTTAGCAAGTTTCAGGAGCTTATGAGCTGATGCTGATAAATGAAGATTAGCTGGTGGCTGTAGTCCACGTGCAGAGATGACTGAACATTTGAACATTATTTTGCGGAATTTATTCATGTAAAAGTTATAAATATATAAGAATTGCGTGTCATATATGTAAATTTTTCTATTATTTTTTTATGTATTTTCATATTTAAAATTTTGGAATGATTATCTATATATAACTAAAAAAATTATTATTTATAAAATTAATATTCAGTTCATTTTTTTTAAAAGTCCGTTTACATGCATAACACACAAATTCTTATATATTTATATATTTAATGTCTAAACTTTTAAATTTACATACGTAACACTCAATTATTTGATATCACATCAAAAATATCATTATTTCATTTTAAAGAGAAATACACTTTTTCATGTCTACACTATAAGAATATAGTATTTTTGTGTCAGATAGATCAGATGGAACTCAGATGCAAATCCAATGATACTTAAAGGTTAGCGTATGATTTGCATCTAATTTTTAACACTTTCAACAGTTATAGTCAAAATAAATTTTTAATTGAAGTTTTTTAACTTATAGCAACCCATCGGGAATGCTCAGAGACGCACTGTGTTTTCCCCAGGCACTGATGAGTTCAGACATGCAGCTCCGCAATAGCAACTCACTGGCCTATGTAGCGAACGCAGATGGTTAGCGCTAAATAATATTTTCAAAATTTGAATTATTGTATAAATATCTAAATAAATCTTACTAGCCCTCAGTAGTGCTCCGTATGGGTGACTGGTCTACTAATATGAAGTGTAGCTCCCCTGGCCCCGACCATCGCCTGATTCGCCAGGTTCGCCTGTCTCATCCTCTCATAATCAAGAGAGGCCCAAGATGCGCTCAACTGACATCAGAGCCCCTCACCAATCCAAACAGGCCGCTCTCCCCTTCGACAGGTTATTATGAACATGTTGGCAAGGTGATGCCACTCCAGAATCTCGAAGATTTGGCGGATATGGTGGTTGTGCTTTGGGAGCCATGTGAAGGACCTCTGCAGCGTAAAGAATGATCAATATGCCATTATAGAAAACTAAATCAAATTTACAAATCTGATTCAAATTACATGATCGTACCTCAAACTCCCTGAACCACATGTCTCAAGTGGTTATTGATACATACATCCATGATAGATATGGGTCGTACCTGCTCTTGATAATGTCTATGATGCAGGTGACGGGCAGCTTGTAGGGAATGAATCTGTTTAAGAAAAAAGATAGTTACCAAAAAACATATAACATGAAAAATAAAAATAATACACTGTTAAAAATAACTTACGACTCTCAAATAGCGGCAAGTGCAGGAATTGATGGGCTAGGCTCAAGAGTTGTGTCAGCAGCAGGTAGAGGAGTAGGTGCGAAAATAGCTGATGTCACAGGGGACAGGGCAACATCAGGAGCGAGAACAAGTGCCACAGGAGGGGTGACAGCAACGGGTGCAAGAAGAGGTGCCGAAAGAGATGTAGCAACAGCCGATGGGGGAGGAGGTGGCACAGAAGGTGTAGAAGCAGCAGATGGGGAGGTGGTGCTAAAGGAGGTGCAGCAGTAGTGGAAGCATGTTGACCTCACTTTTTGTGAGGTATGTTTCCCTCACTTGAGTTTAGGATCGTACCACATGACTTCCCCACTGACTCTCTGTTGACTTCACTTTTGTGGTGGTTTAGTTTTTCTTTAGAAGAGCCTGTAGGTCTAGCCATAGGACTTTCATGGTGACTATCTTAGAAGAATAGTGATGGAGCCCTTACCACATAGAAATTCAAAACACTTCCTTGCTTCACTTGGAGTTTCAAATGCTTAAAGTCTAACCTCTAAGTACTTAGGAGGATGAGGCTAAGCATAAGAAAACTCAAGAGGAGGTCCCTACAATATGATCAAGCCTTAGGACTCACCCTGTGTAGTCTGGTCGCAGGTCAGGCTCACACACACACCTAAACTCTATACTTACACTCACTACCCCCAAGCCTAAACCAAAAATGCTTATACTTGATCCCCTTCTCTTTTGGAAACTCATGTAGGTGGTTCCCCAATCTCTTAGCCCCAGGCTAGGGTTTGGCTAGAACCTACACATGAAGGATCCAGAAGTGGGATTGCTTTTGGACCATGACTCAAAAAGGTTGAAATTCTCAATTGGCACCCAATTTTACCAAAATTCTAACCTTTGACCCTTTTACCCCTAAACTCCACCAAATTACCAAATTGCCCCTACAACCCTAATTTTGACTAAAATTTCCAAAATTATCCAAACTACCCAAATTTCTCCAAAGATCACCCAAAATTTTTCTCCACCATCAAAATACCCAAAACACTCAAAATTTTCTAAAATACCCCCAAATTAGCCAAAATTACCAAAATGCCCCTCAAATTAAGGCTGGAAGGTGGACGACTCTCGGGATAAACCAGCTGAGTACGATGAACAGATGTCATCCATTTGTGTGTATTGAACGGTCAACTCTGATTGCGTCGGACGGAACCATGGTGCAAAAAGTACGATACACGTGGCTGCCAAGTCAGACGGCGGCGTCGAATGGCGGAGCGCCAAGCGGAGCCGGAGATCTCTATGCTAACGTGGCGTGACCCGACCCGTAATTACGTAGTAATTTAAGTTCCATAAAGATGACAAAAAACTTGACCCAATTTATAAATTGAGGCTAGCATACAAAATCAAAATGTTGTAAAATTTAAAAAATATTTTACACACTAGGGGTACTACGTATACATATCGTTTCAAGTAATATAGGACTTTCTTTTAGAACCCCAGTATCAATTCCACATAGAAGCGAGGTAAGAAATCCTTTAGGCTAAAGATGACAAAAAACTTGATCCAATTTATAAATTGAGGCTAGCATACAAAATCGAAATGTTGTAAAATTTAAAAAATATTTTACACACTGTAGGGTACTACGTATACATATCGTTTCAAGTAATATAGGGCTTTCTTTTAGAACCCCAGTATCAATTCCACATAGAAGCAAGGTAAGAAATCCTTTAGGCTAATTCAAGTCTAATTCTATCAGGCCGTAGTTTGGAATGTCGATTAAAGTGGTTTTTCTGATAACTATTCCTAAATGAAAATCTTAAATATAAAGATAATTTATTTGAATAAATTGGTTTGGAGAATTTTAAGATATTAAAGACTACCCTTTTCATGCAATGACCTAGATAATGCGTAGGAATGAAATGCTTAGAATTTAATGTAGTAGTGACAAATAGGAGCATACATATTATTTACCCTATGGTCAAGGTATAAAAAAAATTGGCTAATCTAAAGGTTGGTGTAGGAGTGTTATTAGTAGTACTGAGTAGGTTCTAGTCTCTCACTTTTAGATTACCCATTGTGCCCTCTCTATAGGACCTACTAGTGACCCTTTTTCCTCCCTTTAGACCGAATTGATGAATCTAGCATGTCACTCTAGAAACATTCAATTCTACGCCCATCAAATATTATCTCTCTATCTATTTGCACTACCCCTCGGACGAATACTTATAATCTTCCAAAGTGAAATGTGGTACTCATTAGTTAAGAAATCTTAGCCCACGGTCAAGTCTATAAGATTTCTCTGTAAATTTTAACAATACAAGTGATCGATTTGCAAAGTAAATTAAGCGCCGGTGAAAATACCATCACATTAACAAAATAAGAGAATATTTAAGCAAATCTATATTCCTAAACATGCATCTATTTCATTGCAAAAGAAAAGTAAAATGAAGAAAACGATTAAGAAATAAAATAATTGATAGAATTATGTGATAAATTAAGAGCCAACAAGGAACATATATCTTTAGTATTTTATTAGTTTATGCAACTATCTGTCAACTAGAAGCATCTAATAGAAATAGATTGTGAAATTATATTTCTTTAAAAGTTTTATTGCTGCCTAACTATTTTACAAGCCAGCCGGTCTATGTGAGTGCACTCATGTTGTGAGATCACCACTCTCCCTAGTCTTAGTTTCACTTACAATAGATTTTAATATAACCTATTGCCACCTAAGTTATGTCGATAAAGCAAAAAAAATATTACTCATCACATGACAATAAAAATAATTTTGTTATAAAAATAAGTTTCCTACACATGCCACTACTTCATATTAAAAGAAAAGAGCAAGAAAAATTACTTATGAAGCATGGATAAAACGCAACAGAAAACTTTGTTTAAATGAAAGAAAATTCACTATAAAGTGTTTACAACAATTACAAGATAATAAAAAACACAATACTTAGCATTTACCCTCTGAAAGAAAGAAGAAAATCTCTCCACCAAAGTCTCGTGTCAATCCATGTGCCGCTCGTACATTCCTTACATGTATCTCTCAAAATCCCTCACCAATCTCTCCAAATAATGTAGAATTATACATCTTCTACTCACACACACACTCACACACACGCCCTATGGACCTTATGTAATATGACTCTAGAATGACCCCAAAATGACTCTCCTAGGCTGTAGAATTAATCCATATTTATAGAGCTTTGAAAAAGACCAGGGGTTGCTTCATACACCTCTTCAAAATACGTCAATATTCAACGAATCTTCTAGAAAATAACTGTGGTGCCTAGACACCAGCCATTTTACTCCAAGAGACACATCTCTTCATTCAAATGTGTCTAGGTTCATTGAATACCTAATTGGGTCGTGCATTGCCACATAGGACCTTCCAAAACATCTTGGAACCACCAAAAACCGTCCAAACCCGTCCCCAACCGTTTCTGGCGCCTAGGCATCAATTTGGGTGCTTAAGCACTATTTTCTCATCGTCGATGGCGCCTAGGCACTACCCTCCGGACAGCTTCACCGTTTTGCACCGTTTTGCTCCGTTTCGCCCCGTTTCTGTTGCGTTGTTCTCCTAACATTTATACCTACAAAATAAGCATGAAAGTAACATTTCTTTAAAGTATAATTTCATTCAAAAACATGTGAGAAATGTAAAAAAGATAAAACACAGAAATACATATCGATATGTGTGAGATCAAAATTTTCTTCCTTGATCATTTTGGCTCCAAATTGCATCGTTTTTGCTTCATTTTCTCCAAAAGTCCTTTGTTGTTTCCGAAATAAAAAACAAGCAAAATACATTCCTTTAAAGTATAATATCATTAAAAATATGCACATAAAATGATCACGAAATGTACACTGAGAATAGGTAATTTTTAGGTGGATCAATTTCCCCCAAACTTAAACGTTACTTGTCCTCAAGTAACATTATAATCTTTTAAAACCAACATAAGCAAATTATGTGAATGTATTTCTTTAGAAGATTCTAAAATTTTGTTCTAAAAAATTAGTATTCCAACTTAGAAAAAATTTTAGTAATCGAGAACAATTTAAAGTTTAGAAATTTTCCAAAGTGAAAAAATACGAAAATATGAGCTACTATCTAATTCAGAAGTACTTGTAATTTTTCCAAATATAGAGTTTAGGCATTCTATCTTCTCTACTTAAAAATTTTCATTAAAAAAAATTATAATCACTATATTATATCCTTAAGCTTCGTAGTTTCTCAAATCTTATGCATTTAAAAAGATCAGATGTAGAACTAATTTTTTATTAGGCACTAATACTCAAGCTTCTCCTCCCATAATATGCTTTTCTTTTCTTTTTCTTTTCTTTTCTTTTTTTTTTTCTTTCTGGCAAGGATTACTATATCTGGATAGGCCTTTAATGATTTTGAATTCTACTCTTCCTTTCCTAAAGCAAAGGTCTGATATATCCTTTACTTAAAAATATAATAACAGTTATGAAAACTATTTTTAATAAAAGAAATTTAGGTATTGAGAAAAAAGTCTAATCCTTCTATATTTTTCAAAAATAAAATATCTCTTATTAAAGATAGTTACATCATAATTAATAATTTCTTTATTAAGAAAATTTTTAACTTGAATTTTTTTTCTTTCATCACTATAAAGTTTTAACCAAATTTTCTTACACATTTCTATATTCAAAATTTAATTACTCTAATATAACTTCATACACATAATCATTTTTCAAATAAAATCATTATTTATAACACACCGGAGAACAAATAAACCTTAAGTTTTGAAAATTGATTTTTGATCCCCTCAAACTTATATTTTTAAATTATTTTGCAATCAATTCCGTAAAATATAGCAGGAGGAAAAATAAAATTTGAATTTACCGACAACTACAACATCCTATCAAATTCATATAAATGCATAATCAGGATAGAATGTCTGCAGATGAAAGTAAATATAGCTTAAAACATGCTTTCAAGAATATTAAACTAAAAAGGAAGTATACTAACTTTAAAATTTATTTTCTTCCTATCCTCTAACTTGATTTTTAACATGTATAGCATTCAATACATAAAATATAAGTAGAAAGAAAAACAGTTCAATAATTTTATCTACCACAAATGTCTATCAAGAACATCTATAAGTATTCACCAGGACAGAACAATTTGCAATAGAAAGTAAATTAAAACTAAACATGCCAAAATAAAATTAAACTAAAGAAAGGTCTAACAAGCATGACATGTATCGACATAAGAATATATATATTTAAGTGTTCTCCAAATCTCAATATTGTTGTAACATAAACATAGACACGCAATATAAATGAGGTCAAATCTTCCTTTAACTCATCGTATCTCACTACCTTACTTCTGATTGCTAACAGAATCACTACACTAATAAATTGTTGTTTAATAATAAATGATTTAATAGAGTCTAGTCCCATGGATACAATTATCCCTTATATATTGGGTCACGAACAGCAACATCAGGCATCACTTTATCCCTTTAAGTAAGCACCTCTAACATTTATAAGGATCTTGCAAGATCATCCTTAGGTTACTCATTAAATAGGTTCACGACTCCTACCGAATGAAAACAAGGAAAAAAAAAACTAATGAAAATTATTTTGGATCCATAAGAAGTTAAGGAATCACCTCCCTCATGACACACATAAAGATCAAATTAAACTATTAATAATCCAAACTTCAATCAAAGTGATCAAATCATTATGACACAAAAAGATCAATTTAATACGCTAATAATCCAAACATCCACCAATCATTAATCAAGCAGATCAATCCACACTAAAACAAACACAATAAAATACTAACAATCATGAATGTCAACCATACTAAATCAAATCATACTTATAATAATGGGTTGTCTCCCATAAAGCGCTTGGTTTAACGTTATAAGTTTGACAAGATCAATCGCCCAATCTTTTTCAGATCCAGGGATTCCTACAAAATCCTCAAATTTTAATTTTTCTTTCAGCTCTTTCTTTCAAATTGATTCAGATTATATTTCCTCATGTTTCTTTCAAGATCCAATATTCTTCTAATGATTTTTTTAATTTTCATATTAATAACATCCTTAAAATTCATAAGAAATGGATCTCTATAAGATAATACATGATCTCTTAAATTTAGGATCGGATTCTCTCTAGTTAATTCAGATTCTTAATCAAATTCTATTGGGTTTCTTTTCTGTCTTAAGTTATCCTTGACTAGCATTAAAATCCAAATCTGAATATTCATTATTTTGTTGATCCGCCATTTCTTCCATAAATTCATGGAATCTTTTCTGATTCATAATCCTCCTAAAAGTTCTCTCTCAATCTGAGTCATATAATTCAAGGTCTGCAGCTCCTGAATTACGCATGCAAATCTAAAGACTTAACTAATATGACAGATATTAAAAATATTTTTGGTTTTTTTATATTTATTTATTATTATTTGTTAAAATAAACATAAAATAATTAAACACACTATATAATAATACTATAATTTCCAAATCTAAGTCTTACAGGTTTAACTAAAATTTTTCTAAAATTCTTACCGTTATCTCTCTGGCAATGACGCCAAAAACATGACCCGAACCGCAATTACGCGGTAATTTAAGTTCCCTAATGATGACAAATAAACTTAACCCAATTTATAAATTGCGGCTAGTATGCAAAATTAAAATGTCGTAAAATTTAGAAAATAGTTTACACACTATAGGTACTACGCAAGTATAAGTATCGTTTTAAGTAATATAGGTCTTTCTTTTAAAACCCCAGTATCGATCCCACAGAGAAGTGAGGTAAGAAATCATTTAGGCTAATTCAAGTCTAATACTACGAGGCCTTAGTTTGGAATGTCGATTAAAGTGTTTTTTCTAATAACTATTCATAAATGAAAATCTTAAATATAAAGATAATTTATTTGGATAAATTAATTTGGAGAATTTTGATATATTAAAGACTACCCTTCTCGTGCAATGACTTAGATAATGCATAAGAATGAAATGATTAGAATAATGTAGTATTGACAAATAAGAGGATACCTGTTCTTTACCCTATGGTCAAGGTATAAAGAACATTGGCTAATCTAGAGGTTGGTGCAGGAATGTTATTAGTAGTGTTGGGTAGGTTTTAGCGTCTTACTTCTAGATTACCAATTGTGCCCTCTCTATAGGACCTACCAGTGACCCTTTTCCTACATTTAGACCAAATTGATGAATCTAGCATGTCACTCTAGAAACATTCAATTCTACGCCCATCAAATCTTATCTCCCTATATATTTGCACTCCCCCTCAGACGATTGGTTCCGATCTTCTAAAGTGAAATGTAGTACTCACTAGTTAAGAAATCTTAGCCCACGGTCAGATCTATAAGATTTCTCCACAAATTTAACAATACAAGTTATCAGTTTGCAAAGTAAATTAAGAGCCGGTGAAAATACCATTACATTAATAAAATAAGAGAATATCTAAACAAATCTTGATTCCTAAACATGCATCTATTTCATTGCAAAAGAAAAGTAAAATGAAGATATAAGAAGTAAAAGAATTGGTAGAATTATGTGATAAATTAAGTGCCAAAAAGGACATATGTCTTTAATATTCTATTGGTTTATGCAACTATCTGTCACGTAGAAGCATCTAATTGAAACAGATTGTCAAATTATATTTTCTAAGTTTTATTGTCGTCTAACTATTTTACAAGCCAACTGGTCTATGTGAGTGCACTCAATATGCAAAATCACCACTCTCCTGAGTCTTAGTTTCACTTACAATATATTTTAACATAACTTATTGCCACCTAAGTTATGTCGATATAACAAAATAAATATTACTCATCACATGAAAATAAAAATAATTCTACTATAAAAATAATTTTCCTACATATGCCACTACTTCATATCAAAAGAAAAGAGTAAGGGAAATTACTTATGAAGCATGGATTAAACGTAACATAAAACTTTGTTTAAATTAAAGAAAATCCACTAGAATGTGTTTACAACAATTACAAGATAATGAAAAATATAATACTTAGTTTTTTCTCTATGAAAGAAAGAAGAAAATCTCTCCACCCAAGTCTCGTGTCGATCCATGTGCCGCTCGTACATTCCTAACATATATCTCTCAAAATCCCTCACTAATCTCTCCAAATAATGTAGAATTCTACATCTTCTACTCACACACACACGTACACACACACCCTATGGACCATATGTAAAATGACTCTAGAATAATCCCAAAACGACTCTCCTAGGCTGTAGAATTAATTCATATTTATAAAGCTTCGAAAATAACCAGGGGTTACTTTCAACACCTCTTCAAAATTTGGCCACATTCAATGAATTTTCTAGAAAATAACTGTGGCACCTAGGTGTCGGTTCTGGCGTCTATGCGCCAGCCATTTTACTCCAAGAGACACATCTCTTCATTCAAATGTGTCTAGATTCATTGAATATCTAATTGGGGTGTGCATTGTCATTTAGAACCTTCCAGAACATCTTGGAACCACGAAAAACCATCCAAACCCATCCTCAACCGTTTCTGGCACTGAGGCGCTAGTTTGTGCACCTAAGCACTACTTTCTCATGCAGGAAACTTCACCGTTTGGCTCTGTTTCCACACTGTTTCGCCTCATTTTAGTTGTGTTGTGCTCCTAACATTTAGACCTACAAAATAATCATGAAAACAACCTTTATTTAAAGTATAATTTTATTCAAAATATGTGAGAAATGTAAAATAGATAAGCATAGAAAGACATATTGATATGTGTCAGATCAGAATTTTCTTTCTTGCTCATTTTGACTCCAACTTGAATCGTATTTGCTTCATTTTCTCCAAAAGTTCTTTTATTGTTCCTGAAATCAAAAACATGTAAAATACCTTCCATTAAAGTGTAATATCATTAAAAATATGTACATAAAATAATCACAAAATGTACACTAAAAATAGGTAATTTTTAGGGGGATCACGGCGCTGCGTGGTTTATATAGAAAAATATGATTTTTGTATTTATTTAAATAAAAAAACCTTAGAAAATCCATAACTTGGTGTAGACACATAACAAAAATAAAATCAAAATAGCCTGATGCTCAGTGAACAGAGGAGAACAATATGGAAATAAATTTGATGTTATTTGACTTATATTTTAATTTTAATTAATTAAATACAATAAATAATACTTAAGCCATAATTTGCTCCATACATTTCACCATGGCATGAGGTTTGGAGGGCTTAAAGCCTTTGTGATCAGGGGTCTTCCCTGATTTTTTCAAGGTCATGGGACATTTCAAGCCAGAGATACCTAATTTTTAAGTTAATCCCCTATAGTAATTAAAATTTTAATCAGAAAAATACAAAAGTTGTTTTGGTAGGTGGTGCAGCATTTTTAATTTGCTAAAATTTATGAACTCAGATTTATATATATATATTGATTTAGTTTTCTATTAATTCACACAATTAAATGAAAGTATACGTATCGCTCAAGTAATATAGGGCCCTAGTGGAGTCCTAGATATCGATCCCACAAGGACGCAATTAATTTTATAGTGTAGTGCATAAATCACTTCTCGAATCACAACACAATTCTTAAAATAGAGATAATCAGTTGTAGTTACTAATTCTACCAAAGTATGCTCTAATCTTCTAGCAATTTAAACTAACACAAGACTAAATTTATAACAAAGTTTAGTTGTAAGAAAGAATCTTCCTCCTCTCCAATTATAATATGATGATTTTTGTGACATAGACCAGTGATGCATATGTATTGTGCCAAATAGGAGCATTCATATTCTTTACTATTTTCCAAGCACATAAAGAACATTGGTTAATCCTAAGTTTAGTCCCCAAATCCATGGTTAGGCTGGGAGGATACTGGCTCTCACTTCACAGCTCCCACTTCCCATACCCTGAAGGCTAACTCTCGCTTTGGTTTCCAAACCCTAGGTCCAAATTGAGGATTTCAGTCTGTCACTCTAAAATCTCCAATTCTACACCCATCAAAGTTTATTTTCCTATTTATTTGCACTCAGCCCCATGAACTATGTCACTCATTCAAGGGCATTGATTGTGATCTTCACTTTTGTTGTGGAACTCATAATCCTTTTGGAACATATGTTTCCCAATAAGTTTTAACAATTTAATTAGCCAGATCAAAAAGTAAATGAAGTACGAAGTGAAAAGGTCATCACAAATTCTCCATAATAAATCGACACATCATTTCCATATCACAACATCAACACATCACATGAAAAGGAGGAAGACAAAGAGATCTACTCAAGACTCAAGAGAAAAAGATGACAAAACATGGATTATATATATAAAAGCAATGTCATACAAACAGAGTAAAGAAAAGATAACTTATCTCAAACTCTTCCCCAAGTGAATCTCAAGGAATTCCTTTGACTCATCTTCTTTCTTCATAATAACACACAATTCTCTCTTTAGATAAGTAAGGAAGAAGAAATCTCTCACTTTCCCTCTCCTCCTACAATCCTTAGAAGAGAACACATAAACCCTAGATTTCCTAAACAAATTGAAAAGACACACACACTTTTCACTCCCTCACACTCTAAACTCTCTCTCCCTCTCTAAATTTGGCACCAAAGTAGTTTAAATCTGGCCATAATTGATTTCCCAATAGTTTCTTCAAGCATCCCTCCAAAATCCGGCCAAATACATTGAATCTAGTTTGAATTCGAGATAGGGCGCGGTCCGGTGCAGGATAGGGCACCGTCCGGCGCTATTTTCCTCCTTATGGTCTAAAGTCTTTGTAAATTAGCGCGGTCCGGCATTGGTGACAGTGTCGTTAAATGCTAGTTCAATAAAATGCACTTTTTCCTCATTTTGCTCCAAATTTACTCCTTTTCACTTCCTTTTACTCCAAAGGCCCAAAATCATTGTACCTGCATGAAATCATCAAAAATATATTTCTTTAAAGTATAATATCATCAAAAACAGGTATGAAATGGACATTAAAAAGCTATCAAATTTTCAGTGGATCAAGATCCCCTAAACTTAACTATTACTTGTCTTCAAGTAATTTTAAGTAATACATAAAATAATGATCCACTGCAATGAACTTTCTTTCTAGAATACCATTCTTTTGACTTAGATAAGTATAATAGTAAAATTTTCAGAAAGATCTTTGAATAATTCAAGTAAATTCTGCAGGTGTAAGACTATTTAGTAATCAAGTCTAGAAGTTCTAGCCTTCTATTCATTTCCAAAATAACTGTAGATTGTTCTATTAAGGCACTTAAAAGGATTACATGAAAAGAAGTTTATGAGAACACTACTAGTAAAGATGTTAATTAATACATATAAGTTCAGGAAAGTAATTAAGTTCTTCCCTTTCGGTAGGTTCAAGTGAAGCCAATTTTTAATTAGGCTTCTCCTCAAATCTCTCCTCACTTTCTTTTTCTTTTCTTTTTCTTCTTTTCTTCTTTTTTTCTTTTTCTTCTGTTTTTTTATTTTTTGCAAGTGAGGATTACTGTATCAGGATAGCCTTTAATAATTTTGAACTTCACCCATCTCACCCTAAATTTGGAACTCACCACAATCCTTTACCTTATAGGTATTTCTTTAGCTTATTATTGATTCATCATAGATTCTCAATCCTTTCCTATCACATAAAATTTTAGGACTCTTAATACTCCAAACATACAGTTTTTCTTACTTTGAATAGTTGAATATTGTCCTATTCTTTTATACCAAATATCTTAACCTACAAAATTGCTTTTCATTACCAAATATTTTCATTCAATTTCACAAAATACTTAAATAAAATCAAAATACAGTTATCTGAAATTGAGTTCTATCACAGGAAATCATGTTAATAATTTTGAAAATACTTTTAAATGAGAAAAATTAATAGTTAATACTTTCCCTCCCCAATACTTAAATTTTTGAATATCAATACAATTAACATGAGAAGAAAGAAAAGATATAAACATATATAACTTATATCTCAATATGTTGGGCTTTTCATACCTTTGAGTTTAGGTAGGTCTTCTTCATAAATTAGAACAGTAGGCCTAAAGTAATTAAGAGCATTTCTACACACAAATATGTGTTAGAAATTTGCAAGGGAAGAAATTTAAAAATCTTAAAACATAAAACATCAATTAAGCACATAACATTAACATCCAACTGTTACTATCACAGTCTAAACTAACAAACTAAACACATGCAAACTCCACTATCACATCACATTCATCGCAATAAAGTTTGCTACAATCACAACCAAATACTAATTACATCACAAATACAAATCAGAGAGAGTCGCAGGTACATCACAAATACATCAACACATACAAAATACAATGAAAATAAAAATACATAAACTACCAATCATCATTTGCAGGAGCTCCACCATCATCAGGTTCATCAAGCTGGTATGGAGTGTACTTAGGGTATGTAGGAAATACAGCACTAGTGTCTCCCCTGAAAAATCTCATATGTATGTCATGATAAGCTATCTCATATTCTCGCCACTGCACTTGATAATCATCATTTATCTTATTCCTTTTTTCTAGTCCCTATACTCTGGTGTTCAACTTCTCTAACTGATCCATAACATCATGCAGAGTAGGTTCCCTAGATGTAGATGGTCCCTCATGACTAGAAGAAGGTTCATTAGCTTTCTTACTCCATTTCCATCCTACATGGGCTTCATAGGTTTTCATATTTAGTTTACTAATGGGCTTCAGGGGATGGACTACCTCATCATTATCTTCAGTTGCTACACCTGACTGAATACACAGGGCATGAATCAGGCTGGAGTGTCTTAGTCCACCTGTAGTCTCTCCTTTTGAACTTGTCAAAATTCTCTTATGAATAATAGCTCTAATATTGATATTTTTCATGTTCTGAATACAGTAATTCAGAACATCTATATCTACAGTAACCTCGCTGTGATGGCTAGTAAGTAAAAATCTTGCAGAAATGAAATAATGTCAGGCTTTTGATACAAGATTCAATGTAGAAAGAGGGAAATTAACTTATTTGTTTCTGTTTAATCTTCCATTCCCCTTTTCCATCAGTCAAACAGTTCATAATCATATCTAATGCTTCATTAGTAACAGGAAAATTTTTGTATTCACATAAGAAAGGTTCTCTTAACTGATAAAATGCATTGATGTGGGCGGGGGTAAACTCAACCATCTATCCTCTAATAATGATATATTCACTCTCAGAATAGTATAAATTTGTATACAATTCTCTTACAATCCCCAGCATCACTTCAGCAGTAAAATAATAGAAAATTTCTCATTGACGATTTACAATTAATTCTTCAATCACACCTCCAAGATTTTCAAAGGATTTTTCTTGAATACACTTCTTATTGCTAAGAAATGTACTGAAGCGAGAATAAGCCTTGAAATTCACAAATTTACTCTCATCATAATCAAATTTTATCTTCCCCTTAGCCATTCTTGGAGCCATTTTTCTAAAAATACCAAATTTATCCAAATCAATTTCAAAATTGCAATGTAATGGACTCTAAAGTAAATTTAAATAGATAAGAACGCTAATACCATGAAAAATCTCCAAATTTTCTCTAAAACCCTTAAAATTCAAATCTTCCTAATGTAAGAGATTTTTATGGTCAAAATTGGAAAAATTTAGTTTAAAGTGTAGCTCTTACCAAGAGAAGATGAAATTCGAACTTTTTCGACCACGAAATCGCTTCAAATCCAAATGCTAGTGAGCTCTAGGTGTGAAAATCAGCCTTGGCTGGAGGTAGAAGACAATGGTTTGGGCAAAAATGGAAGGTCCCAGTGTTAAATCGCGAAATTATGGGGTTTAAGGCCTTCTGGTCGAGCGCGGTCCAACACTGGTGACAGTGCCGTTCAGCGTTATTTTCTGCTCAAATGGCCAAACTATTTATCTTTTGGCATGGTCCAGCGCTAGTGACAGCGTCGTTCAACGCCAGTACAAAATCTAGGCTTCCAACTTTCTTTTACAATTTTGGATCTTTTCAAGCCCTCTCTGACGTCTAATTAGTCCAATTAAGCATTGAATAACATAGTAAAGCCATGGCAAATGATATTTTTTAATACAAACAACACAAAACATCACTTTGATATATAAATTTCAGATTACAAACACATACAAATAACACTAAATGTTACACATTGTCAAGCCATGAAATTCTAAAATTCAGCGCCACTCACAACCACAACACAATAATGCTGAAAACTAAACAAGCAAGCAAGTCTAAATATAAAATCCAAGCAAAACAAAGCAAAGCAAAGCAAAGCAAAGCAATTAGTTCAAATACATAAACACAGAAACAATAATTAAGTCTTCATTTTTCCTCGGAACTATCATCAACTCTTAAATCTCCAATTAATTGAACGTGAACGAACAGATTGTAGAATGGACAAAACGAGAATTCTTCAGTAGAATCCTCCTCAATCCAACCTTTTATTCTCATCATGCGTATCAGAGTTCCTTCGAGGTACCTAGAATGATCAAAGTGTTCATTCATTCTCCAATCCAGATGATCAAAGAAGTCAGATAGATTGTTGATTGCATTCATCAGGTGTTGAACTTTGATCCACTGAAAATTTGATAGCTTTTTACTATTCATTTCATACCTGATTTTGATGATATTGCACTTTAAAGGAATGTATTTTTGATGATTTCATGCAGGTATATTGATTTTAGGCCTTTAGAGCAAAAGGAAGTGAAAAGAAGCAAATTTGTAGCGAAAAAGAATAAAAGTGCATTTTATTGAACTAGCGCCTAACGGCGCTGTCACCAGTGTCGGACAGTGCCAGTTTCCAGAGAGTTATGATATTTTGGTGGAATAATGTGTCGGCATATATTTTAGGTTGAGCGTTTAATTTATAATTATATATAACTTGAAAGTAGCATTTGGTTTTGAAAATAATTTTAAGTTTGAAAATTTTAAGATACGAAATTAAACCGATCTCACATACCAAATAGTTTATATAAACGAGCACCACACCACAAACCATGTATCTATCTCGAAGAATAGACACACTTCTTGATGATGAGGCTCGATTAAATAAACTAGAAGATTTGTGACATCCGTTTGGTCTCTGAACTAATTTTATAGGCCGACAAGTTCCCCTGCTTAATATAAAGGAATTAAGCAGTGTTTATATTACCTGAGTTCTTAAAGTTCCCTATAAAGGTAAACCCCTATAGTTAATTACATCTTAAATGACGAAAATCACTTAAGAAAACTCTCGATAATGATCAGTGATTTTGCTCTTAATAATTTCAAAGTTTAAGGTTTTCAAAGTATTGAATTTTGGAATTTCGAAAGGGATTAGCTCAAATTTGGAACAGTTAATTTCAGGAGTCCAAAAGAAGAGAAGTAGGAGAAGCTAAGGATCCAAGAAGAATCTTGGCAACTTCCCAAACTATCCTATTGTTTGGCTTCAATTTAAGAGTTTATTTAGTGTTGTAATCCTTCCAATTTTAGTTAATTAGGACTTATACTTATATGACATGATCATATAAATAGCCTCGAAGATGTGAGAGTTTATGTCGTACCAAACGACTACTTCAGAGTCCTAAACCCGGTTAGGGCTTAATTTGCATAACATGATTATGCAAATGCCTAAGGAAAAGTTGAGGATTTATGTTGCACTAGGAAAACTACCTCAAAATCCTATGGCTTGGTTTTTTAAAACTAGGAAAAGGTTTTGCTGAAGTAGACACAAGTTTTGCTGACGAAGATGGCCGTGCTGCCCACCGTGCTTCGAGCTCCTTGTTGTTGCAGAGGTTTAGTTTTAGAAGGTGAAAATCAGAAGATGAGAAAAGTGTCTTGGTTTAGAGAAATCTTAAATTCCAAATGTCTTTAGTGTTTTAATTAAAACAAATCTTAAAGTTGTTTAAACAGAACCGATTAAGATCCCACGGTTCCGTCATCTCGGCACCGTTATTTTCATCGAATTCACTTAGTCCATATAAATTTGCTAAACTCAACTGAATGAGTTCCACACTTTCATTTAGATTGTGGGAAATCCCGTTAGCAACACGTAAGTTACATCATCCGAGGTATTCTCGATCATTCAACGAGATGTTTTAATTTAGTTAGAGTTGTGGTTTTGTTGTTCTGTTTGTGATTAAATTTTGAGTTGTTTTATATTTTAGATGTTGTGGTGATGAATTTTATCTTGTGTGACTTTTAATTTAGTTTTGGTTTCAGTTTTGTGGCTATCCTAAGGGTTTCAGTTTTCATGCAACAATCCTGTTTATCATGCAAGAAAAGTAAAGCGCACTGGAGGTAAATAAGTTGCAATAAAGTAAATTGTAATAAAATAAAAGCGTACCTGGAGGGTCTTCTCGTCATTCCAAGCTGCACTTAAAACACATGTTAGAACATTTAAATATTTGCAACAAGTACCTAGGTAAAGCTAAGGGAAAGGTTTTGGTTGTCTACCAATATCCTAATCCTACTGCTAGTCAGTTCTTATGACGTCTAGGTTTTTTATATTTTGTGGATGATTTTCTTGACCAAAGAACAATTAAGTTCAATTATTCTTCTTAAAACACCTCATTGTATTGAGGAAGTGCTTAGAACGGGTTCTAAACATCTTTTCAATACTTCTGAGATTATTTTCGACCTAAATGAACTTTTATTGTAGAGATGAATCAATCATCCGTAAACTTTTAGTTAAGTTTTAACTCTTGCTCGAGTGAACTTAGGACATTTGATTATCCCATGAATGAAGTGACACCTCACTTGATGCTCCATTTAAGAGTTATAATGATATCAAGTCTTTAGGGGCAAATCAATTTATTAAGAATTTCAACGATTTAAAATTAGAATTAATGTTTTAAGGTGATTTAATTTAGTTATAAAATTTTAATAAATTTAAGTTTGGAATAGTGTTCAATTTGTTTTATTCTTAAGTGTTTTAAACTATTTGAATTGAAAGAGGAGTTTAAATTATTTAATTTAGACTTTAATGATTTAATTTTAATTTAATTGCAATATTCTAGATTAACTTTTAATTGGTTTGAATTTTTTATTAAGAATTATTTTTTGAAATTGATTTTGATGTTTTGAGTTTGTTTTAAATTTGCTTTCAAGTGATTTTTGAAATTAATTTTTTTTAATGTTTTAAATTTATTTCAATTTAATTATCAAGTTATTTAATGTTTTAAGTTTTAATTTAATTAAGGGTTACCTTTTCTTTATTATTAATTTATTAATTTCAATCATCATCTCAAGTTTAATTAAGAGTTAAATATAATTAAAGTGATTCATTTGGGGATTTTAGTTTAAGTGATTATAGTCTCTCTAAATTATATCCCCATTTTAATAATCCAAATTTTTTTAATTATTCTCCCAAAATTCAAATTACTTAATTAAATAAGGTTTCATTTTTTTTTTTTGGTTTATTAAAAGTGATCAGTGAGTTCCTACCCTTTTATTTTCCAAAGTTTCAATCATCTAAGAATGAATTAAGATCAAATATTTTACCCCCCCATTTTGATTAAACCTAAAGATTTAATTAGGGGTTAAAATTCTTAATTATTAATATGCCCTTTTAAGCTTAATTATTTCCTAACTTATTAAATTGAGCTCAAACGAGCTTCAAATTTTTATGTCACTTCACTCACATGTCAATTAAGACATTAGAGGAAAAAAATGTGATTTTTCTATTTTTAATTTAATTTATATATTTATTTTAATAGAAAATAGGGATTTTCAATGGAAATTCAACAACATGACCAAGGTAAGGTTTCTGTCCTTAAGAAAATTATGGGATGTTCCTAATGACCAGAGGACCACTTGGACCAATTTTGGTGATTTTTTGAATTATATTTTATTTATTATAATTATTTTGAATTTTGGAGTATTAATCAATTATAAAATAAAATTAAAGTTGAAAAATGAATTATATATATATTTTTAAATCTCTCTAACCACAAGGAGTCTAGAGAAATAAATTTTATAATTTTTTTATTTTTCTTTGATTTATTAGAATTAATTTAGTGAAAATGTTGGAAAATTCATTTTTTAATTCAAAAATTGTTTTAAGCCTTTAAAATTTAATATCTCATCCTAGGGACTTGTAAAAAATATTTAGTTTGTTCCTAAGTGATTAGAAGGTAAAATATGACATTTTTATGATTTTTAACATTTTTTTTTATTTTTATGATTTTTTAATTATTAAAATATTAAATAAGGTGAAAAGTGAAGATTTTTAGAAAATTCCAATTTTAATTTTCTTAGACTCCTCTATTACCAGAGAAGTCCCAAAACTAATTTAGGGAATTTTTAAAATGTATTTTTGGAGTTATGAATTTTTTAAGTTTAATTTTACTCAAGCGACCTAATTAATCCATTTAGTGGGGTTAAACATTTCCAATTGATTTCAAATTTTTATGTAAGGTCCCACTAATCCTAAGGATCGATTGATCGCTGAAAAATTTATTAAGAAATTCATACCTATTTTTGATGAAATTGCACTTTAAAGAAGGGTATTTTCTTTATTTTGTTGCAGGAATGAATAATTTAGGTGATAAAAGCAAAAATCATAAAAAGGAGCGAATTTGGAGCAAAATCATGCAATTTAGTCTCGAGTCGCCGACGGCGAGATCGAGCTCGCCGAAGGCGAGGTTACAAGAAGAAAATTCCGAAGAATTTATAATCGTCTCGCCGACAACGAGCCCGAGCCCGCCGACAACGAAGCTGAGCGGCTTGAAGATCTTAGAAGCCTCGCCGACAGCGAGGTAGTTCGTCGCCGACGACGAGGTAGTTTAAATGGCACAGATACATTGAACCTGTACACTTTTTGAAGGGATGCTTACGCACCTCTTGGTCCTTTGCTCACCTCTATATATAGAGGCCGAAATTCAGTCTCTTGGGTGTTAATTTTTGTGCAGTCTTTTGTGTCTTTTGTGCAATCTTTTAGTCTTTTGTCTATTTTTGTGTGCAGTTGTGTGTCTTTAGTGAGTCTTTAGTGAGTTTAGTGAGTAATTAGTGAGTCGTGCTGTACTGGAACGAAGAGTCAAAGGAACTACGAGGAGTCTGTTTGGGGATAAATCGAGATAAGTATTTGTATCTATTGTTTTTAACTTTAAATGAAATCCATGCTTAGTTTAGTTCCCATGCATTCTGAGTAGTTTATTAGTCTTTCTCCTCGTTTATGAAATTAAGTGACTTGATGAAATTAAAATAGAGATACTTTTATATATATTAATAAATTGTGATAATTTTTACTTATGACTTAATTTACTTTCAAACTGGCCATTTGATTTGTTAAAATATGTTGATTATCAACTATAGTAAAAATTACATCTGATATTCGAGGAATTCAAAAGCCTTGGAAGGAGGGTGCAAATAAATAGGAAATAATATCATCTGGCGTAGAATTGAGCATTTTAGTGTGACGAGACTAAAATATTCAATTCGGTCCTATTGTTTGAGAGCCGAAGTGTAGATGTTAGCCCTCGGGCGAGGGAACGTGGGAGCTCGAAGTGGCAGTCGGTATCCTCCCGACTGGCACTGCGGATTCGGTAATCAAACATAGGATTAGTCAATATTCTTTACACCTGACCAAAGGGTAAAGAATAGGAATGCTCCTATTTGTCACAATACCTTAAAATTATCTATTTAAATTCATCAATCACTTAAATTTCTAAACAAGGGGAAAGATACTTTTTCTGAATAGTTAAGACTTATTTAGCAATTAGTTTAATTTCTCGCACTTTCAATACGTATTAATTTTCTACTTAGTTAAGTTACCTAATTAAAATACTTAGTTTACTTTATTGCGCTCAAATTTAAAATTCCAAATTTTCGTAAACTATTTTAAAAATTATTATTATGATTTTAAATTAGTTGTTATTTAATTTTCTCTTTCCTCGTGGGATCGATAACTGAGACTCCACTAGAGCCCTGTATTACTTGTAACGATACGTATACTTGCGTAACATCCACAACATAAACAATTACAATTCTATACATATAAATAGCGGGGTCAAGTTTTTGGCGTCGTTGTAATTAAATTAAAAATATCATAATATAAAATTGTGGGTCATCAGTGGAGAATTATTTTCAAGTTCTTTTGATGTGTGGTTAACCCTAATTAATTAAAGTTCAGTTTTGAGTAATTAGGCCAATTAGGGTTATTCTTAATGAATTAACTCAAAACATAATTATCCTAGGGTCCACTGGTCCTAAGAAACTTCCCCAAGTTTTCTTATAATTTTCTAAGCAATATGCTAATTAATGGAATTAAAATACCAAAAACAGTGACATAAACTTGAAAAATACACAACTTGCCATAGAGATGGCCTCTGACCTTGAAAAATTCAGGGAATATTCCCAAAATCAGAGGCTTCAAAAGCCATATGATCTCATGTCATGGTGAATTGTCTATGCAAATGGAGAATTAAAATACTGAAATGAGAAAATAATTAATTAAAAACAAAAGACTCATCAAATTAACTCAACTCTTTTTCCACATTATTATCCTCTGTTCACTGAGCAAGAGGATATTTTTATTTTATTTTTGTGATTTTTCTACACAAAGATATGAATTTTCTAAGTTTCAGGCATTTAATTAAATCATAAATTCCATCTTTTCCTACTTATCCGACTCAGCGCCACGGCAACCTTAGCGTCTCCGAAGCCCCACGCGGCACGCTCTCATTCGCCGCCGCCATCCGACTCAGCGCCACGCGACCCGCAGTTTACATACCGTTCCCTGGTCTGATGCAATCTGAGCCGTCCAGTCGATACACACTCAATCCAATGGCGGCTGGTCGTCGTCTTCGATTGGTGTGCACAAGTGATCGTCCACACTCAAACCCTAATATCTCCCTCATTTCTCAATGGTTTTTCATTTTCTTATACTCTATGTATTCATCTTGAAGAGACGAACACATCCATATGGTTTACATGCTATGAAATTAACTCAAAAGAAATGGAGAATCGATGGAAGCTCAGGTTAAAGAGAAGTCTCCATACCTTGGTTCAGGAGGTGAGGCCTCAACTGAATGTGCTCGGCACATTCGTTGGAGCTGGAAGAGCCTAGGGATGAAGCCTCTGGCTCTGGTGAATTGTCTAGGTGCAACTTCCACCAAGCCCGATTTCAATGCTTAGCCGATAAAGAGAATGGCTAGCCTGGTGAGGGGGCTTCCACTAGGGGACTCCATCTCTTGGTCTTGTGCAGGTGTGTGTGAGTTTAATTTGATTTTGGTGAAGGTTTGAGAGATGTCCTGTTCTGGCCTGAGAATTGAGCTCCAAAATTGAGCTTAATCAATGGGATTTAGGGCAGGAGAACAGTGGGGATGGATTGCTCTTGGCTAGGGGAAGCTCTGCGAGGAGTTTGGAGGGATTCTATGAAGGTTGATTTCGACCAACCTTTTGGCCGAGAGGGGGTGGCTGGTTTAAATAGCCATGGCTAGTGGCTTCCTGAGGCAATTGATGGCCGGGATCGACTGCCTAGGGGAGGAGATGAAGAGCCGTGGTGGCCAATCGGAGTGGGGCAGCTCGACAGTGAGAATTTGAAATTTGGCTCATTCCAAGCTCCTAGGCAAGGGCATTTTCCGGCGGCCTGGTGGCTGGCCGGCCAGAGTCAGGTCACCATCTGACTCAGGGGAGTCAGGGATGGGGTTTAGTGCAGTCAATTGAGGCTTGACATGTGTAAAGGAGTTTGATTTAAGTGGTAAGAGGGAAGGGCCATTTTGGGTTTGGTTTGGTCAAACCATGCTTTTGGGCTAGGTGCACCCACCAAGGGACTTTGGGTACCGTGGGAGTCAGTGTGAGTCGGCTAGTTTTGAGTGGAGAAGTCTCAATCCAAGCTTATTTAGATTAATTTTGGGTTTAGGTGAAGCATGGGTAAGGTTAAAATGTTTAATCATAGGTTAGGAAAGAGCTCCCTCTCTTGCCATAAATGGATCGATGACAAGTCAAAGCTCTCATGGCTTCATATGGCTTGTGAATGGCTTCATTTGGCTCCATTTGGCTTGGGGCCAAGCTTAGTCAATTTCATGGAAATGGGTTTTAAGGATTTTGGATATTTAGGGGTAATTTGGCACATGTCTTAGTTTAGAAAAGTTTAATGATGAATTTGAAACTTAGTTAGTGATTTAAATCAAAGGGATGATGAGGTGAAAGTGTCATGTAGGCTTTGGATTGATTTTGGGCCTTTTGAAATCATTTTGGATGGGCTTTTAAAATGGTTTAAGGAAGTGGGCTTTATGTTTCAAAATGGACTTTTGGATGAAAAATTTTGTGAAGGACCATGCCAAATAAATGTTGGGTTTAGTTGATGGATGTATCATGAGTGATTTGAAACAAATTTGAGGTGATTTGGAGTTGAATTGGGTTGGTTTGGGCTAAGTTTAGGTTATGGGCCAAAATTGGGTTTTAAGCTTCAAATTAAAATTGGATCCAAATGTCAATCAAATTGGACTTGGATTTGGTCTAGATTGATATTGGGGATATTGCGTTGAAGTTTAGAATTGAATTGGATCAAAATTGAGGTCAATTGGGTTGATTTGGTTTGACATTGGGTCCATTTGGGTTAAAAAATGGGTCAAATTGGGGGTTTTGGCAAAAGTGGGCTAAATTGAAAAAATTTGCTTATGATGTAGTTGAAAAAAATGAAATTGGGATTATTTGGGATTTTCTAGAATTTTTTGGGAACTTTTGGAATTTTTGGATTTTTTTTTGGTTGAAAAGGGCATTTTGGGTATTTGGAGGGTATTGGGGGGTATTTTTTGAAATTTTGGTATACTTGGCTAAGGATGATCAATTTGAATGGTGGGAAAAGTTTAGGATTGGTTTTGAGGAATTTTGGGTAATTTAGGTGATTTTGAAAATTTTGGGTAGTTTCAAGGGCATTTGGTCGGCTTGGTGGGTTTAGGGTCCCGGAGGTCAAAAATTGAAATTTTGGAAAAATAAAAATTGATCAAGTTTGAGTAGAATGGAATCACTTTGATTGAGCCATGAAGCCATATTAAGCCCATAAAAGCCATGAGAGGACTCATTTGAGGCATTCACTATGTTGTTCCTAACCCTCTTAGCCAAAGGCCTAGGGGTTAAGGTCTATCCATATGAATTACCTACATGAGTTAGGAAATCAAGCTAGGTATGAATGGTTTTAGGATTTGGCATGTGTGTGAAAGTGTAATGTGTACAGGTCAACCCCTACCAGACCAGGCCACCCAAGGTAGTCCTAAGGCTAAAGAGTCCTATAGGGAACTCATCCTTTGAACCTCCACATTTTGATCTTAACCCTCCAATTGACTTAGGGGTTTACAATCAAACTTATGGGGTTTGAAGGGAGTTAAGAGGTGTTTGAAGTTCTAAGTGGTGGGTTCCATTTCTAGTCCTCTAAGATAGTTAAAGGGAAAGCCTAAGGCTAGATCCTAAGTACTAAGGAGAGAGAAGAGAAAAGACATCATCAAAAATAAGGTCAACAAATGGACCCCCAATAGGTGTGGTGTGCTAACCAAGCACACCGCGCGTATTGGCGTTGACCGAAGAGATCAACAAAACCAAGATGCGTACGTCTAAGTGACACACTTAGAATAGAGTAGAAACAAATTTTTGTCGGGGAGTATCGAGTATATCTCCAAGACTGGAGATCCCTGAACTCTCGCTGGGGAATAGAAAAGGAGGTGAATTCCAGATCATAAGATCTAGGGAAATTTGATTTAGATTTCATTTCATTTTCTATTACGAGTTTTTTTTAATGTGTGAGTTTAGATTTCGATTTATTCTGAGTTTTAGTTTCGATTGAGGTTTAATTTAAAATCAGTTCAAGGAAATCTGGATTTGAAATGAGAATTGGAACCTAGGTTCCAACCTCGGGATTGCGAAGAGAACTGAAATTTAGGTACCAGTCTCGGAAGGAGAAAGTTGAAATTTGGTATCAATCTCGGGAAGAGAGTAGGAATTTGGTATTGACCTCGAAAGGAGAGAACTGGAATTTGGTACCAGTCTTGAAAGGAGAGAACTGTAATTTGGTACCAGTCTCGAAGGTTTAAAGAGAACTGGAATCTGGTTCCAGCCTTGAAGGTTTAAAGAGAACTGGAATCTGGTTCTAGTCTCGAAGGTTTATAGAGAACTGGAATTTGGTTCCAGTCTTGAAGGTTTAAAGAGAACTGGAATTTGGTTCCAATCTCGAAGGTTTAAAGAGAACATAAATCTGGTTCCAGTCTCGAAGGTTTAAAGAGAACTAGAATCTGGTTCCAGCCTCGAAGGTTTAGAGAGAACTGGATTCTGGTTCCAGCCTCGAAGGTTTAAAGAGAACTGGAATCTGGTTCCAGCCTCGAAGGTTTAAAGAGAACTGGAATCTGGTTCCAGCCTCGAAGGCTTAAAGAGAACTGGAATGAACCAGCCTCGAAGGTTTAAAGAGAACTGGAATCTAGTTCCAGTCTCAAAGGTTTAAAGAGAACTCGAATCTGGTTCCAGCCTCGAAGGTTAAAGAGAACCGGAATCTGGTTCTAGTCTCGAAGGTTTAAAGAGTTGAAATTTGTTGTGGAGATTTTAGTTTAGCGGAAGATTTGAAATGAGACGTGAAAGTGTTTCACATCCCACGAGGATCGATCAAAGTCTGATTATTTGGCAAAGGATATGAATCCATGCCATCAGAACCAAATCGAAAATTTTTGTGGTTCTGTGTCAGTAGATTCGACCGACCTTCTCAAAAGAGGGAAGGAAATATGGAGAGTCAAAAAGAGATTTGAGAATAGCCGAAGGCTGCGGATTTCAGATTCAGGAATTTGTCTTAGTCGCTTGTTGTGATTTGATTTTAGCTTGATTTTCAATTTAGGTTTCACATTTATTTGGGGTTCTTTTTGACATTCAGATTTTTAAAAGAGTTCTCATTTATTTTTATTTTCCCTTTGTTCTTTGTTCGAAGTTCATTTAACTTAATGGCGTTTCCTGACCAATTTGCACAAAAAGAGGTGAAGGCAAAACATGACATGGTTGTTTTCATTCCAATCTCGTCGAAAATACATCATACAACTTGCTCCAAAATATGATGATATTTTCCTTGAGAATTCAATATCTCATACAATCCATATAAATCCAACACGAATTGTGTAAGATTCTTCAAGTTTCTTTTAAAAGCAGCTGTCAAAAGCCATGTCTGAATAGTGAGATATATGGACAATAACATCATCTTCCAAGTCATCCTTGGCAGGAATGTCTTATGGATGTGCATTGGAGGTGTGATATTTCCCATGTAAATCACAGCTCGTAGGGCCGGAGTCTCTCTAACTCTGGATCTAACTGAAAGTGGAAAGGCATTTTTCTGTCATCCATCCTTCTGAAAGTGACGGAGATTCGTTCAACAGGCACTCCTAGAATGCACTGTTTTGCTATGTTTGCTCCATTTCCTTTCAATACCAAGACGGAACCTACTGGTAGTGGTATCTCCACCGGCCCTCGGAATTCTCCGGGGCCTGCAATCCGGAGGTCAGATCTGAACATGATATTGCACTGGTTGACAAAAGACACTGTGCAGAAAGGTCTGACGAAGTCATGATGGTCTACGTGTGGAGGTATGCAATCGCCCTCCTTGTAGATGTTAATGATGCAGCTGTTGGGTATGTAATCTACAGGCAATATCCCCCATGTTATCATCCTTTTTACCATTCTCTTGATAATTCTTGGCATTGGATCCACCTCACTGCGACGGAGTATTCTTGGTGGATTCCCTTTTCTGTCTACCGCGAAGTTGTAGCAACATCCGCATTGGATTGTAATTCTTCCTTTTTCTGGCATCCATCTTCGGAGTTCTGAATAGGTCTTTTCCCTCAGGCGGCCAGCTCGGCCCATTTTCTGAAGCTCAAGTACGCAGTCTACAATTTGCTCTTGTTCGTAATCTGAGAACACATCTATATGCAGCTCAAGGCATTCCAAGATGTTGACCCTCTTGCCTCGAATTCTTTCGAAGTATTCAAAAGTTTTCTTTTCAACTTGCTGTAATTTTTTCAACTCGTATTACGGGATTATCTGCAATCGGCGAGGTCTAGTAACGTACTGGGGAATGTATGGTTCAACCTCGGCAATCTCTCCTGCATGTCATGGCTCCTCGGGGATAGTCTCTGTCGGGACATCCTCCGGTGTTGCTTTCGCAACAAGACTCTTCAGAACTGGTGCATCTGCTTGGCGTCGAGGTGCTGATTCTATTTCTGCTCTTATTAGAATTTCCTTTATCTGTTCTGCTTTCCTTAGAGTTGATCTCCTCCTTTCTGGTTCCTGACAAACCAATTTCTTCGGAGTATTTGTATTGACGGTAGAAACTGTCTCTTCATGTTGATCTGCTGCTAACTTGGTTAACATCTTGCGAATGCGGCGATTCTTGTTCCTCCGCCGGGTGGCAGTGAGAGTAGCTCTCCTTACCCCTTGGACTTCGCGGGCATGGCGCCGACAAGCTCGCCTCTCCGCCGTAGCAACAACGGACTTAACTTTCTTATCTTCTCCTGTTGCATGAGCGGTGTTTCCTTTTCTCTTCTTGTTGGTGGACTGCTGACTTGGGCCACCCAATTTCATTACTGTATGGCTATGGAATTCTTCCCGATCAATTGGGGTCCAATCATTTTCTTCATATTGTAGCTCGACTGGTGTGAAGTCAGAGTCAATCTCGATCACGGCTCCATCCCTCATCCTCTTTTCATCAAGTGCTAGACTCACGTCATTTCTAAAGTTCAGAACCAACCGCCCTTTCGACATTTCCCTGCGAAAAAAACAAGGAAAGGATCAGGGGCTGAACTAGAACAAGAATAATAAGAAAAACATTTATTAATGAAAAGTTCTTATTTATCTCTTTAATTTTTAAAGAAAGTAGGAGGAGATGAGGGAAAGATCAGGAATGAATTGATTTAAAAGGAAAGATTGACATTTTATTATTACAATTTCACACGTTTTTTTTTCTTTTTAACACTTTTTTTTTTGTTAACGATTTTCTTTTTTATCATCTATTTTTTTTTTTTTTGGGTTCGGACCCAGTCGCAAATGATTACTCTACCCGTGCTTCTAGGAATGAGACCTCATTTTTAAAGTTCATCCTTCGAAACATCAGGTTGCGTAATACTTCTCCAAATATCGTCCATTGATTGGAAGCATAGGTCGTTCTCCACAATGAATTCACCGCTGGTAGGAACCTCCTGAGTAGACTGTCTCGACCACGAATGGCCCTTCCCATGTTGGTTCAAATTTACCTCCTTTCTTGCAGTGTGCAAGAATAGGTCTTCTGAGAACTAGAACCAAGTCACCGACTTTAAATGTCCTTGGACGGACTAGTTTATCGTGGGCTTGGATCATCTTGGCTTGATACAGTTCCAAATTCTGCTGTGCTGAAAGCCTTTTTCCTTCCAAGCTTTCTAATTCTTCCAATCGTAATTTGGCATTTTCTTCTGTAGTGATTTTTTCTGCAACTGCAATTCTGAGTGACGGAAGCTGTACCTCCAAGGGTAAGATGGCCTCGGACCCGTACACTAAAGTGTAAGGCATAGACTGAGTAGAAGTTCTGAAAGTCGTCCTGTAGGCCCATAAGGCTTCTAACAACTTCTCGTATCAATTTCTTTTGTTGTCGCCCAAGGTTTTCTTTAGGATTTGGACGAGAGTTTTATTAAAAGCCTTGGCCAAGCCGTTCGCTCTTGGGTAATAGATTGTTGAATAGCGCCAATCAATCTCGTGTCTTCTGACAAAATTGTTGATCTTCGTACTTTTGAACACGGACCCATTATCTGAAATGATTATGCGCGGTACTCCGAAACGGTAGACAACTTGATTCTTGAAGAACTGCAACACATGACGTGCCTTTACTTCTCTGAGCAGTATTGCTTATGCCCACTTGGAAAAGTAATCTGTAGCTGCAAGAATGAAGCGAAGTCCCCTTGAAGAAGGAAGTTCTATCGGACCCACGATATCTGTGCCCCAACACTCAAATGGCCACGACGCGATTGTCGGATGTAGCACATTTAGAGGTTGATGTAGAACCACTCCATGTACTTGGCACTGGTGACAACTTTTGGCAACTTTCATGCGATAGGTTATCATCGAGGGCCGCAATACCCTAGTCTTTTAATCTTCATTTTCATCTTCGGACCCGATCGATGAGGGCCACAAAGTCTTGAGTGTACTTCTTTAACAATTTCACGAGCCTCGGACCCGCTCAGGCATCTTAGCCACATCTGATCAAAAGACCTTATGTATAACGTGATGTTTATTAATGCGTAGGACAGAGTTCTTTTCTTAATTTGATGGGCTATTGACTTATCGTCTGTTAGGTTTCCTGTTTGCAAGTAGTCTATTAGTGGCTGCCGCCAATCTTCTGTATTTTCTGTCACTGCTGCAATTGTTTCTTCTACTTTTTCTGATTTGTGTATTGTTTTCATGTCGAGCTGTGAGAGAACCTGCCGTCCCTGAACTGACATTTCAATTGACTCATCCTGTAAGCAGACAAATTCTTTTGCAAGGCGGGCTAACACATCTGCAAGAGTATTTTTTCTCGTGGGAATCTTGTAGATCGTTACATTTGGAATTTGCTCCAACAGTATTATGGCGTACTGAAAGTACTGCTCGAGTCTTGGCTTCAGAATTCTGTACTGTCCTGCAACTTGTTGAATGATCAACTGTGAATCTCCGTAGATATTGATATCTGTTATTCCCATCTGAATGGTTAATTCCAATCCTATATGTGGGCTTCGTATTCTGCCTCATTATTCATACACGGTTCTGTTAAGTGATAGGAATACCTTAACATCCCCCGCTCCGGTGTTATAAAGATTAGTCTGATTCCTGCCTTACCAGGCACTATCGTTTGCGATTCTTTATCATTCTGTGTTGAAGATGCTCCGTCAAAATACAGTTTCCAACGCTGATCATCGGGGTCTTCTAGGCTCATTATCTCGCTCGTCCGGCAAGTCGTCGTTGAGAGGCGACTCCGCCGCGAAGGGCGTGCTGCAAAGAAGTTTGCGAGGACTTGTCCCTTTACGGCACGAAGAGGAACGAAAGTTATATCGAACTACAATAGTATCATTGACCACCTAGCAAGTCTGCCAGAAAGTGTCAGACGGGTCATCAAATGTTGCAACGGATTAAACTTCGAAATAAGGTTGACCTTATGAGAAAGCATGTAATGCCTGAGCTTTTGAGCGGCGAAGATCAGGGCCAAACAGTGCTTCTCAATAGGAGGATACTTTACTTCCGTCAGAATTAGACGACGGCTTAGGTAATAGAGCGCGTTTTCTTTTCCTTCATCATTGGCCAGGGCTAACAGGACTCCGAGAGAGTCGTCTAAAACCGCGGTATAAAGTATCAACGGTCGTCCCGAGACTGGGGCTGCTAAGACAGGAGGTGTCATTAGGTCTTGTTTGATATCATCGAAGGCATGTTGACATTAGGAGTCCCAATTAAACTTGGCATCCTTCTTAACTAAAGCAGAAAACGGCTGACACCTTTCTGACAAATTAGAAATAAAGCGTCGAAGGTATGCTAATTTCCCTTGAAAAGACCGTAGTTGTTTCAAGGTTTTAGGAGGTGGCATTTCTAAGATAGCTTTAATCTTCTCCGGATCGATTTTAATTCCACGATTTCAAACGACAAATCCTAAGAATTTCCTAGAGGTGACGCCGAAGGTGCATTTCAGGGGATTCATCTTAAGGTTAAATTGTCTTAATCGCTCGAAAACAATTCTCAAATCATACAAGTGATCCTCTTTAATTTGCTCTTGATGACCACATCATCCACGTAACAGTCGACTTGGTTGTGAATGAGATCATCAAAAATCCTCGTCATTGCTCTTTGGTAGGTTGCTCCTGCGTTCTTCAATCCAAATGGCATCACCGTGTAGCAAGACACTCCAATCGGCGTTCGAAGGCCGTGAGCTTTTCATCTTCCGTGCCATCTTTATCCGGTTGTATCCCGAAGATCCATCCATGAAAGAAAAGATTTCATGTGTTGAAGCGATGTCGATCATCAATTCTGGAATTAGTAGTGGGAATTCATCCTTTGGACATGCTTTATTCAAATCTCTGAAATACACACAGATTCTGATCTGACCATTCTTCTTTCTGACTGGTACCACATTGGCTAACAAAGTCGGGTATTGCTCTTCATGGACAAATTTAGCGTTTATTAGCTTCTTAAATTCAGCTATTACTTGTTGTTCAATCTCTAGGCACATTCTTCTGGGAGCTTGCCTGATTGGAACGACAGTGGGATCCTCTCCTAGCCTGTGAACTGCCACCTCTAGAGCTAATCCTGGCATTTCATCGTAACTCCAAGAAAAACAGTCCTTAAACTCCATTAATAGCTTGATTATGTTTTCGGAGTCTTCTTTATTGAGTAAGGAGCTAACAAAGATCGGCCTAGGCTCTTCGCTAGTACCTAAGTTAACTTCCATTAACTCATCTATTGTAGATTTAATTTCTTCTTCGAATTCTCGCGGAGCATCTCCGATTGGTAGATCTTCGAGATCTTCTGAAGCTTCCAAGCAGTCTTCATTAGGCTCGCAAGTGACAACTAAGCAAAATCCCATATCGTCAACTAATCCTACCTTGCCGAATCTGAGATCATGTTTTGAATTGGGAGGCCGGCTGGCATTATTCCATAATTTTTCAAAATGTTGTGATTGACCTTTTTTCCATCGTCGAGGTAAGACACCACGTTGAATTAAATTCTGAACACAGAGAGAGTACCACTCAAAAGGTAGTTCCACTAATTCGGAGGAAGTAACATCTTCAAATTGTACATCATTTTCAGTTTTGGAAGAAGAAGCACCACGATAAAACTTGATTGGTTTAAGTACTCACCACCATGTACTTCCTCGACCATCATACCCTCGACCTTATTAGGGTGGATCGGGGTTAGGGTCATAGTATGTACATAATGGTTAATCTTCTCGTACATCGATTTATATTCTTCATTCTTTTCATCTTCGAGAGAGATCTTGAATCGGGGTTTCTTCCGACTTATCGCCGCCGCTTCTTTCTTGATTTCTTCTTCTTCGAACCGATCTCCCAATCAACGTCGATGATCGGTTTCTCTCGTCCAACTCGTTCCAACGTCTCTTCCACAACCTCGTCCCCGGCCTTGACCTCGGGTGCTAGTTCTGGAGAAACCTTCACCATCTCGCCGTAAGGGAGTGGTGAGTAACTGTTGGACTAGAATTTCAGGCTCTTCATCGTCTTGCACTTCTTTTGCTTCATTTAATATGACATTTCTGGAGAAGATTATTTTCTTCGGAGGCGCGTAATAGGCTGCATCTTCATGAATTCCAATCTCGTGTACAGAGAATGTGTCATCTCTTTCCCGAAGCTTTGCTCTCATCACTTCTGATTCATCTCTTTCCGCAGCTGCCACAGCGCCTTGCGAAGCTGATGATGCTCGTGTCTCAACCATATTGATCTCGACATACTCCTCATCCATGAACTCTGATGAATCGACTTCATTTTCCAACTTCTCTCCTCTTTCTTTCGCCAACCATCAGATATACGTCCTTAGCTTTCCTATAGCATCCTCGAGGGATCTCTTCCAGACGGTCTCGCGGTTGTCATGTGATGGCTGTTGAACTTCTTTTTTGGTAGTTTCTTTTATTGCAGTAGCACTTTCTTCTGATTTAGGCTCTTTGACGAGAATTTTCTTCTCGGACGTTGTGTTGGTCTCGACTCGGCAATAATAGGTCGCCACACCATCCTTCTTGCAGCAGAAGGCCTAAGACCTGGACAACCTGGCTCGGCTATATGCCGGTAGGTGGTGTCCTCCCTAATATGATGGCCCGATACAACAACAGTGAACTAGCTTTCATTTTCTTCCTCGGTTTCTCTACTGGCAAGCGATGTGCTCTACTCGCGGTCCGAGGGGGATCTAGCCGGCACTCGTCCCATTCTTCTTAGGATTTCGACACGGGCATCTTTCTTTCTCTCGCCAATTTTTCTATCACAGACTTGTAGCCGAGTAAATGGCGTAGTCTTAACCCTTTTTCTTTGTAGTTACTATAGTATGCAGTTCGGGGTAATGTAGCGGCAATCCTTCGGACGTCTTCTTCATCCGATGCATCAGAGAGGGGGTGAAACCTACTTCCTCCCAACATCGATGAAATTTCAGGTAGTTCTTCCTCTTCCAGGAAAGCAACTTCAATGGCCTTGGCTTTCTCAATCTTAGCTATCTTTCTGCTTCTATTTCTCTTTTGAGTCCGAGTTAGGGGTGCAACTCTTGAACCGGACCCAATCTCGAAAACAGATGGTATTGTAGCAAAATTTGTACCCTCCACAAGTGATGTGCTCATCACGTACTCGGATTTCCTTCCCCTTCGCCTGGCGTAAGTCGTGGGTAGATGCAGAGATGACTAGACCGATGGGGGTAGAGACAACAGTCCTCCTACGAATACTAGTACTTCTTTCAGCTGGAATCCTTTACAAGGGAGGGAATTCTTGAGTCGACTTCAGCTTGAACTCAATTAAGGGCTCCTCAGTTTCTGGCACTTTGTCCATTAGTGTGAAGAGGGTGACGTCAGCGAACTTAATATCTGTATTAACGAATAATTTTCCAAAACGGACGACTCCATTGTCGGGCAGTTCATCCTTATAGACGGCAAAGTCCATTCCATTGGTGAAGGAGAAAATTATTAAGTTCATCCTTAGGGACTGTCGACATATTTTTTTAAGTTTTAAATTAGTTATATATATAATTTAGAAAGTAGCATTTGATTTTGAAAATTTTAAGATATGAAATCAAACCGATCTCACATCCCAAATAGTTTATATAAACGAGCACCGCATCACAAACCGTGTATCTATCCCGAAGAATAAACACACTGCTTGATAATGGGGCTCGATTAAATAAACTAGAAGATTTGTGACATCCGTTTGATATGCGAACCAATTTAATAAGCTGACAAGTTCCCCTACTTAATATAAAGGAATTAAGCAGGGTTTATATTACCTGGGTTCTTAAAGCTCCCTATAAGGGCAAGCCCCTATAGTTAATTACATCTTAAATGACGGGAATCATTTAAGAAAACTCTCGATAATGATCAATGGTTTTGCTCTCAAGAATTTCAAAGTTTAAGGTTTCAAACAAATTGGATTTTGGAATTTCAAAAGGGATTAGCTCAAATTTGGAACAGTTAATTTCAAGAGTCCGGAGGAAGAGAAGTAGAAGAAGCAGAGGATCCAAGAAGAATCTTGGCAACTTCCCGTACTATCCTATTATTCGGCTTCACTTGGGAGTTTATTTAATGTTGCAATCCTCGCCAATTTTAATTAATTAGGACTTATATTCGTATGACATGATCATACAAATAGCCTGGAAGATGTGAGGGCTTGTGTCGTACCAAACGACTACCTCGGAGTCCTAAGACCTAGTTAGGCTTAATTTCCATAACATGATTATGCAAATGCCTAACGAAAAGTTGAGGATTTATATCGCACTAGGCAAACTACCTCGAAATCCTATGGCTTTGTTATTTATTTCTAAGAAAGGTTTTGCTGAAGTAACCACATGTTTTGCTGACGACGATGGTCGTGCTGCCCACTATGCTCCAAGCTCATTGTTGTTGCAGAGGTTTAGTTTTAGAACTCATAAATCAAAGGATGAGAGAAGTGTTTTGGTTTAGAGAAATCTTAAAATCCAAATGTTTTTAATGTTTTATTAGGGAAATCTTAAAGTTGATTATAACAACACCGGTTAAGATCCCACGATTCCATCCTTCCGGCATCGTTATTTTATCGGATTTACTTAGTCCAGATGAATTTGCTAAACTCAACTGAATGAGTTCCACACTTTCATTTAGACCGTGTGAAATCCCGTTAGCAACACGTAGGTTACATCATCCGAGGTATTCTCGATCATCCAACGAGATGTTTTAATTTAGTTAAAGTTGTAGTTTTGTTGTTCTGTGTGTGATTAAATTTTGAGTTGTTTTATATTTTGAAATGTTGTGGTGGTGAATTTTATCTTGTTGCGACTTTTAATTTAGTTTTGGTTTCGGCTTCGGGACTATCCTAAAGGTTTTGGTTTTCATGCAACAGTCTTGTTTAACATGCAAGAAAAGTAAAGTGCAGTGTAGGTAAAGAAAATGCAATAAAGTAAATTGCAATAACATAAAAGCGTACTTGGAGGGTCTTCCCGTCATTCCAAGCTACACTTTAAAACACATATTAAAGCATTTAAATATTTCAACAAGTACCTGGGTAAAGACTAAAGGAAGGGTTTTGGTTGTCTACAAGAATCCTAATCATATAGCTAGTCATTTCCTATGACGTCTAGGTTCTTGATTTTTATTAAGGATGATTTTCTTCATAAAATAACAATCAAGTTCAATTATTCTTTAAAACTACCCATCGTATTGAGGAAGTGCTTAGAACAAATTCTAAACATCTTTTCAATACTTCTGGGACAGTTTTGAGTCCAAGTGAATTTAATTACACAGGTGAATGAATCATCCAAGAATTCAATTAAATGTTGCATCTTGCTAAGTGAATTAGGATGTTTTATTATCCTATGAGTGAAGTGACATTGCACTTAATGCTTCATTTAATAGTTATAATAATTTAAAGCTTTCAGGGGCAAGTTAATTTGTTAAAGATTTTAATGATTTGAAGTTAAAGTTGATGATTTACTTTAATGTGATTTAATTATGAAATTTTAATCAATGATTTTAAGTTTGGAATGGTGTTTCGATTCATTTAAGTTAAACCTTTTTTTATAAATGATATCGATATTTTATGTTAATTTAATTTTTTTAGGTTAACTTAGGTCAAAAGTGGTGTTCAAATTATTTATTAAATTTCGATGATTTAATTTGGATTAATTATAATAATTAATTTAATTTTTACATTATGTTTTAAGGTAAGTTGTCTTAAAATTATTTAAAATTTGAAATTTTGATTTAAGTTTGTTTTGAAATGATTTTAGATTAGTTTCAAATATTTTAATTTACTTTTTAATTATTTAACATTTTAGGTTTTAATCAATTGTTAAATTATTTAATGATGTAGGTTTTAATTAAGAATCATTTACTTTTAATCATTTAATTATTAGTTCCATCTATCCTCTTAAGTTTAAGAGTTAAGTATTATAAAGTGATTTATTTAGGGATTTTTAAATTAAGGAATTAATATCCTCTTAAGTTATATCCCCATTTTAATAATCCAAATTTAATTAATTTTCCAAAATTTAAATTATTTAATTAATTAAAGTTTCCATTTTGATTTATTAAAGTGATTAATGGGTTCCTACCCTTTGATTTCCCAAAGTTTCAATCATCTAAGAGAAAATTAAAATCAGATATTTTACCCCCATTTTGATTAAACCTAAAGTTTTAGTTAGGGGTTAAAATCTTTTAATTACCTTTATGCCCCTTTAAGCTTATTTATTTTATAACTCATTAAATTAAGCTTAGATGAACTTAAAATTTTTATGCCACTTCACTCACATGTCAATTAAGACATTAGAGGAGAAAATGTAATTTTTCTGAATTTAATTTATTTATATAATTATTTTTAATGGAAAATAGGGATTTTCAAAGAAAATTCACCAACATGACCAAGATAAAGTTTTTGTCATTAAGAAAATTATGGGATGTTCCTAATGACCAGAGGACCACTTGGACAAAATTTGGTGATTTTTTGCATTATATTTTATTTATTATGATTATTTTAAGTTTTGGAGTGTTAATTAATTATAAAATAAAATAAAAGTTGAAAAATGAACTTTATATTTTTCAAGAATCTCTCTGACCTCAAGAAAGTCAAAGAAACAAATTTTACATTTTTATGATTTTTCTTTGATTTATTAGAATTAATTTAGTGGGAAGGCTAGAAAATACATTTTTTAATTTAAAAATTGTTTTAAGGCTTTGAAATAAAATATCTTAACCTAGAGACTTAGGAAAAATATTTGATTGGTTCCTAAGTGATTAGGGGACCAAATATGATTTTTTTATGATTTTTATTATTTTTTGTGATTTTTATTATTTTTTAATTATTAAAAATATTAAAATATGCTTTAAAATGAAAATATTTGGAAAATTCCAATTTTATTTTTTTTTGACTCCTCTGATATCATAGAAGTCCCAAAATCAATTTGGTGAATTTTTGAAATGTGTTTTTGAAGTTATGAATTTTTAAAGTTTAATTTTGATTATGTGGCTTAATTGATCCATTTAATAGGGTCTAACATTTCCAATTGACTTCAAATTTTTATGTAGGGTTCCCCTGATCCTAAAGACTAGTGGAGAGTTATTTTCAAGTCATTTTAATTTGTGATTAACTAAAATTAATTAAAGTTCAATTTAGAGTGATTAGGCCAATTAGGATTATTTTTAAGGAATTAACTCAAACCATAACTTTCCTAGGGTCCTCTGGTCCTTAGATACTTCACCAAATTTTCCTAGAGTTTTCTAAGCAACATGCTAATTTTCGGAATTAAAATGTCAAAACAGTGACATAAACTTGAAAAATATATAACTTGACATAGGGTTGGCCTCTGACCTTGAAAAATTCAGGGAATGTTCCCCAAGTCAGAGGCTTCAAAAGCCCTATGGTCTCATGCCATGGTGAAATGTCTATGCAAATGGAGAATTAAAATACCAAAATGAGTAAATAATTAATTAAAAATAAAATACTCATCAAATTAACTCAATTCTTTTTTCACATTATTCTCCTCTGTTCACTGAACAAGAGAGTATTTTTCTTTTATTTTTGTGATTTTTCTATGCAAAGATATGAATTTTTTAATTTCTGGATATTTAATTAAATCAGAAAAATCCTATTTTCCTACTTATCCACGTCGGCGCCGCGTCAACCTACGGCGGATCGAACTCCACGCGTCGTCTTCTAGTTCGGCGCCGCCAACCGACTCAGCTGCCACGCGGCCCGCGGTTCACGTTCCATCTCCTCGTCCGACGCCATCTGAGCCGTTCGTTCGATACACGCACAATCAGACGGCAGCCGATCATCGTCTCCGACTGGTGTGCACCCGTGACCGTCGACTTCTAACCCTAATATCTCCCTCGATTTTCAATGAATTCTCGAGTTCTTATGCTCTATGGATTCGTCTTGAGAAGACGAATACATCCATACGGTAAACACGGCACGAAATTAAGCCAAACTAAATAGAGGATTCACAGAAGCTCGGGAGGAAGGCATAGTTAATACCTTGGTTCTGAGAGGTGAAGCCTCAATCAGAGGTGCTTGACACGTTCGTTGGGGTCCAAGGAGGCTAGGGATGAAGCCTGGAGTTGTGGTGAAATGCCTAGACTTGACTTCCACCGAGCCCGATCACAAAGCTTGGAGGCCGGAACAACCGGGTGGCTCTGGAGAGGGGCTTTCATCGGGGAACTCCTTCTCTACCTCCGGTGAAGGTGTGAGAAGAGTTAATTTGGATTTGGTGAAGTTTCAGAGAGTGTCCTGTTTTTTGGCCTGAGATTGAACTAAAAAATTGAGCCCAACCAGTGGGGGAGGAGCAGGAAAGCAGTAGGGCTGAGCTTCTCTTGACTAGGAGGAGCTCTGGGAATAATTTGGAGGGCTTCTGTTGAGAAAAATTTCACATCTCTCTCATGGCCGAGAGGAGGTGTTTAAATGGCCAGGGCCATTCAGCAGGGTTTGGGTTCAATTGAAGGGTGGATTCAGTTGCTTAGGTGGAGGGCAGAGAGGCTCCAATGTTTAATTTGGCTGAGGTGGTCATTTGGTGGGGTTTGGGTGTGTTTGGGTAGATGGTGGCTCTCGACTTTGACCCCCTCCTGCAGCTAGGCCGGCCGGCAAGGACAGGGGAGCTGGCCCCTGAGGTCAGGTGAGTCATGGAGAGGTTTAATGGTGATTAGCAGTTGTGGGGATGTTTTGGGGTAAGTTAAAAGAGGACTTATCCACTTAAGGGAAGAGATCCCTTAAAATGGGGAACCCTTGGTCCATGGCTCACTTAGCTTGGGCTAGGTGGATCTAGGGTGGTTCATAGGGTTCACTTGGTGGTCGTGGAAAGGTTGGTTTAGCCACACTTGGTTCAATTTGGTTTGATTAGGCCATAGGTTCAAATTGGCTCACTTGGGTTTGGGTTAGGCTAACTTGGGTTTGGGTTTGATTTAAGTCCAAGTGTCTTGAGCAACATTATAGAAATGATTTCCATGAAAAACTTTCATGAAGACATGGAATGGTTTTGAGTTCAATTGGAAGGTCAATTTGGTGGATTTTGGTATTTTGGTTAATTTAGGCAAGGTTGAATCAACTTGGGTCCAAGTTGGGTTAAGGTGGCGTTTAGACCCAATTGAAAATTTCAAATGGTCTAGGGGAATGTATTGAAGAGTTCCCAACATCAATTGGGAAGAAATTTTAGGGTTTGGCTAATCAATTTGGTAGGTTTAGGGCACGGATTCACTTTAGGCAAAAATGGGGGTATTTTGGTTTTTCAAATGGAATTGAACTCAAATATGAATCAAATTGGTCTTGGATTTAGTTTAGATTGATAGTAATGATGTTGAATTAAAGTTTAGAATTGAAATTGGGCAAAATTGAGGTCAAATGGGTTAGTTTGGTGTGACATTGTGTCTATTTAAGTTAAAAATGGATCAATTTGGGGATTTTGATAAAAGTGAGTTATTTTGGCAAAATTGGGCTATGGTGTAGTTGAATAAAATGAAATTGGGAATATTTGGGAGTTTTTGGAATTTTCTGGGAATTTTTGGAATTTTTTGAATTTTCTGCCAAAAGGGTATTTTAGGGTATCAAGAGGTTATTTGGAGGGTATTGGGGTATTTTGATGAATTTAAAAGGTGGGGGTTGTTTCAAAACGATCTTTAGGATTTTTGGGAATTTTGGGTAATTTTTGGAAGTTTTGGAAAATTTGGGGCAATTAGGTAATTTTAGGTAGGTTTGAAGGACTCAATGTCAAAACTAGGCATTTTGGCAAAAGTTGAATTTTGATCATGATGAAGCTTAAAGTGAGCCATGGACCAAGAAATGTCCACCCTGAACATCTCATGGGTTGCTCCCAACCCTCTTAACCAAAGAGCTAGGGGTTTGGACTTAGCCACATGAGTGCTGAAATGAACCAGGGGGAAGAATCGGGTAAGGATGGTGTGTGTGAGAGTGCGAGTGTGTGTAAGCCGGACCTCACTGGGACTGTGCCACCCAAGGTAGTCCTAAGGCTTGAACAACCTTATAGGAGCTCACTATTGGTTCTCCATATGGTGGTCTTAACCTTCTAGAGGTTTGCAACCATCCAAGTGGGATCCCAAGAGGAGTCAAGAATTAGCTGAATTGCTAAAGGGTGGGTCCCAATTCTAGTCCTCTAGGATAGTCAAGGAGAAAACCTTATGGCTAGATCCTAAGAACTAAGGAGAGAAGAAAAGACCTCACCAAAAATGAGGTCAACAAATGGACCCCCAATAGGTGTGGTGTGCTGACGGAGCACACCGCGCGTATTGGCGTTGACCAAAGAGATCAACAAAACCAACACAGACGTCCCAAGTGACACACTCAGAACAAAGCGAAGAAAAACTTTTCGTTGGGGAGTATCAGGTAGATCTCTAAGACTGAAGATCCCTGAACTCTAGCTGGGGAAGAAGGAGGTGAATTCCAAATCACAAGAATTGGAGAGATTAGATTTTGGATTCGTTTCATTTTTATTTCAAGTTTTAATTTTGAGTTTCAATTTTAGTTAAAGTTTGTTTAAAGGTTGATTTCAAGGTGGACCTCGTTGAGATTCAAAATTTGGAAAGAGAATCGGAACCTAGGTTCTAACCTCAAAATTTGAAAGAGAACTCGAATTTAGGCTCTAGTCTCGACGAAGAGAGTTGGAATTTAGGCTCCAACCTCGGAAAGAAGATAAGAATTTAGGTACTGATCGAAAGGGATGAGGACCGGAATTTAAGTACCAGCCTCGGAGAGAGAATCAGAATTTAGGTACCGACCTCACAAAGAATGAGAATCAGAATTTAGGTACTGATCTCGAAAGAGTGAGAATTGAAATTTAAGTATCAATCTCAAAAAGAGAGTCGGAATTTAGGTACCAACCTTGAAAGAAGAGAACTGGAATTTAGGTACCAATCTCGAAAGAGAATCAAAATTTAGGTATCAATCTCGGAAAGAGAGTCGGAATTTAGGTACCGACCTAGAAAGGAGAGAACTGGAATTTAGGTACCAGTCTCGAAAGAGAATCGAAATTTAGGTATCGATCTCGAAAAGAGAGTCAGAATTTTGGTACCGACCTCGAAAGGAGAGAACTGGAATTTAGGTACCAGTCTCGGAAGGTTGACGATTGATTCGTGAAGATTTCAATGATTATAAGCGCAGTAGAAGATTGGAATGGGACATGAAAGTGTTTCACGTCCCGAAAGATTTCATCAAAGGTTGAAAGTTTGGTGAAGGAAGTGAATCCACGCCATCAGAACCAAATCAAGAATCTCGTGGTTCTGTGTCAGTAGACTCAGCGACCTTCTCAAAAGAGGGGAGAAATCGCAGAGAGTCGAAAAGATTTCGAGAACAGCCAGAGGCTGGGGATATCGGATTCGGAGTTTCGCTTTTATCATTCATTGCTTTTAGCGATTTGATTTTTTAAGTTTCGTTTTCGATTGAAATTTCACTTTGATTCAGATTTTCATTGATTTACTTGGTTTACATTCTGAAGTTTTAAGTTGATCTGTTTTGAGTTTTGATTTGTGTTTTATTCAGACTTTGAATTCAAATTTTATTTTGTTGTTATTATTTCATTCAAATCGTTCTTCGTCCAACTTTCTTTTTAAACCGAGTTAAACTCAGATCTGGTGGCATTTGCAGTAAATTGCACAAAACTGAAGGTAAAACACAAAGTTCATCTCCACTAAAATGTCAAAGATACATCAGGTGATTCCATCAAAACATGTCTGATGATATCCTTCTGAAAACAAACTTTTACAAAAGTTCATATATATATCTGAACACAGACTGCATTGATATCTCCGTGTACGCTGACAAAATTGTCTGTTCGATTCATCCATGTCTGAAGAGTAAACTACACATGTAATAACATCACCTTCTAAGCCAATTTCCGGAGGAGAATCCCACGTAAGTGTATTTTAGAGGTGTGCTACTACTATGTAGCCTACAGCTCGTAGGGCTACAAATTCTCTAGTTCTGGATCTGGCTAGAAGTAGACTAGAATTTTACTCTCGTCCATCCTCCTGAAAGTGATGGAGATCCGTTCGTATGGAACTCCTGGTATGCAGTGCTTCGCCACATTTGCACCATTTCCTTATAGTACGAGAACAGAGCCTACCGGTAGAGGTATCTCCACCGGCCCTCAGAATTCTCTGGGGCCAACTATCCGGAGTTCTGTCTCGAACATAATGTTGCATTGGTTGATGAAGGAAATGGTACAAAAGGGCCTTACAAAATCATGATGATCCGTGTGAGGTGGAATGCAGTCTCCTTTTGCATAGTTGTTGATAATACAACTTTTCGGTATGCAATCAGCGGGTAGAACTCGCCAAGCCACCGTCCTTTTTATCATTTCCTTAATTAAAACTGGCATTGGATCCACTTCATCGTAGCAGAGTATCCCTGGTGGATTTCCTTTCCTGTCATCAGTGAAGTTGTAATAGCATCCAAATTGAATAGTAATCCTCCCCTTACCTCTTTTCCATTTCTTTGGCTCCTGAGTAGGTCCCGCTACGTAATCGTCCCGCACGACCTTGTTTCTTCGACTCATTGATGTAGTCTACAATCTCACTCGCTCGTAGTGAGAGAAAACATCCGTATGTAACTCTAGTCCTTCCAGGATGTTGACATATCTGCCTCTGATTCTCTGAAAGTATTCAAAATTCTGCTTCCGCACCCTCTGGATCATCTCTAATTCGTGCTCTGAAATTATCTGCAGCTGTCGGGGTCTAGTGACGTACTGTGGGATATATGGCTCCACACCGTCACGCTCTCCTGGGATCGTCACTATCTCAGGTGTAGGCTCTGTAGTAACCTTCTCCGGAACAACCTCTGTTATGGTGCTCCTGAGGACTGGCCTCCTTGGGGCAACTGCTACGGTCGTCGAGGTTTCTTCCTTGTTCTGCTCTTCTATTAATTTCTTCAAAGCATCTCGGCGATACGGCGATTCTTGTTTCTTCTTCCGAGTTGGGGTCGTGGTGGCTCTCCTCTCCCCCGAATCTCGGTAGGAGCAAGACTCGACCAGCTTTCCTCTTGCGGAAATTATTACCGATTTCATCTTGTTTTCCTCGATCATATCGATCTTCCTCTTCTTGTTTGCGACTTGGGAGCCTTCTTGTTGAGCCTCATCATCGTCTTTCCCACGGAACTCGCTCGGGATCCACAGCAGTCCGCTAGCTTCTCATATTCAAATTCTAGCCGTGCAAGGTCCGAGCCAACCTCTATCACAAAGATCGCCTTTCGGCTCTTCTTTGTTAAGTGCAAGACTTACGCCATCCTTAAAGTTCGAGAACAATCGCCTCGTTCAACATTTCCCTGAAAGGAAAACAAGGAAAGGATCAGGGGCTGTACTCAGGACAAGAACAATAAGAAAATTTACTTATTAATGAAAATTTCTCATTTAATTATTTTGAATTTTATAAGAGTAAGAGAAGATAAGAAAAGATCAGGAGTGAGATCGTCTCGAAAGGAAGATTCAAAAGTTTATCATTACTTCAATTGCATATATTTTCCTTTAACACATTTTTTTTAACATTAATTTTTTTTTTATTTCGGGTTCGGACCCAGTTATAAGTGATCACTCTACCCATGCTTCTAGGAATGAAATTTCTTTCTTCGAAACATCAGGTTGTGTAATACTTCTTCAAATATCGTCCATTGATTGGAAGAATAAATCGTTCTCCACGGCAATTCACAAGCTGGTAAGAATCTCCTGAGTAGACTGTCTCGACCACGAACGGTCCCTCCCAAGTTGGCTCAAATATACCTCCTATCTTACGGTGTGCAAGAATAGGTCTTCTGAGAACTAGGACCAAGTCACCGACTTTGAACGTCCTTGGGCGGATCAGTTTGTCGTGGGCTTGGATCATCTTAGCTTGATACAGTTCCAGATTCTGTTGCGCTACAAGTCGTTTTCCTTCCAAGTTTTCCAATTCTTCCAGCCGTAGTCTGGCATTTTCTTCTGCAGTGATCCTGTTCGCAACTGCAATTCTGAGTGATGGGAGCTGAACTTCCACGGGTAGAACTGCTTCGGACCCGTACACTAGAGCGTAGGGCGTAGACTGAGTAGGAGTCCTGAAAGTCGTTCTGTAGGACCATAAGGCTTCTAACAACTTCTCATGCCAATTCCTTTTGTTATCATCCAAAGTTTTCTTTAAGATTTGGATGAGAGTTTTATTAAAAGCCTCGGCCAAGCCGTTTGCTCTTGGGTTATAGATCGTTGAATAGCGCCAATCGATCTCGTGTCTTCTGACAAAACTATTGATCTTCGTGCTTTTGAACGCGGACCCATTATCTGAAATGATTCTGCGCAGTACCCCGAAGCGATAGACAACCTGATTTTTGAAAAACTGTAGCACGTGATGTGCATTCACTTCTCTGAGCGGTACTGCTTCTGCCCACTTTGAAAAGTAGTTTGTAGCTGCAAGAATGAAGCGATGTCCTCTTGAAAAAGGCGGTTCTATTGGACCCACAATATATGTGCCCCAACATTCAAATGGCCACGACGCGATTGTTGGATGTAGCACATTTGGAGGTTGATGTAGAACCACTCCATGCACTTGGCACTGGTGACAACTCTTGGCGACCTTCAGGCAGTCAGTCATCATTGAGGGTCAGTAGTACCCTAGTCTTTTAATCTTCAGTTTCATTTTCAGACCCGATTGATGAGCGCCACAGAGTCCTTAGTGTACTTCTTTAACAATTTCACGAGCCTCGGACCCGCTCAGGCATCTTAGCCACATCTGATCAAAAGACCTTCTGTATAATGTGTTGTTTATTAATGCGTAAGACAGAGTTCTTTTCTTGATTTGATGGGCTATCGACTTATCGTCCGTAGGTTTCCTGTTTGTAAGTAGTCTATTAGTGGCTGCCGCCAATCTTCTGTATTTTCTGTCTCTGCTGCAATTGTTTCTACTACTTTTTCTGATTTGTGTATTGTATCCATGTCGAGTTGTGAGAGAACCTGCCGTCCTTGAACTGACATTTCAACTGACTCATCCTGCAAGCAGGCAAATTCTTTTGCAAGGCGGGCTAACGCATCTGCAAGAGCATTTTATTTTATGGGAATCTTGTAGATTGTTACATTCGGAATTTGCTCCAATAGTTTCATGGCATACTGAAAGTACTGCTCGAGCCTCGGTTTCAGAATTCTGCACTGTCAGGCAATCTGCTGAATAATCAACTAAGATTCCCCGTAGATGTTGATGTCTGTTATCCCCATATTAATGGTTAATTCCAGTCCAGTTATGAGAGCTTCGTATTCTGCTTTGTTATTTGTACACGGTTCTGTTAGGTGGTAGGAGTATCTCAACATCCCCTGCTCCGGTGTTATAAAGATTAGTTTGATTCCTGCCTTACCGGGCACTATCGTTTGCGACTCTTTGTCTCTTTGTGCTGAAGATGCTCAGTCGAAGTACAATTCCCAACGCTGATCATCGGGGTCTTGTTAACTCATTATCTGCTCGTCTGGCAAGTCGTCATTGAGAGGCGATTCTGCCGGCAAAGGATGTGCTGCGAGGAAGTCTGCTAGGACTTGTTCTTTTACGGCACGAAGAGGAACGAAAGTTATATCGAATTGCAATAGTATCATCGACCATCTAGCAAGTCTGCCAGAAAGCGTCGGGCGGGTCACCAAGTATTGCAATGGATTAACTTTCGAGATAAGGTTGACCTTATGAGAAAGCATGTAATGCCTGAGCTTTTGAGCGGCGAAGATCAGGGCTAAACAATGCTTCTCAATTGGAGGGTACTTTACTTCCGTTGAAATCAGGCGACGACTTAAGTAGTTGAGTGTGTTTTCTTTTCCCTCGTCATTGACCTGGGCTAACAGGGCTCCAAGGGAGTCTTCTAAAACCGCGGTATAAAGTATCAATGGTCTATCTGAGACTGGGGCTGCTAAGACAGGAGGTGTCATTATATATCGCTTAATGTCCTCGAAGGCCCGCTGACATTTCTCTTCCCAAACAAATTTGGCGTCCTTTTTAATTAATGCCGAGAAGGGCTAACACCTACCTGACAATTCGAGATAAAGCATCGAATATATGCCAATTTTCCTTGAAAGGATCGTAATTGCTTCAAGGTTTTAGGAGACGGCATTTCTAAGATAGCTTTAATCTTTTCCGGATCGATTTCAATTCCGCGATGTCGAACAACAAATCCTAAGAATTTCCCAAAGGTGACGCCGAAGGCGCATTTTAAGGGATTCATCTTAAGATTAAATTGTCTTAATCGCTCGAAAACAATTCTCAAATCATACAAATGATCTTCCTTCAGTTTGCTTTTGATGACCACATCATCCACGTAGCACTCGACTTGGTTGTGAATGAGATCATCAAAAATCCTTGTCATTGCTCTTTGGTAAGTTGCTCCTGCGTTCTTCAATCCAAAAGGCATTATTGTGTAGCAGTATATTCCAATTGGCGTTCTGAAGGCTGCGAGCTTCTCATCTTCTGGTGCCTTCTTTATCTGATTGTATCCTGATGATTTATCCATGAAAGAGAAGATTTCATGTATTGAAGCTATGTCGATCATCAATTCTGGAATTGGTAGCGGGAATTCGTCTTTTGGGCATGCTTTATTCAAGTCTCTGAAATCTACACAGATTCTGATCTGACCATTCTTCTTTCTGACGGGTACCACGTTAGCTAACCAAGTTGGGTATTGTTCTTCACGGACAAATTTAACATCTATTAGCTTCTTAACTTCAGTTATAACTTGTTTTTCAATCTCTAGACACATTCTTCTGGGAGCTTGTCTGACTGGAACGACAGTGGGATCCACTCCTAGCCTGTGAACTGCAACCTCTGGAGCTAATCCTGACATTTCATCATAACCCCAAGCAAAACAGTCCTTGAATTTCGTTAATAGCTTGATCATCTCTTCGGAGTTTTCTTTATTGAGTAAGGAGCTAATAAAGGTCGGCCTAGGCTCTTCGCTAGTACCTAAGTTAACTTCCATTAACTCGTCTATTGTAGATTTAATCTCTTCTTCAAATTCTGGCGGAGCATCTCCGATTGGTAGATCTTTGAGATCATCTGAGGTTTCCAAGCAGTCTTCATTAGACTCGCAAGTGACAACCAAGCAAAATCTTGAATCATCAACTGATCCTACTGTGCCGAATCCATGACCATGTTTTGAATTGGGAGGCCGACTGGCATTGTTCCACAATTTTTTGAAGCGTTGTGATTGACATTTTGACCACTATTTAGGTAAGACACCACATTGAATTAAATTTTGAACACAGGGAGAATATCACTCAAAAGGCAATTCCATTAATTCAGAAGAAGTAACATCTTCAAATTGTACATCATTTTCAGTTTTGGAAGAAGAAGCACCACAGTAGAATTTGATCGGCTTAGCACCACCACCATGCACTTCCTTGACCACCATACCCTCGACCTTATTAGAATGGATCGGGGTCAGGGTCATAGTGTGTACATAATGGTTAATCTTCTCGTACATTGATTTGTATTATTCATTCTTTTCATCTTCGAGAGAGATCTTGAACTGGGGTTTCCTTTGGTTTACTGTTGCTGCTTCTTTCTTGATTCTTATTCTTCTTCAGAGCTATTCTCCCAATCAACATCGTTGACCGGTTTCTTCTGTTCAACTATTCCGCCGTTTCTTCCTCGACCCCGTCCCCGGCCTCGACCTTGGGTGCGAGTTCTAGTGAAACCTTCACCATCTCGTCGTAAGGGAGTGGTGAGTAACTGTTGAACGAGGATTTCAGGTTCTTTGTCGTCTTGTGCTTCTTTTTCTTAATTTGGTATGGCATTTCTGGAGAAGATAGTTTTCTTTTGAGGTGCGTAGTAAGCTGCATCTTCGTGGATTCCGATTTCATGCACGGAGAACGGTTGCAAATCACCTTTGATACACTGCTCTTGTCCTCCTTCATAGTACTTTATACACTGGTGTAGAGACGATGGTACCATCTGGTTCTCATGAATCCATGGCCGGCCCAGTAGAGCGTTGAGTGATGTCTCAGAATCAATTATGTGGAACTTTACGGTTGTCTTGGCTAATTCAGCGATCTTCATTAACAGTGTTATCGATCCAAGAACTCTTTCTCCTTTCTGGTTGAAGCCTCTTAGCATCATCTTGTCTGCCTCGAGATCACGGGCATCAATCTCTAAATAGGCTAGCATCCGAAGGTTCATTATATTAATTGACGCTCTTGGATCAACTAGCACCCGGAGAGTGTGAACTTTCCAATACCGACTGAAATGTACAACGGTCGGTTGTGATCCGTCGTTCCAAGTAGTAAATCATCGTCCGTGAAGGTAACACCGCGCTGTCCTTTCAATGAGCAAACCTCGTCGAAGGAATTACTAGCCATTTGAGCTAAGAAAATTTCTGGATCAAGCAAAGCCTTGACCAGAGATTCTCTCATCTCCTTTGACAGGATCAGAGCGTTGTAGATGCTCAATTTGGCCGGTAGCGTCCTAAGATGGGCTAGCACATTATAGTCCACTTTGTTACCGAGTCGTTCAATTTCTTCCCGAACGGGCAATTCTTCTGCTGGGGTTGGCTCTTCCTGAGCAACCAGCTGCTTTCCCTTGTCCTTTGGACCCAATCTTGGAGGTAGGACCATTCCGCTTCTCAGATTGACTTCAGTAATTTCCTCTGAATCTACCGGTGTCTCCTCTTAAATCGGAATGACTGGCTCTTCTGAAGTTGCCTCGGCGTCTGATAGTTAACTCTATCGTGATCGGAGCTCCTCGGAATTCACAAATAGACTCGTCACTTACTGAACTTCCGTAGCCATCCTTGTGAATGTCCTCCTCTTCATCGTGGTTATCTAGGTTTTGTATGATTTGAGAATCGTTATTCGTATCAAATCGAGATTCAGATTATGTTGGTTGTCGTTAGTCACGTAATCGTTAGAAACAGCAAAACGTAGCCAACACCAAAACTCTTATCATTATAAGATCCCGCCGGGGTGAGCAAATAATCATAAAGAGTGAGAGGTTTGAGGAATTTCTCCCCCGAATCAGAAACAACCATCCTATGACAAGCAGCCCCTAGTCTAGCCTTCAGAGCCTCGGTCTTCTTTTTTTCTACGATCTTCTCCTTCTCCTGGGGCGGTTCTTCAATCACAGGTGATAGTGCCGGCTCGACAGGTTTCAAAGTCTGAGTTGAAGCGTACACCGAAGTGGTCTGGATGTGATCCAAAATTCTCTTTGAAGACTTTGTCCAGACGGTACTCCATCCATCATTAGTCGTGTACTGGTCGATCAGAACAATAGGCTTCGTCGACATAACATTGACAGAACCTCCCTTTTGGGATTCCTTCATGTATTCCTTTGGGATCGTTATGTTCCCTCTCCGAAGATTATCTTCCAGCCAGCTCTTGAAGGTGAAGTAGTCTTCAATCTTATGTCTGATCATCCGGTGGTAGGACAGTAGTTCAGATGATCCTTTTTGTCGACTTCCTTGGGCTTCCTGGGCTCTAGCAACTGAAAATCGGGCGTCTTCATCAAACTGCGAAACATCTTAGCCACAACCTCAGTCTTGAAGGGGTATTCTTTGTTCAAAAGTTCCTTCAGGAGACGAAGCGGACGAGGCGGCGGCTGATCGTACCGCGGCGACTAATAACTGAGTCAAGGCTGAAAACTCTGCTGAGGCTGATAATTCTGCTGAGGGTGTTGATAAGTCTATTGCGGTGGTTGATAACTCGGCTGCGGTCACTCTGGCCGTATTTGCACTGGTTGTTTACCTTTGTCCACTGCTGCGACGGTTCATGATTTCTTCTCAAAAGCTTTTACAGGCTTCTGCTTATCGGTTTTATCGATGAAACTTAGCTGTTTTGCTTCCTCTTGCAAGCTCCCGGCCTTACTAAGCAACTTCTCGAAAGTCTTAATGGTGAATCCCTTAAGGAGAAGTGCTATCGGGCCATGGATACTCCTAAGCAAGATACCAACCGTATGCTGTTTCTGAAGTTGTGGTTCACACTTCATGCTCAGGTTCCTCCATCGAAGTATGTAATCCACCAAAGTTTCATTCGGTTTTTGTCACTCCACCACTAGATCACCAATAGTGATGTGGTGCTGAGCTCCGGCAAACCGCTTAACAAAGAGATTTTCCAATTCTGCAAAAGTCTTGACTGATCCATTCGGCAGTCCGCATACCGGTCGAAGGCGATCCACGACAAGCTGCCGACGAACCGTCGGAAAAGCAAAGCGTCGCTCCCGTCGGCATTGCGACAAGAATCGGCACAAAAATGTGCAACATGTTGTCGGGGGTTTCCCGTTCCATCGAAAGTCTTAAACGAGAGGTGGTACAAAGCCCTTCGGGTATTGGATCGCATCAAATTCTTCGGGATAAGGTCTACCCGTCTGAATAGATGTTCCACTCTTGGACTAAGCTAAGGCTTCTCGCACCTGCTGTTCTACCATGCTCTTAATATCCTTTTCAGGCATCATGTTCTGTGCAGAATCTTTCTTCAGCTGATCATCTCCGTTAATAGATGTAATCTCTCTTCCTCCATCTGTAATATGGATGACCTCCGGGGGTATCTCTTTCTGTGGCTGGGCCTGAGTCTGGAGAGTAGCTAAGGCGGCTGCCATCTCTTCCATCCTTTTCGCCATTTGGGAAATCGAATCATCTCTTTCCCGAAGCTGTGCTCTCATTAACTCTGACTCATCTCTTTCTAAAGCTGGCGGAACTCCCTGCGAAGCTGACGATGCTCGTGTCTCAACCATGTTGATCTCAGCATACTCTTCATCCATGAATTCTGACGAATCCACTTCGTCCCTTAATTCTTCTCCTCTTTCTCTTGCTAGCCGTCGGATGTCCATTCTTAGTTGCCCTATGGCATCCTCAAGTGGCCTTTTCTGAACGATCTCATGGTTGTCAGGAGACGACTGTTGAACCTCTATTTCAGGAGTTTCTTTTACTGTGGCGCTTTCTTCAGATCTGGGATCTTCAGCGAGACTTCTCTTTCTAGAATGTCCTGTTGGTATTGGTTCGACAATAATAGGTTGCCACACCATCCTTCTTGTAGCAAAAGGCCTAGGACCGGCTGGTCTGTCGGTGGTGCGTAAGTAGGTGGTGTCCTCCCTAATATGGAGACCCGATACCACAATGGGTGAGCCTCCCTCGCTAGCTCGCACCTTTTTCTTTGGTCTTTCAGGGACAGTAGCAGGCTCTACTCGGAGACTGAGGTGAGACTTAACTGGCACTCGTCCCATTCTTCTCAGAATCTCTGATACAGGACATCCTTCTTTTCTGGCTAATTTCTCGACTACCGCACGCAATCGGGCAAGCGGTGTAGCCTTGCTCTTCTTCTTCCTACTGTCACTGTAATATGCAGTCCGGGATAACGCAACGACGATCTTTCTGGCATCTATTTCATGAGATGCAGCAGAGAGAGGGTGGAATCTATTTCTTTCCAACAGTGGTAAGTATTATGGCAGTTTTTCCTCTTTCTCTTCGGGGATTTCTTCAAGACAGGCGGCTTCAGCTTCTCTAACCTTCCTGATCTTAGCACACTTCCTATTTTTATTCCTCCTCTGTGTCCGGGTTAAGGGCCTATACTTCGAACCAGACCCTATCTCGAAAACAGACGGTATCGCAGCGAAGTCTGAACCCTCTACGGTGATAGGCTAATAGCTGACTTGTACTTCTTTCAGTTTGGCAGGAACCGGGGTAGGTGCAGTAATGACCAGACCGGTGGGAGTAGAGACTACAGTTCTGGGGGTAGCAGTCAACTTCCTGTGAACAACAGTGTTCCCTTCAACTAGGGCCTTCTGTAGGGGAGGGAACTCTTGAGTCGACTTCAGGTTAAACTCAATCATAGGCTCTTCAGTCTCAGGCACTTTGTTCATCAGTGCGAAAAGAGTAACATCGGCAAACTTAACGTCCGTATTGTCAAACCCTTGTCCAAAGCGGATGATTGTATCGCTAGGTAGTTCATCCTGGTAGACAGCTAAGTCAAGTCCATTGGTAAAGGAGAAAATCAGCTTCGGGGCAGACATCTTCTGCAAGGTAAGTTTCGATTATCAGTCCTGAATTATTTTCCTTCGTCAGGACGAAAAGAAAGAAATTGAAAAGAGTCCGAACACAATTTATTTAAGTTTTATTTATACATTTACGATTTAAAAAAGAGTTTGTTTGTTAAGAGGTTAGTTTATTCGTTTAAAAACGAGAAGAGATTGGAGAGGGTAAAGGACCCAATCCAGAGCTTAGAAAGGAAGGGAAAATCTCGTAGGATTCTCAACTTGAAGGACCGCTCCTAAACTAACACCTATTAGGGGTCTACCTCGCCTCTTCGGAGAGGTATCAAAAGGAGGATTTTGGAATCTCTCTGTTTACGAATGTTTAAACAGTGGCTCCAAAATCCAAGAAGAGTTGATCATACTTGTTCAAGACAGAAATGAACAAGATATGTCATCAGAAGAATGGTAGTTTGATCCACTAGGGGCATGGACTTAGTACCGATTTATGAAAGCAAAACCATCTGATCAAAATGGAGAGTGGAACTAGTCCCCAGCGGAGTCGTCAGAAGTTGTCGGCATATTTTTTAAGTTTTAATTTAGTTATATATATAAATTAGAAAATAACATTTGATTTTGAAAATAATTTTGAGTTTGAAAATTTTAAGATATGAAATCAAACCGTTCTCACATCCCAAATATTTTATATAAACGAGCACCGCATCACAAACCGTGTATCTATCCTGAAGAATAAACACACTGCTTGATAATGGGGCTCGATTAAATAAACTAGAAGATTTGTGACATCCGTTTGATCTGCGAACCAATTTTATAAGCCGACAAGTTCCCCTGCTTAATATAAAGGAATTAAACGGGGTTTATATTACCTAGGTTCTTAAAGTTCCCTATAAGGGCAAGCCCCTATAGTTAATTACATCTTAAATGACGGGAATCATTTAAGAAAACTCTCGATAATGATCAATGGTTTTGCTCTCAAGAATTTCAAAGTTTAAGGTTTCAAACAAATTGGATTTTGGAATTTCAAAAGGGATTAGCTCAAATTTGGAACAGTTTATTTTAAAGAGTCCAAAGGAAGAGAAGTAGGAGAAGCTAAGGATCTAAGAGGAATCTTGGCAACTTCCCAAACTATCCTATTGTTTGGCTTCAATTTGGGAGTTTATTTAATGTTGTAATCCTGTCAATTTTAATTAATTAGGACTTATATTCGTATGACATGATCATACAAATAGCCTGGAAGATGTGAGGGTTTGTGTCGTACCAAACGACTACCTCGGAGTCCTAAGACCGGTTAGGGCTTAATTTGCATAACATGATTATGCAAATGCCTAACGAAAAGTTGAGGAATTATGCCGCACTAGGCAAACTACCTCGAAATCCTATGGCTTTGTTATTTATTTCTAAGAAAGGTTTTGCTGAAGTAACCACATGTTTTGCTGATGACGATGGCCGTGCTGCCCACTATGCTCCAAGCTCGTTGTTGTTGCAGAGGTTTAGTTTTAGAAGTCATAAATCAAAGGATGAGAGAAGTGTTTTGGTTTAGAGAAATCTTAAAATCCAAATGTTTTTAATGTTTTATTAGGAAAATCTTAAAGTTGATTATAACAACACCGATTAAGATCCCACGGTTCCATCCTTCCGGCATCGTTATTTTTATCGGATTCACTTAGTCCAGATGAATTTACTAAACTCAACTGAATGAGTTCCACACTTCCATTTAGACCGTGGGAAATCCCGTTAGCAACACGTAGGTTACATTATCTGAGGTATTCCCGATCATCCAACGAGATGTTTTAATTTAGTTAAAGTTGTAGTTTTGTTGTTCTGTGTGTGATTAAATTTTGAGTTGTTTTATATTTTGAAATGTTGTGGTGGTGAATTTTATCTTGTTGTGACTTTTAATTTAGTTTTGGTTTCAGTTCAGGGACTATCCTAAAGGTTTTAGTTTTCATGCAACAGTCTTGTTTAACATGCAAGAAAAGTAAAGCGCAGTGTAGGTAAAGAAAATGCAATAAAGTAAATTGCAATAACATAAAGCGTACTTGGAGGGTCTTCCCGTCATTCCAAGCTACACATTAAAACACATATTAAACCATTTAAATATTTCAACAAGTACCTAGGTAAAGACTAAAGGAAGGGTTTTGGTTGTCTACCAGAATCCTAATCCTATAGCTAGTCATTTCCTATGACGTCTAGGTTCTTGATTTTTGTTAAGAATGACTTTCTTCATCAAAGAACAATTAAGTTCAATTGTTCTTTAAAACTACCCATCGTATTGAGGAAGTGCTTAGAACAAATTCTAAACATCTTTTCAATACTTCTGGGACAGTTTTGAGTCCAAGTGAATTTAATTACATAGGTGAATTATTCATCCAAGAATTCAATTAAATTTTGCTTCTTGCTCAATGAATTAGGATGTTTGATTATCCTATGAGTGAAGTGACATTTCACTTAACGCTTCATTTAATAGTTATAATAATTTAAAGATTTCAGGGGCAAGTTAATTTGTTAAAGATTTTAATGATTTGAAGTTAAAGTTGATGATTTACTTTAATGTGATTTAATTATGAAATTTTAATCAATGATTTTAAGTTTGGAATGGTGTTTGATTCATTTAAGTTAAACCTTTTTTTATAAATGATATCGATATTTTATGTTAATTTAATTTTTTTAGATTAACTTAGGTCAAAAGAGGTGTTCAAATTATTTATTAAATTTTGATGATTTAATTTGGATTAATTATATTAATTAATTTAATTTTTACATTATGTTTTAAGGTAAGTTGTCTTAAAATTATTTAAAATTTGCAAATTTGATTTAAGTTTGTTTTGAAATGATTTTAGATTAGTTTCAAATATTTTAATTTACTTTTTAATTATTTAACATTTTAGGTTTTAATCAATTGTTAAATTATTTAATGATGTAGGTTTTAATTAAGAATCATTTACTTTTAATCATTTAATTATTAGTTCCATCTATCCTCTTAAGTTTAAGAGTTAAGTATTATAAAGTGATTTATTTAGGGATTTTTAAATTAAGGAATTAATATCCTCTTAAGTTATATCCCTATTTTAATAAACCAATTTTAATTAATCTTCCAAAATTTAAATTATTTAATTAATTAAAGTTTTATTTTTGATTTATTAAAGTGATTAATGGGTTCCTACCCTTTGATTTCCAAAAGTTTCAATCATCTAAGAGAAAATTAAAATCAGATATTTTACCCCCATTTTGATTAAACCTAATGTTTTAGATAGGGGTTATAATCTTTTAATTACCCTTATGCCCCTTTAAGCTTATTTATTTTATAACTCATTAAATTAAACTTAAATGAACATAAAATTTTTATGCCACTTCACTCACATGTCAATTAAGACATTAGAGGAGAAAATGTAATTTTCTGAATTTAATTTATTTATATAATTATTTTTAATGAAAAATAGGTATTTTCAAAGAAAATTCACCAACATGACCAAGATAAAGTTTATGTCCTTAAGAAAATTATGAGATGTTCCTAATGACCAGAGGACCACTTGGACCAATTTTGGTGATTTTTGCATTATATTTTATTTATTATGATTATTTTAAGTTTTGGAGTGTTAATTAATTATAAAATAAAATAAAAGTTGAAAAATGAGCTTTATATTTTTCAAAAATCTCTCTGACCTCAAGAAAGTCAAAGAAACAAATTTTACATTTTTATGATTTTTCTTTGATTTATTAGAATTAATTTAGTGGGAAGACTAGAAAATACATTTTTTAATTTAAAAATTGTTTTAAGGCTTTGAAATTAAATATCTTAACCTAGAGACTTAGGAAAAATATTTGATTGGTTCCTAAGTGATTAGGGGACCAAATATGACATTTTTATGATTTTTTATTATTTTTTGTAATTTTTATTATTTTTTAATTATTAAAAATATTAAAATATGCTTAAAAATGAAAATTTTTGAAAAATTCCAATTTTATTTTTCTTATACTCCTCTAATATCAGAGAAGTCCCAAAATCAATTTGGTGAATTTTTTAAATGTATTTTTGAAGTTATGAATTTTTAAAGTTTAATTTTGATTATGTGGCTTAATTGATCCATTTAATAGGGTTAAACATTTCCAATTGACTTCAAATTTTTATGTGGGGTTCCCTTGATCCTAAAGATCAGTAGAGAATTAATTTCAAGTCATTTTAATGTGTGATTAACTCTAATTAATTAAAGTTCAATTTAGAGTGATTAGGCCAATTAGGATTATTTTTAAGGAATTAACTCAAACCATAATTTTCTTAGGGTGCTCTGGTCCTAAGATACTTCATTAAATTTTCCTGGAATTTTCTAAGCAACATGCTAATTTTTGGAATTAAAATGTCAAAAACAGTGACATAAACTTGAAAAATACATAACTTGTCATAGGGTTGGCCTCTGACCTTGAAAAATTCAAGGAATGTTTCCCAAGTCAGAGGCTTCAAAAGCCCTATGGTCTCATGCCATGGTGAAATGCCTATGCAAATGGAGAATTGAAATACTAAAATGAGTAAATAATTAATTAAAAATAAAATACTCATCATATTAACTCAATTCTTTTTTCACATTATTCTCCTCTATTCACTGAGCAAGAGGGTATTTTTCTTTTATTTTTGTGATTTTTCTATGCAAAGATATGAATTTTTTAATTTCTGGATATTTAATTAAATCAGAAAAATCCTATTTTCCTACTTATCCACGTCGGCGCCGCATCAACCTACGGCGGATCGAACTCCACGCGTCGTCTTCTGGTTCGGCGCGGCCATCCGACTCAGCTGCCACGCGGCCCGTGGTTCACATTCCATCTCCTTGTCTGACCCCATCTGAGCCGTTCGTTCAATACAAGCGCAATCCGACGGCGGCCGATCATCGTCTCCGACTGGTGTGCATTCGTGACCGTCGACCTTCTAACCCTAATATCTCCCTCAATTCTCAATGAATTCTCGAGTTCTTATGATTTATGGATTCGTCTTGAGAAGACGAACACATCCATACGGTAAACACGCCGCGAAATTAAGCCAAACTAAATGGAGGATTCAGAGAAGCTCGGGAGGAAGGCAGAGTTCATACCTTGGTTCTGAGAGGTGAAGCCTCAATCAGAGGTGCTCGGCACGTTCTTTGGGGTCCAAGGAGGCTGGGGATGAAGCCTGGAGTTGTAGTGAAATGCCTAGACATGACTTCCACCAGGCTCGATCACAAAGCTTGGAGGCTGGAACATCTGGGTGGCCTGGAGAGGGGGCTTTCACTGGGGAACTCCTTCTCTACCTCTGGTGAAGGTGTGGGAAGAGTTAATTTGGATTTGGTGAAGTTTCAAAGAGTGTCCTATTTTTTGGCCTGAGATTGAACTCAAAAATTGGGTCCAACTAGTGGGGGAGGAGGCAGGAAAGCAGTAGGGCTGAGCTTCTCTTGACTAGGAGGAGCTCTGGGAATAATTTGGAGGGCTTCTGTTGAGAAAAATTTCAACACCTCTCTCATGGCTGAGAGGTGGTGTTTAAATGGCTAGGGCCATTCAGCAGGGTTTGGGTTCAATTGAAGGGTGGATTTAGATGCTTAGGTGGAGGGCAGAGAGGCTCCAATGTTTAATTTGGCTGAGGTGGTCATTTGGTGGGGTTTGGGTGTGTTTGGGTAGATGGTGGCTCTCGTCTTTGACCCCCTCCGGGAGCTAGGCCTGCCGGCAAGGACAGGGGAGCTGGCCCCTGAGGTCAGGTGAGTCATGGAGAGGTTTAATGGTGATTAGCAGTTGTGGGGATGTTTTGGGGTAAGGTAAAAGAGGATTTATCCACTTAAGGGAAGAGATCCCTTAAAATGGGGAACCCTTGGTCCATGGCTCACTTAGCTTAGGCTAGGTAGATCTAGGGTGGTTCCTAGGGTTCACTCGGTGGCTGTGGAAAGGTTGGTTTAGCCACACTTGGTTCAATTTGGTTTGATTAGGCCATAGGTTCAAATTGGCTCACTTGGGTTTGGGTTAGGCTAACTTGGGTTTGGGTTTGATTTAGGTCCAAGTGTCTTGAGCAACATTATAGAAATGATTGCCATGAAAAACTTTCATGAAGACATGGAATGGTTTTGAGTTCAATTGGAAGGCCAATTTGGTGGATTTTGGTATTTTGGTTAATTTAGGCAAGGTTGAATCAACTTGGGTCCAAGTTGGGTTAAGGTGGGGTTTAGACCCAATTTAAAATTTCAAATGGTATAGTGGAATGTATTTAAGAGTTCCCAAAATCAATTGGGAAGAAATTTTAGGGTTTGGCTAATCAATTTGGTAGGTTTAGGGCATGGATTCACTTTAGGCAAAAATGGGGGTATTTTGGTTTTTCAAATGGAATTGAACTCAAATATGAATCAAATTGGGCTTGGATTTGATTTATATTGATAGTAATGATGTTGAATTAAAGTTTAGAATTGAAATTGGGCAAAATTGAGGTCAAATGGGTTACTTTGGTGTGACATTGGGTCCATTTAAGTTAAAAATGGATCAATTTGGGGATTTTGATAAAAGTGGGTTATTTTGGCAAAATTGGGCTATGGTGTAGTTGAACAAAATAAAATTGGGAATATTTGGGATTTTCTGTTATTTTTTAGGAATTTTTGGAATTTTTGTAATTGTGTGCCAAAAGGGTATTTTAGGGTATCAATAGGTTATTTGGAGGGTATTGAGGTATTTTGGTGAATTTAAAAGGTGGGATTTGTTTCAAAATGATCTTTAGGATTTTTTGGAATTTTGGGTAATTTTTGGATGTTTTGGAAAATTTGGGGCAATTAGGTAATTTTAGGTAGGTTTGAAGGACCCAATGTCAAAACTAGGCATTTTGGCAAAAGTTGAATTTTGATCATGATGAAGCTTAAAGTGAGCCATAAACCAAGAAATATCCACCCTGAACATCTCATGGTTGCTCCCAACCCTCTTAGCCAAAGAGCTAGGGGTTTGGACTTAGCCACATGAGTGCTCAAATGAACCAAGGGGAAGAATTGGGTAAGGATGGTGTGTGTGAGAGTACAGTGTGTGTAAGCCAGACCTCACCAGGACCAGGCCACCCAGGGTAGTCCTAAGGCTTGAAAAACCTTATAGGAGCTCAGTATTGGTTCTCCATATGGTAGTCTTAACCTTCTAAGGTGATTTAAAGTTTTGCAACCATCCAAGTGTGATCCCAAGAGGAGTTAAGATGTAGCTGAATTGCTAAAGGGTGGGTCCCAATCCTAGTCCTCTAGGATAGTCAAGGAGAAAACCTTATGGCTAGATCCTAAGAACTAAGGAGAGAAGAAATTACCTCACCAAAAATGAGGTCAACAGGGACTCCATTGTTGGTATTGTCGGGCAGTTCATTAAGTTTTGTCGGCATATTTTTTAGGTTGAGTGTTTAATTGGTAATTATATATAACTTGAAAGTAGCATTTGGTTTTGAAAATAATTTTAAGTTTGAAAATTTTAAGATACGAAATTAAACCGATCTCACATCCCAAATAGTTTATATAAACGAGCACCACACCACAAACCGTGTATCTATCCCGAAGAATAGACACACTGCTTGATGATGAGGCTCGATTAAAAAAACTAGAAGATTTGTGACATCCGTTTGGTCTGCGAACCAATTTTATAGAGCCGACGAAGTTCCCCCGCTTAATATAAAGGAATTAAGCGGGGTTTATATTACTCGGGTTCTTAAAGTTCCCTATATAGGCAAGCCCCTATAGTTAATTACATCTTAAATGACGAAATCACTTAAGAAAACTCTCGATAATGATCAGTGATTTTGCTCTCAAGAATTTCAAAGTTTAAGGTTTTCAAAGTATTGAATTTTGGAATTTCAAAAGGGATTAGCTTAAATTTAAAACAGTTAATTTCAGGAGTCCAAAGGAAGAGAAGTAGGAGAAGCTGAGGATCCAAGCAGAATATTGGCAACTTCCCAAACTATCCTATTGTTTGGCTTCAATTTAAGAGTTTATTTAATGTTGTAATTCTGCCAATTTTAGTTTATTAGGACTTATACTTATATGACATGATCATATAAATAGCCTCGAAGATGTGAGGGTTTATGTCGCACCAAACGACTACCTCAGAGTCCTAAACCCGGTTAGGGCTTAATTTATATAACATGATTACGCAAATGCCTAACAAAAAGTTGAGGATTTATGTTGCACTAGGCAAACTACCTTGAAATCCTATGGCTTGGTTATTTAAAACTAGGAAAAGGTTTTGCTGAAGTAGACACAAGTTTTGCTGACGAAGATGGCCGTACTGTCCACCGTGCTTCGAGCTCCTTGTTGTTGCAGAGGTTTAGTTTTAGAAGGTGAAAATTAGGATATGAGAAAAGTTTCTTGGTTTAGAGAAATCTTAAAGTCCAAATGTCTTTAGTGTTTTAATTAAAACAAATCTTAAAGTTGATTAAACAGAACAGATTAAGATCTCACGGTTCCGTTATCCCGGCACCGTTATTTTCATCGAATTCACTTAGTCCAGATGAATTTGCTAAACTCAACTGAATGAGTTCCACACTTTCATTTAGACCGTGGGAAATCCCGTTAGCAACACGTGGGTTACATCATCCGAGGTATTCCCGATCATTCAACGAGACATTTTAATTTAGTTAGAGTTGTGGTTTTGTTGTTCTGTTTGTGATTAAATTTTGAGTTGTTTTATATTTTAAATGTTGTGGTGGTGAATTTTATCTTGTGTGACTTTTAATTTAGTTTTGGTTTCAGTTTTGTGGCTATCCTAAGGGTTTCAGTTTTCATGCAACAATCTTGTTTATCATGCAAGAAAAGTAAAGTGCGGTGCAGGTAAATAAGTTGCAATAAAATAAATTGTAATAAAATAAAAGCATACATGGAGGGTCTTCTCGTCATTCTAAGCTGCACTTAAAACACATGTTAGAACATTTAAATATTTGCAACAAGTACCTAGGTAAAGCTAAGGAAAGGTTTTGGTTGTCTACCAAGATCCTAATCCTACTCGCTAGTCGGTCTCTATGACGTCTAGGTTCTTTATATTTTGTGGATGATTTTCTTCATCAAAGAACAATTAAGTTCAAATATTCTTCTTAAAACACCTCATTGTATTGAGGAAGTGCTTAGAACGGGTTCTAAACATCTTTTCAATACTTCTGAGATTATTTTGAGTCTAAATGAACTTTTATTGTAGAGATGAATCAATCATTCAGAAATTTTTAGTTAAGTTTTAACTCTTGCTCAGTGAACGTAGGACATGTGATTATCCCATGAATGAAGTGACACCTCACTTGATGCTCCATTTAAGAGTTATAATGATAAAAAGTCTTTAGGGGCAAATCAATTTATTAAGAATTTCAACGATTTAAAATTAGAATTAATGTTTTAAGGTGATTTAATTTAGTTATAAAATTTTAATAAATTTAAGTTTAGAATAGTATTCAAGTTGTTTTATTCTTAAGTGTTTTAAACTATTTGAATTGAAAGAGGAGTTTAAATTATTTAATTTAGACTTTAATGATTTAATTTTAATATAATTGCAATATTCTAGATTAACTTTTAATTGGTTTGAATTTTTTATTAAGAATTATTTTTTGAAATTGATTTTGATGTTTCGAGTTTGTTTTAAATTTGCTTTCAAGTGATTTTTGAAATTAATTTTTTTTTAATGTTTTAAATTTATTTGAATTTAATTATCAAGTTATTTAATGTTTTAAGTTTTAATTTAATTAAGGGTTACCTTTTCTTTATTACTAATTTATTAATTTCAATCATCATCTCATGTTTAATTAAGAGTTAAATATAATTAAAGTGATTCATTTGGGGCTTTTAGTTTAAGTGATTATAGTCTCTCTAAATTATATCCCCATTTTTCTTCCAAAATTCAAATTATTTAATTAATTAAGGTTTCTTTTTTTTTTGGTTTAATAAAAGTGATCATTGAGTTCCTACCCTTTTATTTTCCAAAGTTTCAATCATCTAAGAAAGAATTAAGATCAAATATTTTACCCCCCATTTTGATTAAACCTAAAGTTTTAATTAGGGGTTAAAATTCTTAATTATTAATATGCCCTTTTAAGCTTAATTATTTCATAACTTATCAAATTGAGCTCAATTAAGATTGAAATTTCTATGCCACTTCACTCACATGTCAATTAAGACATTAGAGGAAAAAATGTGATTTTTCTGTTTTAATTTAATTTATATATTTATTTTAATAGAAAATAGGGATTTTCAATGGAAATTCAACAACATAACCAAGGTAAGGTTTATGTCCTTAAGAAAATTATGAAATGTTCCTAATGACCAGAGGACCACTTGGACCAATTTTGGTAATTTTTGAATTATATTTTATTTATTATAATTATTTTGATTTTTGGATTATTAATCAATAATAAAATAAAATTAAAGTTGAAAAATGGATTTTATATTTTTCTTAAATCTCTCTGACCTCAAAGAGTCCAGAGAAACAAATTTTATAATTTTTTGATTTTTCTTTGATTTATTAGAATTAATTTAGTGAAAATGTTGGAAATTTTATTTTTTAATTCAAAAATTGTTTTAAACTTTTAAAATTCAATATCTCATCCTAGGGACTTGGGAAAAATATTTAGTTTGTTTCTAAGTGATTAGGAGGAAAAAATATGACATTTTTATGATTTTTAACATTTTTGTGATTTTTATGATTTTTTTAATTATTAAATTATTAAATAAGGTGAAATATGAAGATGTTTAGAAAATTTCAATTTTAATTTTCTTAGACTCCTCTGTTACCAGAAAAGTCTCAAAACTAAATTGGTGAATTTTTAAAATGTATTTTTGGAGTTATGAATTTTTAAAGTTTAATTTTACTCATGTGACCTAATTAATCCATTTAGTGTTGTTAAACATTTCCAATTGATTTCAAATTTTTATGTGAGGTCCCTCTGATCCAAAAGATCAGTGGAGAATTATTTTCAAGTTTTTTTGATGTGTGATTAACCTTAATTAATTAAAGTCCAGTTTTGAGTAATTAGACGAATTACGGTTATTCTTAATGAAGTAACTCAAAACATAATTATCCTAGGGTCCTCTGTTCCTAAGAAACTTCCCCAAATTTTCTTAGAATTTTCTAAGCAATATGCTAATTAATGGAATTAAAATACCAAAAACAGTGACATAAACTTGAAAAATACACAACTTGCCATAGAGATGGCCTCTGACCTTAAAAAATTCAGAGAATGTTCCCAAGATCAGAGGCTTTAAAAGCCCCATGTTCACATGCCATGGTGAATTGTCAATGCAAATGGAGAATTAAAATACTGAAATGAGCAAATAATTAATTAAAAATAAAATACTCATCAAATTAACTCAATTCTTTTTCCATATTATTCTCATCTGTTCACTGAGTAAGAGGGTATTTTTATTTTAATTTTGTGATTTTTCTACACAAAGATATGGATTTTCTAAGTTTCAGGCATTTAATTAAATCATAAATTCCATATTTTCCTACTTATCCGACTCAGCGCCACGGCAACCTTAGCGTCTCCGAAGCTCCACGCGGCGCGCTCCCATTCGCTGCCGCCATCCGACTCAGCGCCACGCGGCCCGCGGTTCACGTACCGTTCCCTGGTCCGACGCAATCTGAGCCATCTAGTAGATACACGCTCGATCCAACGGCGTCTGGTCGTTGTCTCTGACTGGTGTGCACCCGTGACCATCCACACTCAAACCCTAATATCTCCCTCGTTTCTCAATGGATTTTCGTGTTCTTATACTCTATGGATTCGTCTTAAAGAGACAAATACATCCATATGGTTTACATGCTATGAAATTAACTCAAATGAAATGGAGAATCGCTGGAAGCTCGGGTTAAAGAGAAGTCTCCATACCTTGGTTCAGAAGGTGAGGCCTCAACTGAATGTGCTCGGCACGTTCGTTGGAGCTGGAAGAGCCTAGGGATGAAGCCTCTGACCCTGGTGAATTATCTAGGTGCAACTTACACCAAGCCCGATTTCAAAGCTTGGACGATAGAGAGAATGGCTGGCCTGGTGAGGGGGCTTCCACTGGGGGACTCCTTCTCTTGGTCTTGTGCAGGTGTGGGTGAGTTTAATTTGATTTTGGTGGAGGTTTGAGAGATGTCCCGTTCGCTACGAGAATCGAGCTCCAAAATCGAGCTCAATCAATGGGATTTAGGGCGAGGAGAACGGTGGGGATGGATTGCTCTTGGCTAGGGGAAGCTCGCGAGGAGTTTGGAGGGATTCTATGAAGATTGATTTCAGCCAACCTTTTGGCCAAGAGGGGGTGGCTTGTTTAAATAGCCATGGCCGTGGCTTCCTGTGGGCAATTAATGGCTGGGATCAGTCGCTAGGGGAGGAGATGAAGAGCTGTGGTGGCCAATTGGAGTGGGGCAGCTCATCAGGTGAGAATTTGAATTTTGGCTCATTCCAAGCTCCTCGGCCATGGTGTTTTCCGGCGGCTCGGTGGCCGGGCCGGCCGCAGTCAGTCACCATCCGACTCGGGGAGTCGGCGTGGGGTTTAGTGCGATCAATCGAGGCTTGACATGTGTAAAGGAGTTTGATTTAAGTGGTAAGAGGGAAGGGACATTTTGGGTTTGGTTTGGTCAAACCATGCTTTTGGGCTAGGAGCACCCACCAAGGGACTTTGGGTGTTGTGGGGAGTCAGGTGAGTCAGCTGGTTTTGAGTGGAGAAGTCTCAATCCAAGCTTATTTAGATTAATTTTGGGTTTAGATGAAGCATGGGTAAGGTTAAAATGTTTAATCATAGGTTAGGAAAGAGCTCCCCTCTCTTGCCATAAATGGATTGATGACAAGTCAAAGCTCTCATGGCTTCATATGGCTTGTGAATGGCTTCATTTGGCTCCATTTGGCTTGGGGCTAAGCTTAGTCAATTTCATGGAAATGGGTTTTAAGGATTTTGGATATTTAGGGGTAATTTGGCACATGGCTTAGTTTAGAAAATTTTAATGATGAATTTGAAACTTAGGGAGTGATTTAAATCAAAGGGATGATGATGTGAAAGTGTCATGTAGGCTTTGGATTGATTTTGGGCCTTTTGAAATCATTTTGGATGGGCTTTTAAAATGGTTTAAGGAAGTGGGCTTTATGTTTCAAAATGGACTTTTGGATGAAAAATTTTTTGAAGGACCATGCCAAATAAATGTTGGGTTTAGTTGAGGGATGTATCATGAGTAATTTGAAACAAATTTGAGGTGATTTGGAGTTGAATTGGGTTGGTTTGGGCTAAGTTTAGGTTATGGGCCAAAATTGGGTTTTAAGCCTCAAATTGAAATTGGATTCAAATGTCAATCAAATTGGACTTGGATTTGGTCTAGATTGATATTGGGGATATTGAGTTGAAGTTTAGAATTGAATTGGATCAAATTTGAGGTCAATTGGGTTGATTTAGTTTGACATTGGGTCCATTTGGGTTAAAAAATGGGTCAAATTGGTGGTTTTGGCAAAAGTGGGTTAAATTGACAAAATTCACTTATGGTGTAGTTGGACAAAATGAAATTGAGAATATTTGGGATTTTCTGGAATTTTTTGGGAATTTGTGGAATTTTTGGATTTTTTTTGGTTGAAAAGGGCATTTTGGGTATTTGTAGGGTATTGGGGGTATTTTTGGAAATTTTGGTATACATGGCTAAGGATGATCAATTTGAATGGTGGGAAATGTTTAGGATTGGTTTTGAGGAATTTTGGGTAATTTAGGTGATTTTGTAAATTTTGGGTAGTTTCAAGGGCATTTGGTAGGCTTGGTGGGTTTAGGGTCCCAAAGGTCAAAATTTGAAATTTTAGAAAAATAAAAATTGATCAAGTTTGAGTAGAATAAAATCACTTTGATTGAGCCATGAAGCCATATTGAGCCCATAAGAGCCATGAGAGGACTCATTTGAGGCATTCACTATGTTGTTCCTAACCCTCTTAGCCAAAGGCCTAGGGGTTAAGGTCCATCCATATGAATTACCTACATGAGTCAGGAAGTTAAGCTAGGTATGAATGGTTTTAGGATTTGGCATGTGTGTGAAAGTGTAATGTGTGCAGGTCAACCCTCACCAGACCAGGCCACCCAGGGTTGTCCTAAGGCCAAAGAGTCCTATAGGGAACTCATCCTTTAAACCTCCACATTTGATCTTAACCCTCCAAGTGACTTAGGGGTTTACAATCAAACTTATGGGGTTTGAAGTGAGTTAAGAGGTGTTTGAAGTTTTAAGTGGTGGGTTCCATTTCTAGTCCTCTAAGATAGTCAAAGGGAAAGCCTAAGGCTAAATCCTAAGTACTAAGGAGAGAGAAGAGAAAAGACCTCATAAAAAATGAGGTCAACATAATGCACCGAAGGCACTCCTACCAGCATTGGACAGCGCCCTATCCCGATTTTGAACAAAATTCAATGTATTTGGCCAGATTTTGAATGGTTGCTTGAGGAAACTCTTGGGAATTCAGTTTTGGCCGAACTTAAATACTTTTGGAGCCAAATTTCAAAGGGGGGCAGAAAGGAAGAGAAGAGTTTAGAGTTTAGAGAGAGTTTCTTTCCATTTTGTATAGGAAGTTAGGTTTTGTGTTTTCTCTTCTAAGGAGTGTGAGAGGAGAGGGAAAGTGAGAGATTTCTTCTTCCTTACTATTCTAAAGAGAGAATTGTGTGTTGTTGTGAAAAAAGAAGAGGAGTTAAAGAAATTCCTTGAGATTTGCTTGGGGAAGAGTTTGAGATAAGTTGCCTTTACTTTACTCTATTTGTATGACGTTGTTTATATATATATATATATATAATCCATGTTTTGTCATCTTTTCCTCATGATTCTTGAGTAGGTTTCTTTGTCCTTCTCATTTTCATGTGATGTGTTGATGTTGTGAAATGGAAATGATGTGCTGATTTATTATAAAGAATTTGTGATTACCTTTTCACTTAGAACTTCATTTACTTGTTTATCTAGCTAATTGATTTGTTAAAACTTGTTGGGAAACATTTGTTCTGAAAGAATTATGAGTTCCACAACAATAGTAAAGGTCACATTCAATGTCCATGAATGAGAGATGTAGTTCATGGGGATTGAGTGCAAATAAATAGGCAAATATACTTTGATGAGCGTAGAATTGGAGATTTCAGAGTGACTGGCTGAAATCCTCAATTTGGTCCTAATGTTTAAAAACTGAAGCGAGAGTTAGCCTTTAGGTGAAGGGAAGTGGGAGCTCTCGAGTGAGAGCCAGTATCCTCTCAACCTAACCACTGATTTGGGGACTAAACATAGGATTAGCCAATGTTCTTTATATGTTGAAGTATGGGTAAAGAATAGGAATGCTCGTATTTGGTACAATACATTTCTATCACTGATCTATGTCACAATAATCATCACATTATGATTGGAAAGGAGGAACTCTTTCTTACAGTTGTACTTTGTTATAAATTTAGTCTTGTGTTAGTTTAACTTGCTAAGTTTAGAATGTGCTTTGGTAGAAATAGTAACTGAATATGTTTGTCTTTACTTTAAGAATTAAACCACTTGCAATTGTGTTGTGATTCGATAAGTGATTTCTATGCTACGCCATAAAATTAAAGCCTCCCTGTGGGATCGATAATCAAGACTCCACTAGAGCCCTGTATTACTTGAGCGATACGTATACTTGCGTTAATTGTGTGACTCATTATCATCTAAATCAATATATATATATATATATATATATATATATATATATATATATATATCTGAGTTCATTAATTTTTGCAAATTAAAAAAGTCACACCAAGTTTTTGGTACCGTTGCTTGGAGGCAAGGTAAAAGAAAAGGTAACTATTAAAATTTAACTTTTGTAGTATTTGAAATCTTATATTTGAATTGCAAGTCATAGCTGTGTGTGTCTGTTTATTGTTAGTGTGTTTATTGTATTTGCATGCGTAGTATTGAATCTATAGGTTTAGTGCCTTACGATTCTGAATTAGAGCGTACTATTAGAAAAATTCAAAAATAACAAAAACAATCTGCAAATCCTCACAAATGGAAAACAATTTAAACAATCAAAACAAAAATATACCAAGACCCTTAAGAGATTATGTTAATCCAACAGCAGATGACATTCACTTAACTATTCAAAATCCTAATGCTGCTACAAATTCATTTAAGCTTAAACCTTCTATTATCCAAATGGTACAGAATAATCAATTTGGTGGAACACCTAATGAAGATCCTAACTTACATTTCACTAGTTTTCTAGAACTGTTTGCTACTTTTAAGTATGATGGAGTGTCGAACGATGTTGTTAGACTTAGACTTTTCCTTTTTCATTAAGGGATAAGGTTAAGGCGTGGTTAAATTTGTTAGCACTTGGATCTATTACAACTTGGGAGAGCTTTCACAAAAGTTTATGTCAAAATATTTTCCTCCTTCACAAACTGCTATGTTGAGAAATGATATCACATCTTTTAGTCAGTTTGATGGAGAATCCATATATGAAGCTTAGGAAAGATTTAAAGAACTTCTGAGGAAATGTCCACACCATGCTTTACCAGACTAATTAATAATTCAAACCTTTTATAATGGATTAGTGAGATCTTTGAGATCGATTATCGATGCTGCTGTAGGTGGATCATTAATGTCAAAACCTTTTGATGAAGCATATTTGTTAATTGAAGAGATGGCTACTAATAATTTTCAATGGCCCTCTGAGCAGGTAAATCCTAAGAGAGTAGCCAGTATTCATGATTTTGATGCAATAACTATGATAGTCTCTCAAATTACAGCACTTTCTAAGAAAATAGATCAATATGGAATGATTTATTCTCCACCACCCCCAGTGTTAGAAGAATATTCATCAAGACAGATGATAGACTCTCAAATGTCTTATGAAACCTTGAATGATATAGATAATAAAGTCAATAATCCTTATTCAAATTATTATAATCCTAGTTGGGGGAATCATCTGAGTTTCAACTCGAATAACACCAATGTTGTTGTTAATCCGCAATGGGGAAACGATCCTATGAATCTAGTTGGAAATCCGAACAACCAAGGAAATACCAATTTTAGACCTTCTTATCCTCCTGGTTTTAATAGTAATCAACAATTTAAGGAAAATAAGTTGTTTACTGAAGAAATGATTCTGAATATGGGTAATCAAATTCAAGCTCAAAACGTTGCAATGAAGAACATTGAAAATCAATTGGGACATATCTTTACTGTGCTTACTAATAGACCTTCTAGGAATCTTCCTAGCAATATTGAGATCAACCTGAAAAATCAAAATAAAGAGCAAATTAAGGCTATTCAATTAAGGAGTGGTAAAGAATTGGAACCAAGAGTTCAAAAAGAAGTTGAAGTTGAAAGAGTGGAAGTGAACATTGAAAAAGGTTCTAATAAGATATATCCAGACGAATATCCTCTAGAACCAATGAAGATAACTGTTGAAAAATCACCTCCTCCTTTTCCTCAAAGACTAAAGAAATAGAACAAGATAACAGATTTGCAAAATTTTTAGAAATTCTTAAGAAATTAATGATTAATATTCCCTTTGTTGAAGCATTAGAGCAAATGTCTGATTATGCAAAGTTTATGAAGCATATACTTAAAAAGAAAAGAAATTTTAAAGACCACGAAGCTGTTGCACTCAGCGGTGAGTGTGATGTGTCGGCATATTTTTAGGTTGTGTGTTGTATTTTGAAATGGGGTCTCCTAACAGAAATTGTCGGTGAATTTTAGATTTTAAATTTAATTTAGATATAGATATAAATTTAGAAAGAAGCATTTTGATTTTTTGAAAATAATTTTAAGTTTGAAAATTTTAAGATATGAAATCAAACCGATCTCACATCCCAAATAGTTTATATAAATGAGCACCACACCACAAACCGTGTATCTATCCCGAAGAATAGACACACTGCTTGATGATGGGGCTCGATTAAATAAACTAGAAGATTTGTGACATCCGTTTGATCTTCTAACCAATTTTATAAGCCGACAAGTTCTCCTGCTTAATATAAAGAAATTAAGCAGGATTTATATTACCTGGGTTCTTAAAGTTCCCTATAAGGGCAAGCCCCTATAGTTAATTACATCTTAAATGACGGGAGTCATTTAAGAGAACTCTCGATAATGATCAGTGGTTTTTCTCTTAAGAATTTCAAAGTTTAAGGTTTTCAAAGGATTGGATTTTGGAAATTTCAAAAGGGATTAGCTCAAATTTGGAACAATTAATTTTAGGAGTCCAAAGGAAGAGAAGTAGGAGAAGATGAGGATCCAAGAAGAATCTTGGCAACTTCCCAAACTATCCTAATGTTTGGCTTCAATTTGGGAGTTTGTTTAATGTTATAATCCTGCCAGTTTTAATTAATTAGGACTTATATTCTTATGATATGATCATACGGATAGCCTGGAAGATGTGAGGGTTTGTGCCGTATCGAACGACTACCTCGGAGTCCTAAGACCGGTTAGGGCTTAATTTGCATAACATGATTATGCAAATGCCTAACAAAAAGTTGAGGATTTATGTTGCACTAGGCAAACTACTTCAAAATCCTATGGCTTGTTTATTTAAAACTAGGAAAGGTTTTGCTGATGTAGATTCCAGTTTTACTGAAGACGATGGTCGTGCTGCCCACTATGCTCCAAGCTCCTTGTTGTTGCAGAGGTTTAGTTTTAGAAAGTGAAAATCAGGAGATGAGAGAAGTGTTTTGGTTTAGAAAAGTCTTAAAGTCCAAATGTCTTTAATGTTTTATTAGGGGAATCTTAAAGTTGATTATAACAACACCGGTTAAGATCTCACGGTTCCATCATTCCGTCCCCGTTATTTTTATCGGATTCACTTAGTCCAGATGAATTTTCTAAACTCAACTGAATGATTTCCACACTTTCATTTAGACCGTGGGAAATTCCGTTAGCAACACGTAGGTTACATCATCTGTGGTATTCCTGATCATCCAACAAGACGTTTTAATTTAGTTATAGTTGTAGTTTTGTGTTCTGTTTGTTATTAAATTTTGAGTTGTTTTATATTTTGAAATGTTGTGGCGGTAAATTTTATCTTGTTGTGACTTTTAATTTAGTTTTGGGTTTCATTTTTGTGGTTATCCTAAATGTTTCAGTTTTCATGCAAGGTATCAATCTTGTTTAACATGCAAGAAAAGTAAAGTACAGTGCAGGTAAGTAAATTGCAATAAAATAAAAGCGTATCTGGAGGGTCTTCCCGTCATTCCAAGCTACAGTTAAAACACATGTTAAGGCATTTATATATTTGCAAGAAAACACCTAGGTAAAGCTAAGGGAAGGTTTTGGTTGTCTACCAAAGTCCTAATCCTATTGCTAGTCAATCCCTATGACGTCTAGGTTCTTTTGTGTTTTGTTAAGGATGATTTTCTTCATCAAAGAATAATTAAGTTTAGTTGTTTTTCTAAAACATCTCATCAAATTGAGAAAGTGCTTAGGACGAATCTTAAACATCTTTTCAATACTTCTGAGATTATTTTGAGTCCAAATGAATTTTATTGTACTGGTGAATTAATCATCCAAGAATTTAATTAAATTTTGCTTCTTGCTCAGTGAATTAGGATGTTTGATTATCCTATGAGTGGAGTGACATTTCACTTAATGCTCCATTTAAGAGTTATGATAACGAAAGCCTTTAAGGGCAAATTAATTTATTAAACATTTTAATGATTTAAAATTGGAATTGATGATTTAAAGTAGTTTAATTTAGTTATGAAATTTTAATAATTTTAAGTTTGGAATAGTGGTGAAGTTGTTTTAATTTAATTAAATCTTTACATTTTAATTGATCTCAATGTATTAGATTAATTTGGGTTGAAAGAGGTGTTTAGATTATTCAATTAAGATTTTAATGATTTAATTTTAATTTAATTGAAATATTTTAGGTTAATTTTTAATTGGTTTGAAATCATAATTAAAAATTTTTAATTGGTTTGATTTTTACTATTATGTAATTTTTCTATTTTTAATTTACTTTATATAATTATTTTAATGAAAAAGAGGGATTTTCAATGGAAATTCAACAACATGACCAAGGCAAGGTTTTTGTCCTTAAGAAAATTATGGGATGTCCCTATCGACTCAGAGGACCACTTGGACCAATTTTGGTGATTTTTCAAATTATATTTTATTTATTATGATTATTTTGAGTTTTGGAGTGTTAATTAATTGTAAAATAAAATTAAATTTGAAAAATGGATTTTATATTTTTTTAATTCTCTTCGACCTCAAGAAACTCGGAGAAATAAATTTTATGATTTTCTAATTTTTCTTTGATTTATAAGAAATAATTTAGTGAAAAGGTTAAAAAAATACATTTTTAATATTAAAAATTGTTTTAAGGCTTTAAAAATTAAATAACTTAACCTAGAGACTTAGGAAAAATATTTGGTTTGTTCCTAAGTGATTAGGAGTCAAAATATGACATTTTTGTGATTTTTATTATTTTTTAATTATTAAAATATTAAATTAAGGTACAAAATGAAAATTTTTGAAAAATTCCAATTTCAATCTTCTTAGACTCTTCTAATATTAGCGAAGTACCAAAACCAATTTGGTGAATTTTTAAAATGTATTTTTGGAGTTATGAATTTTTAAAGTTTAATTTTGGTCATGTGACTTAATTAGTCCATTTAGTGGGGCGAATCAACTCCAATTGATCTCAAATTTTTATGTGAGGTCCCTCTGATCCTAAAGACCAGTGGAGAATTATTTTTAAGTTATTTTGATGTATGGTTAATCCAAATTAATTAAATTTCAGTTTTGAGTATTTAAGCCAATTAGGGTTATTCTTAATGAATTAACTCAAAATACATTTTTCCTAGGGTCCTCTGGTTCTAAGATACCTCCCTAAATTTACCTAGAATTTATTGAACAGTATGCTAATTATGGAAATTAAAATTCCAAAACAGAGACATAAACTTAAAAAATACATAACTTGCCATAGAGATGGCCCCTGACCTTGGAAAATTCAGGGAATGTTCCCAAAAACAGAGGATACAAAAGTCTTATGGTCTCATGACATGGTGAATTATATGCATGTATGGAGAATTAAAATACTAAAAATAGTAAATAATTAATTAAAAATAAAATATTCATCAAAATAACTTAATTGTTTTTCCACATTATTCTCCTCTGTTCACTAAGCAAGCAGGTATTTTTATTTTATTTTTGTGATTTTTCTACACAAAGTTATGAATTTTCTAAGTTCTGGGTATTTAATTAATTCAGAAAATAAGGATTTTTCTACTTATCCACGCGGCGCCGCGTCAACCTTGTCAGCTCCGAAGCCCTACGTGTCAAGCTCCCATTTGACGCCGCCACCTGAGTCAGCAGCCACGCGTCCCGCGGTCCCGCTCCGTCTTCTGATCCGACCCGATCTGCACCGTCCATTCGATACACGCTCGATCCACGGTGGCTGGTCATCGTCTCCGACTGGTGTGTCCCGAGAGCCGTCTATACTCAAACCCTAAGATATCTCTCATTTCTCAATGGATTTTTGTGTTCTTATGCTCTATGGATTCATCTTGAGGAGACGAACACATCCATATGGTTTACATGCTATGAAATTGATTCAAATGAAATGGAGAATTCACAGAAGCTCAAGAGGGAGAAGTGATCCATACCTTGGCTCGAGAAGTGAAGCTTCAATCAGAGAGTTGTGGCACCTTCGATTGCACCCAAGGAAGCTCCAGATGAAGTCTCTGGCTCTGGGGAATTGCCTAGGTACAAAAATGACCAAGGCCGATTTCAAACCTTGGACTCTGGAAGCAATGACTGGCCTGGTGTGGGGGCTTTTGTTGGGGAACTTCTTCACTACCTCTGGTGAAGGTGTGGGAGAAGTTAATTTGGATTTGGTGGAGTTTCAAGGGATTTCCTGTTCTGGCCTGAGAATTGAGCTCCAAAATTGAGCTCAATTAGTGGAAATTAGGGCAGGAAGACAGTGGGGATGAGTTGCTCTAGGCTAGGGGAAGCTCTGTGAGAAGTTTGGTGAAGTTCTGTGATGGTTGATTTCAGCCAACCTTTTGGCCGAGAGGAATGGCTGGTTTAAATAGACATGGTTAGGGGCTTCCCAGAGGCAACTGAGCGCTGGGATTTGCTGCTTAGGGGAGTAGAGGAAGAGCTGTGGTGGCCAATTAGGATGGGACAGCTCAGCAGGTGAAATTTGAATTTTGAATCCATTTAGACCTCTCGGCCATGGCGTTTTCCGGCGGCTCGGTGGTCGCTCGGCCGTGGTCAAGTCACTCGTTCTGATCAGGGAGGTCAGTGCTTGAGACTTGTGAGTTCAATTGTCCAATGCCATGTGTAAAGGGGCTGAATTGAAGTGGAATGGAGAAAGGCTTATTTTGGGTCCTATTTGGTCAACCCATAGTTTTAGGCTTGGTGCACCACCCAAGGCCTGGTTTTGGGCTGAAAAGAGTCTTTTGGGTCAGCTAAGAGAAGGTGGTGAGGTCTCCATCAAAATTGTTTAAGTTAATTTTGGGTTAGGGTGTAGCATAAATAAGGTTAAAAAGGCTTAATGAAGGCTTAGGAAAGGCTCCCCTCTTCTTGCCATAAATGACTAGGTGAGGTGTCAAAACTCTCATGGCTTCATATGGCTTGTCAATGGCTCACATTTGGCTCACATTTGGCTTGGAAAAGGTTAGCTTGTTTCATAAAAAAGGGTTTTAGGCATTTTTGATGAATTTTTGGGAGATTGTCATGTGCCTTAATTTAGAATGATTTGATGATCAATTAGAACTTTATGGATGATATTAATTAAAATGATGATGAGAGGAAACTTCATGTGGGCTTTGGAATAAGTCTTAGGCTTTTTGAAATCATTTTGGATGGGCTTTTAAAATGGTTTAAGGAAGTGGGATTTTAGGTTTTGAAATAAATTGATGGATGAAAATTGGTGAGAGGTTGTGTCAAATAAATGTTGGGATTGGTTTGGGAATGTACCATGAATAATTTGGAACAAGTTTGGGGTGATTTTGAATTGAATTGGGTTCAATTTAGGCTTTTTGGTAATGAGGCCAAAGTTGATCAAATTGGGCTAACTTAGGTTAAGGTTGGACCAATGTTGGGTTTGATGTAAAATTAATGTTGAAAAATGTTTATGGGGGTGTGACAAAGAGTTTTCAACTTTGGTTGGGCTTTAATTTTGGGATTTGGGCCTATTTGGGTTCATGATTGGTTTAGGCCAAATTGGGGATTTTTGATTTGGGTTAAGTTTGGGTGGAGTTTGGGTTCAAATTTGGGGCAAATCATGTTAGTGTTTTGTTTGTGGGGATGTTAGGAAAGTTGTAGAAAAGATTTGGGGCTAATTGGAGTTGAGTTGGGTTTAATTTTGGCTAAGTTTAGGTCATGGGACAAAATTAGGCTTTAAGCTTCAAATTGAAATTGAATCCACATGTTGATAAAATTGGTTTTGGATTTGGTTTAAATTGATATTGGGGATATTTAATTGAAGTTTAGAATTGACTTGGATCAAAATTGAGGTCAATTAGAGTAATTTGGTTGGACATTGGGTCCACTTAAGTTAAAAAAGGGTCAAATTGAGGATTTTGATAAAATTAGGCTAAATAGAAAAAATTGGCCTATGGTGTAGTTGAACAAAATGAAATTGAGAATAGTTGGGTTTTTCTGAAATTTTCTGGGAATTTTTGGAATTTTTGGATTTTTGGGCTAAAAGGGTATTTTGGGTATTTGGAGGGTATTGGGGGTATTTTGGTATATTTGGTCATGAATGATCAATTTTAGTGGTGTGGAATGTTTAGGATTGATTTTGAGGGATTTTGGGTAATTTAGGCAATTTTGCAAATTTTGGGCATTTTTCAAGGGCATTTGGTAGGTTTGGTGGGTTTAGGGCCCCCGGGGTCAAAAATTGAAATTTTGGAAAAAAGAAGATTGATTAAATGTGAGTGGAATGGAGTCATTTTGATGGAGCCATGAAACCATTTCAAGCTCACAAGAGCCATGAGAGGACTCATTTTAGACTTTCACTGTGTTGTTCCTAACCCTAAGGTTAAGGTCCATCCATATGAATTACCTACATGAGTCAGAAAGTCAAATTGGTTAAAGGTATTTTTAGGACTTGGCATGTGTGTGAGAGTGTGGTATGTGCAAGTCGACCCTCACCAGACCAGGCCACTCAGGGTAGTCCTAAGGCCAAAGAGTCCTACAGAGAACTCATCCTTTAAACCTCCACATGTTGGTTTTAACCCTCCAAGTGGCTTGGGGGTTTATAGTCAAACCTGTGGGGTTTGAAGGGAGCCAAGAAGTATTTGAATTTCTAAGTGGTGGGTCCCATTTCTAGTCCTCTAGGATAGTCAAAGGGAAAACCTATGGCTAGATCCTAAGTACTAAGGAGAGAGAAAAGACCTCGCCAAAAAATGAGGTCAACATGGTGCAATTATTCAGAAAAAGCTTCCTGAAAAACTTAAAGACCCAGGTAGTTTCACTATCCCGTGTGCTATAGGTGAAAATTTTTTCGGAAGAGCTTTATGTGATCTTGGAGCTAGTATTAATCTTATGCCTTTATCAACTTTCAAAAGATTGGGAATAGGAGAAATTTCACCTACAAATGTGACTCTTCAACTGGTTGATCGTTCTATCACTTATCCTAAAGGAGTTGTGGAAGATGTATTATTAAAGGTGAATAAATTTATCTTTCCTGTTGACTTTATTGTATTAGATATGGAGGAAGATAAAGAAATTCTAATTATTTTGGGAAGACTAATCCTTGCTACTGGGAGAGCTATGATCGATGTCCATAAAGGAGAATTAACTATGAGAGTTAATGACCAGGATGTAACTTTCAACATTCTAAAATCTATGAAGTACCCTTCAACTGAAAAAGATGATGAGTGTTATCGAATGGAAGTCTGTGATTATTTGAGAGAAGATCATTTTAGAGAAGTATTTGAAGAAAATCTGCATTGTGAGGATGAAAATGAAAGTGAAAATGAAGATGAATTGGATGATATGAAGAATGAAAAGTTAGACTTTATTCAGGAAAAAATTGAAAGATTGGATACTATGGAAAATGGAGATAAAAGTTTTATTTAATCTATCATTCCCTGAACTTGAGCTAAAAATTCTTGCTAATTATTTAAAGTACATGTTTTTAGGAGAATCATCTACTTTACCAGTCATTGTATCTTCGGATTTAAATGAATATCAAGAACAAAAATTATTAGAAACTTTAAAAAGATACAAATAGGCTTTTGGTTGTCCATAACTGATATTAAATGAATCAGTCCTTTGATCTGTATGTACAGAATTTTGTTGGATAAGCAAAAAAAACCAAGAATTGATCCACAAAGGAGACTGAACCCAATAATGAAAGAAGTAGTTAAAAAGAGATTTTAAAGTGGTTAGATGCTGGAATTATATATCCTATTTCTGATAGTGTTTAGGTGAGCCCAATCCATTGTGTTCCTAAGAAAGGAGGAGTGACTGTTAACGTAAATGACCGAAACGAAATTATACTGACAAGACAAGTCACTGATTGGTGAATATATATTATTATAGAAAATTAAACGCCGCCACCAGAAAATATCACTTTCCTTTACCATTTTTATACCAAATGCTAGACAGACTTCATTGGACACATGTACTATTGTTTTCTAGATGGATATACCAGTTATCACCAAATACCTATTGCTCCTGAGGATTAAGAGAAGACTACATTTACTAGCCCTTATGAAACTTTTGCTTTTAGAAGAATGTCCTTTGGATTATGTAATGCAAATGCAACATTTCAAAGATGTATGACATCCATATTTAGAAATTTAATTGATGATGAAATAGAAGTGTTTATGGATGATTTCTGAGTATTTGGAGATTCATTTGATGCATGCCTATGCAACTTAGAAAAAGTTTTAGAGGTATGTGAAAGAACAAATTTAGTCCTGAACTAGGAAAAGTGTCAATTTATGGTTGCAGGAGGAATTGTGCTTGGAAGCAGATCCTACGAAAATTCAAGTTATAGAAAAATTATCACCTCCAACAACTGTGAGAGGGGTAAGAAGCTTTTTGGGACATGTAGGATTCTACAGTCAATATATTAAAGATTTTTCAAAAATTTTTAAGCCTCTATGCAACTATTGGAAAAAGATAGAAAGTTTGATTTTAATGATGAATGTTTAAAAGCTTTCGATCTATTGAAGGATAAATTAATTGTTGCTCCTATAATAGTTTCACCTAACTAGGAGAAACCATTTGAACTAATGTGTGATGCTAGCGATTATGCTATCAGAGTTGTTTTAGGGCAAAGACATGACAAAATGTTTGAAGTTATATAATATGCTAGTAGGACTCTTACTGATGCTCAAATTAATTACACCACTACTGAAAGAGAGTTATTAGCGATTGTATATGCTTTTGAAAAATTTTGATCTTACTTAATCAGAGCTAAATGTATAGTGCATACTGATCATTCTGCTATTAAATACTTAATGTAAAAGAAGGATGCAAAACTGGATGCTTTTAATGCAAGAATTTGATTTTAAGATCGTTAACAAAAAATGGGTCGATAATCAAATAGTTGATCATTTTTCTAGAGTTGAAGAACCTAATTTGGATGACTTTGAAAATGAAATTACTGAACTTTTCCTGATGAGCAATTATATAATATTTTTGAAGGAAATTACCGTGGTATGCTGATATTGTGAACTACATCGTTATTAATATTTTACCACCTGATTTAACAATGTAATAGAAGAAAAAATTTAAGCATGATGCTATATTTTATTTCTGGGATGATCCTTATCCATACAAGCAATGTAAAGATCTTATTATTAGGAGATGTGTGGCTTATGAAGAACTGAAAAAATTATTCGAGAATGTCATGATTCTGAATTTGGAGGACATTTCAGAATTGATAGAACTGCACATAAGATTTTGCAATCTGGATTTGATTGGCCTACACTTTTCAAAGATGTGTATAAATTTATCAAAACTTGTGATCGATGTTAGAGAATAGGTAATATATCTAGAATAAATGAAATGCCTCTTAATTTTACTCTGGAAGTTGAAACTTTTGATGCATGGGAATTAGATTTTATGGGACCATTTATGCCTTCATATGGAAATATAAATATACTGATTGTTGTTAATTATGTATCCAAATGGATTGAGGCAATAACTTTACCTAGGTGTGATGCTAACAGTGTTTCGAGGTTTTTAATGAAAAATATTTTCACAAGATATGGAATGCCTAGAGTAATCATCATTGATGGAGGATCTCATTTTAAGAATAATCTGATTCAGAGATTGGTGGAAAAATATAATATTATACATAGAATCTCTACAGCTTATCATCCCCAAACTAATATTTTAGTTGAGGTATCTAATAATGAAATTAAACGAAATTTGGAGAAAGTTATTAATCCTGAGAAATTGGATTGGTCTGCTAAATTAGATACTTCTTTATGGGCATACAAACTGCTTATAAAACTCCTATAAGAATGTCCCCTTACAGATTAATCTTTGCAAAAACTTGTCACTTGTCAGTTGAATTAGAATATAAAGCATATTGGGTGATAAAGAAATTGAATTTTAATTTGAAAGATGCTGGTGAGAAGAGATTGTTGCAATTGAATGAATTGGAAGAAATCAGAAATGAATCATATGATAATGATAGAATATATAAGGAAAGAAGAAAAATATGGCATGATTGGAAGATTGTCAAAAATGAATTTGAACTAGGATAAAAAGTTTTACTATTCAATACAAGATTGAAATTATTTCTTGGGAAACTGAAATCTAGATGGACAGGACCTTCCATTGTCATAAAAGTATATCAATTTGGAGCTATGATTATCGAAGACCCTAAATTTGGAAGAATATTCAAAGTTAATGGCCAAAGATTAAAACCATAATTTTAAGGTAATAGACCTAATTTTAAAGAGGTTTTAATTTTGGATCAACATGAATAACTGAAAGTTATGTCAGGCTGACGACATTAAACCAAGCGTTTTGTAGGAGGCAACCCACGGTTATTGAGTGTATGCTTTATTTTATATGTTATTTGTGTTTCTTTGTTACTTAATTAAGTTTTATTCTTCTTTAATTATCATTAATAACAATTAAGAAATGAATGGAATCAAAATTTGGAAAAAATTTGAACGAAGTGAAGCTTGGCAAAATTAGAACTAGCGCCGAATGGCACCGCCGTTGTTCAGAAAATCATTTCTCGTCTTTAAAATCCGAGTTTTGGCGGTTCTAGGCGGTAAATCCTCTATTAAAACTACCAAAAACTCCACCTAGATGCTGGAACTTCCAAAGGAATGAAGAGGAAGACCCAAATTCTTGTCCAAATGGATTCCGACTCGATGGAAATTCAGAGATTTCAAGTGTTCAACCGTAGAAAGTTCGTAAGTTTCGAGGCACAGTGACTTTTCAACAAAAATATCTCAAAAATGAGATTGATTAAGGAGCGAGGCTTTGTAAATCGAGGTACGAATTCTCCTACGACTAAAATTGATGAAATTATTATTCAGAGACGTTGGGAAGTATTGTGTTATACTACTACCGCTGTAGTTGTTCCGGTTGTGAAGGAGTTTTATGCAAATCTTCATGGAATCAACCAAGGATCCGTTTATCTGCGAGGGAGGTTTGTTATATTTACTCCTGCAAAGATTAATGATTTATACATGATTGAGAATGTGTCAATCTGCCACTATTTGAATTTTGCACCGACGAAGGACAATATGAATGACAAATACAGATATCTGACGGATGAAAGTGATGAATGGGAGATAAGAGATAGCAGGTATGTAAGTTTCTCGACCACAATGTTAAATCCAACGTCGAAATACTTACATTACTTCATATGTGCAAAATTGCTCCAACAATGAAAATCAGTAAGGTCACTAAGGAGTGTGTTATTCTGAATTATTGTATTCAAATGGGAATGCCTATTGATGTTGGTTCAATAATTGTTAAGTCTATTTTGGGATTGATCGTTCATGGATCAAAGTATGGGCTTGAAAATCCTTCCACCATATTTCTCCTCTACAATCAATCACAAGTGTCATATGAGAACTGGGAAAGAGTACTTCTACCTTGGAAGCCTATAGACCCAACAAATGCATATAATAACCAAGCAGTTGGTGGTATGAATGACATGAGCATCATTGAAGATCGACCATCTCAAAGGTCAGCACCTATTCCTCCTTATTTTCTTGAAAGTTCACATATTATCTTAAAAAAAATCAAGAAATTGAAGAAGGAAGTACAAGATATGATGAATGTAATCAACAATCTTTCTGATTTCTTTGATCATCTAGATTGGAGAATGAAGGAGCACTTTGATCATTCTGGATATCTTGAAGGAAGTTTGACGCGATTGATGAGAAGAAAAGGTTGGATTTAAGAGGATTCTACTGAAGAATTTCTGTTTCGTCCATTCTACTGTTTATTTGTTCATGCTCAATCGATGAGAGATCTTAGAATTGATGATAGTTTGGAGGAAGAATGAAAACTTGATTATTTTATTTCTGTATATGTGTATCAGATTACTTTGCTTTGCTTTGCTTTATTTAGCTTGAATGTTATATTTGGACTTGCTTGTTTGTTTAGTTTTCAGTGTTATTGTGTTGTGGTTGTGTTCGATGCTGAATTTAAGATTATATTGCTTGAAAATATGTAATGTTTAGTGTTGTATGTATGTGTATGACACTTAGATTTTATATATGAAATTAATGTTGTGTTGTTTGTTTTAAAAAATACAATTTGCCAAGGCTTTAGGATGTTATTCAATGCTTAATTAGACTAATTAGACATCAGAGCAGGCTTGAAAAGATCAAATTACAAAAGAAAGTCGGAAGCCCAATTTCTAAACTGGCGCGAACGGCGCTGCCACCAGTGCAGGACAGTGCCAAAAGTCAGAGAATTTGGCCATTTCTGCAGAATAATGTGCCAAACGGTGCTACTTCTAACACCGGACAACGCTCAAAAGTGTAAAATGCCCGAAATTCCAAATTTTTATGATTTAAACCTGTGACCCGCCATTTTTGCCCAAACCATTGTCTTAAATCTCCAGTCAAGGTTGATTTTCGCACATAAGGCTCACTAGCATTTAGATTTGAAGCGATTTCATTGCCAGAAAAGTTTGGATTTCATCTTCTCTTGGTAAGAGCTACACTTTAACCTAAAATTTTTTGAATTTGACCTTAGAAATCTCCTGCATTAGGAAGATTTGAGATTTTGAAGTTTTTGGAGAAACTTTGCAGATTTTTCATGGATTTTTAGTTCTTATCTTTTAAAATTTATCTTGGAGTCGATTGCATTATTTTTAAAATTGATTTGGAAAAATTTGGTATTTTTAGACAAATGGCTCCAAAATTGGCTAAGGGGAAGAGGAAATTTAAGTATGATGATAGTAAATTTGTGAGTTTCAAAGCCTATTTACGTTTTAGTACGTTTCTTAGATATAAGAAATGTATTCTTGAAAGAGCCTTTGAAAATCCTAGAGGAATGCTTGAAGAAATAATTGTTAATCGTCAATGGGAAATTTTCTGTTATTTCACTACAAATGCGATGTTGGGTATTGTTAGAGAATTTTATGTTAATCTGTATTATTCTGAGAGTGAATACATTCTAGTTAAATACCAAATGGTTGAATTCACCTCTACCAGTATAAATGCATTTTATCAGTTAAGAGCACATTTTTCTTGTGAATATGAAAATTTTCCTATTACAAATGAAGCATTGGATATGATTCTAAACTTTTTGACTGATGGAAAAGGGGAATGGAAGATAAAGCAAAGATTAAAAGTTAACTTCCCCCTTTCTACTTTGAATCATGTGTCAAAAGCCTGACATTATTTCATTTATGCAAGACTGTTGCCTACCAACCATCAGAGTGATGTTACTGTTGATAGAATGTTCTGAATTACTGTATTCAGAACATGAAGAATATAAATATTGGGGCTACTATTCATAAAAGTATTTTGACAAGCTCAAAAGGAGAAACTACAGGAGGACTAGGACACCCCAGTCTGATTCATGTCTTATGCATTCAGTCAGGAGTAGTAATTAAAGATAATGATGAGATAGTCCATCCCATGAAGCCCATTACTAAACTGAATCTCAAGACTTATGAAGCCCATGTAAAATGGAAATGGAGTAAGAAATCTGATGAGCCTTCTTCTAGTCAAGATAGATCATCTACATCTAGGGAGCCCACTCTGCATGATGTTATGGATCATTTGGAAAGCTTAAACACCAAAGTAGAGGGACTAGAAGTAAGGAACAAGATTAATGATGATTAGCAAGTGTGGTGGAGAGAATATGATATTATAGCTTATCATGACGCGCAGATGAGATTTTGCAGGGGAGACACTAATGTTGTATTTCCTACTTACCCTGAGTATACTCCATACCAGTCCGAAGAACCTGATGATGGCGGAGCTCCTGCAGAAGATGAAGATTGATAGTTTGTGTATTTTTATTTTTATTTTTTATTGAACTTAGTGATGTATTTGTGTTTTGTATTTGTGATGTATCTGAGACTCCGTATGATTTGTATCTGAGATGTTATATGTGTATGTGGATGTACTTGTAGTAGACTTTGTTGTTGATTTATGATGTATGTGATGTGATAGTAAAGTTTTTATGTGTTTGGATTGTTAGTTAAATTTGTAAAAGTAACAGTTGGATGTTAATGTTATGTGTACTGTTTAATGTTTAAACTTCTTCTTTATAAACTTCTAACTCATATTTGTCTATTGGAATGCTTCCTAATTATTTCAGGCCTACTGTTCTAATTTATGAAGAAAAACCTACTTAAACTCAAAGGTATGAAAAGACCAACATATTGAGGTATGAGGTATATATTTAGATCTTTTCTTTGTTCCATGTTAATTATAATAAAAAATCTAAGTCTGGGAGAAAAGAAAGAATTAACTGTTAATTGTTCTCATTTAAAATTATTTTCAAAAACTAGTAACATGATTTCCTGTAATAGAACTCAATTTCATATAACTGTATTTTGATTTTATTTAAATTTTTTATAAAATTGAATGAAAGTATTTGGTAATGAAAAGTAATTTTGTAATGTAAGATATTTGGTATAAGAGAATAGGACTATAGTCAACTATTCAAAGAAAGAAAAATATATGTTTGAAAAATTAAGAATCTTAAAATTCTATGTGATAGGAAAGGATTGAGACTCTATAATGAATCATTAATAAGCTAGAGAAATGCCTATAAGGTAAAAAAATGTGGTAAGTTTCAAATTTAGGGTGAGAAGGGTGAAGTTCAAAATCATTAAAGGCTATCCAGATACAGTAATCCTCACTAAAAAGAAAACAAAAAAAAAACAAAAGAAAACAAAAGAAAACAAAAGAAAAGAAAAGAAAAGCAAAAAGCAAAAGAAAAGAAAAAGAGAAGTGAGGAGAAGCTTGAGGAGATGCCTAATAAAAAATTGGCTTCACTTGGACTTACATAAAGGGAAAAACTTAATTAATTTCCTGAACTTATATGTATGGATTACATCTTTACTAGTAGTGTTCTCATAAACTTCTTTTCATGTAATCCTTTTAAGTGCCTTAATGGGACAATCTACAGTCATTTTTGAAATGAATAGAAGGCTAGAACTCTTAGACTTAATTACTAGATATTCCTACACCTGCAGAATTTACTTGAATTATTCAAAGATCTTTCTGAAAATTTTAATATTGTACTTATCTGAATCAAAATTATGGTATTCTAGAAAGAAAGTTCATTGAAGTGGATCAAAATTGTATGTATTAACTAAAATTACTTGAGGACAAGTAATTATTAAGTTTGGGGGATCTTGATCCATTGAAAATTTGATAGCTTTTTACTATTCATTTCATAATTGTTTTTGATGATATTGCAATTTAAAGGAAGGTATTTTTGATGATTTCATGCAGGTACATTGATTTTAGGCCTTGGAGCAAAAGGAAGTAAAAATGAGCAAATTTAAAGCGAAAAAGAACAAAAGTGCATTTTATTGAATTAGCGCCGAACGACGCTGTCACCAGCGCCAGACAGTTCCAGTTTCCTGAGAGTTACGACATTTTTGCGGAATAATGCGCCGAATGACGCTCTAACCAGTGTCGGACAGCGCCCTATCTTGATTTTGAACTAGATTCAATGTATTAGGCCGAATTTTGAAAGGTTACTTGAAGAAACTCTTGGGAATTCTGTTTTGGCCAAATTTAAACACTTTTGAAGCCAAATTTCAAAAGGGGTAGAAAGGAAGAGAAGAGTTTAGAGTTTAGAGTTTTGAGACCATTCCATTTTATGTAGGAAGTTAGGTTTTGTGTTTTCTCTTCTAAGGAGTGTATGAGGAGAGGGAAAGTGAAAGATTCCTTCTTCCTAACTATTCTAAATAGAGAATTGTGTGTTGTTGTGAAGAAAGAAGAGGAGTCAAAGGAATTCCTTGAGATTCGCTTGGGGAAGAGTTTGAGATAAGTTGTATTTACTTTTCTCTATTTGTATGACATTGTTTTTATATATAAAATCCATGTTTTGTCATCTTTTTCTCATGAGTCTTAAGTAGATTTATTTGTCTTTCTCCTTTTCATGTGATGTGTTAATGTTGTGAAATGGAAATGATGTACTGATTTATTATGGAGAATTTATGATGATCTTTTCACTTAGAACTTCATTTACTTTTTGATCTGGCAAATTGAATTGTTAAAACTTGTTGAGAACATATGTTCCGAAAGGATTATGAGTTCTACAACAAAAGTGAGGGTCACATTCAATGTCCATGAATGAGAGATGTAGTTCATGGGGATTGAGTGCAAATAAATAAGGAAATATACTTTGATGGGCGTAGAATTGGAGATTTCAGAGTGACAGGCTCAAATCCTCAATTTGGTCCTAATGTTTAGAAACTAAAGCGAGAGTTAGCCTTCAGGTGAAGGGAAGTGAGAGCTCTTGAGTGAGAGCCAGTATCCTCCTAGCCTAACCACAGATTTTTGGACTAAACTTAGGATTAGCCAATATTCTTTAAACGCTGAAATATGGGTAAACAATAGGAATTCTCCTATTTGACATAATACATTTGTATCACTGATCTATGTCACAATAATCATCACATTATGATTGGAAAGGAGGAAGACTCTTTCTTGCAAATGTATTTTATTATAAATAGTCTTGTGTTAGTTTAACTTGCTAGATTTTAGAACTTGCTTTGGTAGAAATAGTAAATGAATCTGTTTGTCTTTACTTTAAAAATTAAGCCACTTGCAATCGAGTTGTGATTTGATAAGTGATTTATGTGCTATGCCATAAAATTAAAGCCTCCATGTGGGATCAATAATCAGGACTCCATTAGAGCCCTACACCCTATATTATTTGAGCGATACGTATACTTACGTTAATTGTGTGACTCATCATCTAAATCAATATATATATATATATATATATATATATATATATATATATATATATATATATATATATATATAATATTTGAGTTCATTAATTTTTGCAAATTAAAAAAGTCGCACCAAACTTTCTTCTCCAATTTCTTAATTTTCTTCAAAATGATCTCTGAACTTTCAGGAAAGTAAGGAGGAATAGGAGTCAAACTCTGAGATGGTTGATCTTCAATGATACTCATGTCATTCATATCACCAAATTCTTGGTTACTATGTTCATCTGTTGAGTCTATGGGCTTCCAAGGTAGAAGTACTCTTTCCTAATTCTCATATGACACATATGATTGGCTGCAGAGGAGAAATATTGTGGAAGGATGTCCATGCTCATACTTTGATCCATGAACGATCAATCCCAAAACAAATTTAACAATTATAGAACCAACATCAATAGGCATCCCCATTTGAATATAATAGTTCAAAATAGCACACTCCTTAGTTACTTTACTGATTTTCATAGTTGGGAGCACTTTTGCACATATAAAATAATGTAAGTGCTTCGACGTAGGATTTAACAATGTGGTCGAAAAACATGCATACTGTTATCTCTTTTCTCTCATTCATCACTGTCATCCGTCAAATATCTATATATATCATTCATGTTGTTCTTCATTGGGGCAAAGTTTGAATAGTGGAAAATCATCACATTCTCAATCATGTATAAATCATTAATCTTTGCAGAAGTAAATGTGACAAACCTACCTCGCACATAGACTGATCTTTGGTTGATTCCATGAAGATTTGCATAAAACTCTGTCACAACCGGGACAACTACGGCTGTAGTTCTATAACATAACACTGCACAACATCTCTGAATAATGATTTCTTCAATTCAAGTAGTCGGAGAATTCGTACCTCGCTTCACAAAGCCTCGCTCTTTAATCAACCTCATCTTTGAGATATTCTTGTTGAATAAACGTTGCACTTCAAAACTGACGCACTCTCTATGGTTGAAAACTTGAAATCTTGAAGTTTCTATCGAGTCAGAATCCATTTAGATGAGATTTGGGATCTTCCTTCTCGCTCCTCTGGTAGTTTCTGTGTCTAGGGCCGATTTTGGGAGTTCAAGTGGAAGAATTGCCACCTAGAACGGCCAAAATTCGAATTTAAGGATGAAAAACTATTTTCTGAACAGCAGCACGGTCCGACACTGATAACAGCGCTGTCCGGCGCTAGTTTAATTTTCATCAAACTTCGTTTTGTCCAAATTCTTTCCAAACTTTGATTCGATTCATTTCTTTAATGTTGTTAATGATAATTAAGAAATGGTAGGACTTAATTAAGTAACAAACAAACACAAATAACACATCAAACAAGCAAACACTTAATAACTGTGGGTTGCCTCCCATAAAGCGCTTGGTTTAACGTCGCCAGCCCGACATAACTTCAAATTATTCAGGTTGATCTAACATTAAAACCTCTTTAAAATTAGGTCTATTGTCTTTAAAATATGGTTTTAATATTTGTCCATTAAATTTAAATATTCTTCCAGATTTAGGGTCTTCAATAATCACAGCTCCAAATTGATAGATTTTTACGACAGTGAAAGGTCCTGTCCATCTAGATTTCAGTTTCCCAGGAAATAATTTCAATATTGTATTGTATAGTAAAACTTTTTGTCCAGGTTCAAATTCCCTTTTAACAATCTTCCGATCATGCCATATTTTTCTTCTCTCCTTGTATAGTCTATCATTATCATATGATTCATTTCTGATTTCTTCCAATTCATTCAATTACAATAGTCTTTTCTCACCAGCGTCTTTCAAATTAAAGTTCAATTTTTTCATTGCCCAATATACTTTATATTCTAATTTAACTGGCGAGTTAAACTAACACAAGACTAAAGTTATAACAAAGTTCAGTTTTAAGAAAGAGTCTTCCTCCTCTCCAATTATATTATGATTTTTGTGACATAGATCCATGATGCAAATGTATTGTGCCAAATAGGAACATTCCTATTCTTTACCCTTTTCCAAGCGCATAAAGAACATTGGCTAATCCTAATTTTAGCCCCCAAATCCATGGTTAGGCTGAGAGGATACTGGCTCTCACTCTAGAGCTCCCATTTCCCTTCCACTGAAGGCTAACTCTCGCTATGGTTTCCAACCTCTATGACTAAATTGAGGATTTCAGCCTGTCACTCTGAAATCTCTAATTCTACACCCATCAAAGTATATTTCCCTATTTATTTGCACTCAATCCCCATGAACTACGTCACTCATTCATGGACATTAAATGTGACATTACTTTTGTTGTAGAACTCATAATTCTTTCGGAACATATGTTTCCCAACAAGTTTTAACAATTTAATTAGCCATATCAAAAAGTAAATGAAGTTCAAAGTGAAAAGGTCATCTCCATAGTAAATCGGTACATCATTTCCATATCAACATCAACATATTACATAAAAATGAGGAAGAAAAAAAATCTACTCAAGACTCGTTAGGAAAATATGACAAAACATGGATTTTATATATAAAAGCAATGTCATACAAACGTAGTAAAGAAAAGACAACTTATCTCATACTCTTCCCCAAGCGAATCTCAGGGAATTCTTTTGACTCCTCTTCTTTCTTCACAACAACACACAATTATCTCTTTAGATAAGTAAGGAAGAAGAAATCTCTCACTTTCTCTCTCCTCCTACACTCCTTAGAAGAGAACACACAAAACCTAGATTTCCTAAACAAAATAAAAAAAACGCTCTCTCTTCGCTCTCTCTACACTCTAAACTCTCTTCTCCTCTCTAAATTCGACTCTAAAGTAGTTTAAATCCGGTCATAACTGATTTCTCAAGAGTTTCTTCGAGCAACCCTCCAAAATCCTGCCAAATACATTGAATCTAGTCTGAATTCAGGATCAGGCGTGGTCTGGTGCAGGATAGGGCACCGTCCGGTGCTATTTTCTGCCGTTAGCATCATAAGTCTCTGTAAATTGGCGCGGTCTGGTGCTGGTGACAGAGTCGTTCAGTGCTAATTCAATAAAATGCACTTTTGCCCCATTTTGCTCCAAATTTGCTTCTTTTTGCTCTAAAGGCCAAGAATCATTGTACCTGCAAGAAATCATGAAAAGTATCTTTCTTTAAAGTGCTATATTATCAAAAACAGGTATGAAATGGACATTAAAAGCTATCAAATTTTCAGTGGATCAAGATCCCCTAAACTTAACTATTACTTATCCTCAAGTAATTTTAGTTAATGAAGCCATTTTTTAATTAGGCATCTCCTCAAGCTTCTCCTCACTTTTCTTTCTTTTCTTTTCTTTTCTTTTGCTTTTTTTTTCTTTTCTTTTCTTTTGCTTTTTGCTTTTTTTTTAAGTGAGGATTACTGTATCTGGATAGCCTTTAATAATTTTGAACTTCACCCTTCTCACCCAAAATTTGAAACTTACCACAATTCTTTACCTTATAGGCATTTCTTTAGCTTATTATTGATTCATCATAGAGTATTAATCCTTTCCTATCACATAAAGTCTTAAGATTCTTAATATTTTAAACTTAGAGTTTTTCTTACTTTGAATATTTGACTAGTCCTATTCTCTTATACCAAATATCTTAGCCTACAAAATTACTTTTCATTATCAAATATTTTCATTCAATTTCACAAAATACTTAAATAATATCAAAATAAAGTTATTTGAAATTGAGTTCTATCACAAGAAATCATGTTAATAATTTTGAAAATACTTTTAAATGAGAATAATTAATAGTTAATACTTTCCCTCCCCCAAACTTAAATTTTTGAATATTAATCTAATTAACATGGGAAGAAAGAAAACATACAATTATATAACTCATACCCCAATATGTTGGGCTTTTCATACCTTTGTGTTTAGGCAGATTTTCCTTCATAAATTAGAACAGTATGCCTGAAATAATTAAGAGCATTTATATACACAAATATGGGTTAGAAATTTGCAAGGGAAGAAGTTTAAAAACATAAAACATAAACTATGCACACAAGTTTAACATCCAACTATTACTATCACATATTATTAAACCACATGCAAACTCGACTATCACATCAGACACATCATAATTCAACATAAAGTCTGCTACAAGCACAACCAAATACAAATTACATCTAGATACCAATCATAGAGAGTCTCGGGTATATCACATATATAAAATACAAATACAAAATAAAATGAAAAAAATACTAAACTACCAATCATCATTTGCAGGAGCTCCACCATCATCAGGTTCTTTAGGCTGGTATGGAGTGTACTCAGGTTAAGTAGAAAATACAGCACTAGTGTCACCCCAAAAAAATCTCATTTGTGTGTCATGATAAGTTATCTCATATTCTCGCCACCGCACTTGATAATCATCATTTATCTTATTCCTTATTTCTATCCCTTCTACTCTGGTGTTCAACCTTTCCAACTGATCCATAACATCATGTAGAGTAGGTTCCCTAGATGTAGACGCTCTCTCATGGCTAGAAGAAGGTTCATCGGCTTTCTTACTACATTTCCATCCTACATGGGCTTCATAAGTTTTCAGATTTAGTTTAGTAATGGGCTTCAGGGGATGGACTACCTCATCATTATCTTCAGTTGCTACACCTGACCGAATACACAAGGCATGAATATGGCTGGGGTGTCCTAGTCCACCTGTAGTCTCTCCTTTTGAACTTGTCCAAATACTCTTATGAATAATAGCCCCAATATTAATATTCTTCATGTTCTGAATACAATAATTCAGAACAGCTCTATCTACAGTAACCTCGCTATGATGGCTAGTGGGCAAAAGTCTTACAGAAATGAAATAGTTTCAGGCTTTCGATACAGGATTCAAATTAGAAAGGGTGGAAATTAACTTTTTTTTTCGTTTAATCTTCCATTCCCCTTTTCCATCAGTCAAAAAGTTTAAAATCGTATCCAATACTTTGTTTGTAACAGGAAAATTTTTATATACACATAAAAAGGGTTCTCTCAACTGATAAAATGAATTGATACGGCCAGGGGTAAACTCAACCATTTGTCCTCTAACCAGGATATATTCACTCTCAGAATAGTATAAATTAGCATAAAACTCCCTCACAATCCCCAGCATCGCTTCAACAGTGAAATAACGAAAAATCTCCCATTGATGATTCGCAATCAATTCTTCAATCATACCTCTAGGATTTTCGAAGGCTTTCTCTTGAATACATTTCTTATTGCTAAAAAATGTACTGAAGCGTGAATAAGCCTTGAAATTCACAAATTTACTCTCATCATAATCAAACTTTCTCTTCCCCTTAGCCATTCTTGGAGCCATTTGTCTAAAAATATCAAATTTATCCAATCAATTTCAAAATTGCAATGTAATGGACTCCAAGGTAAATTTAAATAGATAAGAACTCAAATACCATAAAAAAATCTCCACATTTTCTTTAAAAACCTCAAAATTCACATCTCCATAATGTAGGAGATTTTCACTGTCAAAATCGAAAAAATTTAGGTTAAAGTATAGCTCTTACTAAGAGAAGATTAAATCTGAACTTTTCCAGCCACGAAATCGCTTCATATCCAAATGCTAGTGGGCTCTAGGTGCGAAAATTGACCTTGGCTGGAGGTAGAAGATGGTGGTTTGGGAAAAACTAGCGGGTCTCATGGTGGGTTAAATCGCAAAAATATGGAGTATATGGCCTTTTTTGGTCTAGCGGTGTTCGGCGCTATTTTCTGCTCTTATGGCCAAACTCTCTATCCTTTGGCGCGGTCTGGTGCTGGTGACAGCGCCATTCGTCGCCAGATCAAAAATTGGGTTTCCAACATTCTTTTGCAATTTCGATCTTTTTAAGTCCGCTCCGACGTCAAATTAGTCTAACTAAGCATTGAATAAGATTCTAAAGTCATGACAAATGATTTTTCTAAACACAAACAACACAAAATATTGCTTTCATATATAAAATCCAAATTACAAACACATGAAAATAACACTAAACACTACACATCGGCGAGCCATTAAATTCTAAAATTCAGCGTCACTCACAACCACAAGACTGTCGGCATATTTTGAGGTTATGTGTTTTGAAAAGGGGGTCGCCTACAGAAATTGTCGGTGGATTTTCATATTTTAAATTTAATTTAAATATATATAATTTAGAAAGTTGCATTTAATTTTTTAAAACAATTTAAAGTTTGAAAATTATAAGATATGAAATCAAACCGATCTCACATCCCAAATAGTTTATATAAACGAGCACCGCACTCCAAACCGTGTATCTATCCCAAAGAATAGACACACTGCTTGATGATGGGGCTCAATTAAATAAACTAGAAGATTTGTGACATCTGTTTGGTCTGCAAACCAATTTTATAAGCCGACAAGTTCCCCTGCTTAATATAAAGAAATTAAGCAGGGTTTATATTACCTGGGCTATAGTTAATTGCATCTTAAATGTCCGAAGACACTTAAGAAAACTCTCGATAATGATAAGTGGTTTTGCTCTCAAGAATTTCAAAGTTTAAGGTTTCAAACAAATGGATTTTAGAAATTTCAATTGGGAATGGATCAAATTTGGAACAGTTATTTTAGGAGCCCAAAGGAAGAGAAATAGGAGAAGCTAAGGATCTAAAGAATCTTGGCAACTTCCCAAACTATCCTATTGTTTGGTTTCAATTTAAGAGTTTATTTAATGTTGTAATCCTGCCAATTTTAGTTAATTAGGACTTATATTTGTATGACACAATCACACAAATAGCCCGAAGATGTGAGGGTTTATTTCGTACCAAACGACTACCTCGGAGTCCTAAGACCGGTTAGGGCTTAATTTACATAACACAATTATGCAAATGCCTAACGAAAGCTTGAGGATTTATGTTGCACTAGGCAAACTACCTCGAAATCCTATGGCTTGGTTATTTAATGCTAAAGAAGGGTTTTGCTGATGTAGATTCAAGTTTTGCTGATGACGATGACCGTGCTGCCCACTATGCTCCAAGCTTCTTGTTATTGCAGAAGGTTTAGTTTTAGAAAGTGGCAATCAAGAGATGAGAGAAGTGTTTTGGTTTAGAAGTCTTAAGGTTCAAATGTCTTTATGTTTTAATTAAAATAAATCTTAAAGTTGATTAAACAGAACCGATTAAGATTCCACGGTTCCATCATTCTGGCACCGTTATTTTCATCGGATTCACTTAGTCCAAATGAATTTGCTAAACTCAACTGAATGAGTTCCACACTTTCATTTAGACCGTGAAAAATCTCGTTAGCAACACGTGGGTTACATCATCCGAGGTATTCCCGATCATCCAACGAGACGTTTTAATTTAGTTGTAGTTGTAGTTTTGTTGTTCTGTTTGTGATTAAATTTTGAGTTGTTTTATCTTTTGAATGTTGTGACGGTGAATTTTATCTTGTTGTGACTTTTAATTTAGTTTTGGGTTTTAGTTTTCATGCAGGGTGATAATTTTGTTTAACATGCAACAAAAGTAAAGCGCAGTACATGTAAGTAAATTGCAATAACACAAAAGCGTACCTGGTAGGGTCTTCTCGTCATTCCAAGCTGCACTCGAACATATGTTAGGGCATTTAAATATTTGCAACCAATACCTAGGTAAAGCTAAGGGAAGGTTCTGGTTGTCTACCAAGATCCTAATCCTATTGCTAGTCAATCCTTATGACGCTAAGTTCTTTTGTGTTTTATTAAGGATGATTTTCTTCATCAAAGAACAATGATGTTTCAATGTTCTTTGAAAACATCCCATCAAGTTAGAGAAGTGCTCGGAATTGAATTCTGAACATCTTCTTAAACATTTTAGGGATTACTTTAAGTTCAGTTAATTTCATTGAGGTGACAAATCAATCACCCGGGTTACCCTTGCTCAGTGAATGAGGATGTTTGATTATCCTATGAGTGAAGTGACATTTCACTTGATGTCCTATTTGAGAGTTATAATAATGAAAGTCTTTAAGGGGCAAATTGGTTTGTTAATGAACTTAACCACCCTTAATTAAAATTGAATTGCTCACTTAAGATAATTTAATGTTAAAATTCAACTTAGTTTCTTCTAAGTGTCTTAAGTTACTTAGATTGAAAGAGATATTTGAGTTGTTTAATTTCATTAAGTTTTGATGATTTTAATTTTTGAATTAATCACATTAATTTAAGTTAATTTTAATTATTAATTTAATTTTCACAATTCAATTAGAGGTTGTTTTGAGATCATTTAATGTCTTGAATTTGTTTTAGATTTGTTATTAGAATGATTCTACGTTAGTTTCAAATATTTTAAGTTTCTTTTAATTAGATTATTAAATGATTTAATGTTTTAAATTTTAATTAATTACTAAATTATTTTAAAGTTTTAAATTTTAATTGATTATTTAAATTGTTTAATGTTTTAAACTTTAATTAATTATGGATTATTTATTATTTAAATAATAATTTCAATTATAATTATTAAGAATTGAATGTTATTGTATTACTTCAATCAGGGATTTTAGGTCAAAGAATTAATTTCTTCTTAAGTTATATCCCTAATTTTAATAATCCAAAATTTTAATTAATCTTCCAAAATTTAAATGGTTTAATTAATTAAGGTTCCATCTTGATATTTTTTAAGGTGATTAATGGGTTTCTACCCTTTTATTCCCTAAGTTTCAATCATCCAAGGGAAGATTAAAATCAAATATTTTACCCTCCCCCTTTATTAGGCCTAAAATATTAATTAATGTTAAAATTCTTAATTACCTTTATGCCCTCTTAAGCCTATTCACTTCATAATTCACTAAATTAAGCTCAAATAAATTTGAAATTTTTTTTTCACTTCACTAACATGTCAATTAAGACATTAGAGGAGAAAATGTGATTTTTCTGTTTTTAATTTAATTTTTGTAATTATTTTTATGGAAAATATGGGTTTTCAATGAAAATTCAACAACATGACCAAGGTACATTTTCTATCCTTAGGAAAATTATGGGATGTTTCTACCTACCAAAGGATCACTTGGACCAATTTTGGTAATTTTTTGAATTACAGTTTATTTATTATAATTATTTTAAGTTTTAAGGTATTAATTAATTTTAAAATAAAATTAAAGCTGAAAATTGGATTTTATATTTTTATTAAATCTCTCTGACCTCAAGTAGTCCAGGAAAACAAATTTTATATTTTTCTGATTTTTCTTTGATTTATTAGAATTATTTTAATGAGAAAGTTTGAAAATTCATTTTTTAATATTATAAATTACATTAAGCCCTTAACATTCAATATCTCAACCTAGGGACTTGGGAAAAATATTTGGTTTGTTCCTAAATGATTAGGAAGCAAAATATGACATTTTAGTGAATTTTAATATTTTTGTGATTTTTATTATTTTTTAATTATTAAAATATTAAAGAAAGGATAAAAAATGAAGTTCTTTAGAAAAATCAAATTTTAAATTTCTTAGACTCCTCTGGTATCAGAGAGGTTTTAAAACCAATTTGGTGAATTTTTTACATGTATTTTAGGTTTTATGATTGTTTTAAAGTTTGAAAATAGTCATGTGATTTAATTAATCCATTTAATGAGTTAAATCATTTCCAATTGATTCCAAATTTTTATGTGGGACTCCTCTGACCCTAAAGATCAGTGGAGAATTGTTTTCAAGTGGTTTTGGTGTGTGGTTAATCCTAATTAATTAAAATTCATTTTTGGGTGTTTGGGCCAATTAGAAGTATTTTAAAGGAATTAAGCCAAACCATAATTTTCCTAGGGTCATCTGGTCCTAAGATACTTCCCCTAATTTTCCTAGAATTTTCTAAGCAACATGCTAATTACTGGAATTAAAATGACAAAACAGACATATAAATTTAGAAAATCAATATCTTTCCACAGAGATGGCCTCTGGCCTTGAAAATTCAGGGAATATTCCAAGAATATAGGCTACAAAAGCTCTATGGTCTCATGCCATGGTGAATTGTATAAATACATGGAGAATTAAAATACTGAAATCAGTAAATAATTAATTAAAAATAAAATACTCATCAAAATAACTTAATTCTTTTTTCACATTATTCTCCTCTATTCACTGAGCAAGAGAGTATTTTTATTTTATTTTTGTGATTTTTCTACACAAAGATATCAATTTTCAAAGTTTCTGGTATTTAAATAAATAAGAAAATCCGGATTTTCCTACTTAACACAGTCAGCGCCGCGTCAACCTCGGTAGCTCCGAAAGCCACGTGGCGCGCTCCTATTCGACGCCGCCACCTGAGTCAGCAGCCACACGTCCCACGGTCTCGCTCCATCTCCTCGTCTAGCTCAATCTGGATCGTCCATTCGATTCCATTCGATACACGCGCGATCCGACGGTTCCTGGTCATCGTCTCCGTCTGGTGTGTCCCAAGAGCCGTCCACACTAAAACCCTAAGATCTCTCTCATTTCTCAACCAAATTTCATGTTCTTGTGCTCGATGGATTCGTCTCGACAAGATGAACACATCCATATGGCTTTCATGCATTGAAATCAAGCCAAACAAAATGGAGAATTGCTGGAAGCTCGAGAGGAAGGAGAGGTCAATACCTTGGCTCTGAGAAGAGAAGCTTCAATCAGAGAGTTGTGGCACCTTAGATTGAGCCCAAGGAAGCTCCAGATGAAGTCTCTGGCTCTGGGGAATTGCCTAGGTATGACTTCGACCGGTGGCCGATTTCGTACTTTGATGGCCGGAGAGATCGGGCGGTCTAGAGAGGGGCTTTCATCGGGGAACTCCTTCTCTACCTCTGGTGAAGGTGTGAGAGGAGTTAATTTGACTTCTATGGAGATTTGAGGATTTTCCTGTTCTGGCCTGAGAATTGAGCTCCAAAATTAAGCTCAATCAGTAGGAATTAGGGCAGGAGGACAGTAGGGCTCTTCTTCTCTAAGCTAGGAGAAGGTCTGGGAACAATTTGGGGAAGTTTGGTGGAAGAACTTTCAGCATCTTTGGCGAGGCCGAAAGGTAGGGATTTTATAGCCATCACCGGAAAGGGGAGCTTAGAGCCAGGCAATGAGTGATTTAGGCCGCTTAGGGTGAGGGCAGTGCAGGCAGGGTGGCTGGTGAAAGGATTGGCCACTGCCCAGGTTCAATTTTGAATTTTCAAGGACAAAGGGGTGCTCGGGCGTGACTGTTCCGGTGGCTAAGGTGGCTGGTAAGGACGTTCAGGCAGCTGAGCAGGCTGAGGAGGAGTGGAGGAGGAGTTTAGCTCAATTAATTTGGCAGAGATGGTTGCTTAAAGGGAGATTAAGGATGGGACATGGCCTTAGCCATGTGGCTTAGCCCATTAGTCCAAAGTGGTGGACCATTGGTCCATGACTCATGGGGCATGGGTCAGGTCAGGTCAAACCCACCCTAGTAGGCCTAGGGTCAGCAGCCAAGAAGTTGGTTTGGTCAATTTTGGTTTGGTTTGGTTCAATTTGGTTCATGTGTACACATGGGTTCACATGGGTTTGAGTTGGGCTAACTTGAGTTTGGGTTTGAATTGGATCAAATTGATTGGTCAACATTGTGTAGATGATTGTAAGGAAGATTTTTCATGAAGACATGAAGTGGATTTGAGTTCATTTGGGGTTTCAATTTGGAGGATTCGGGGGTCTTGGTCAATTTTGGTCACCATGGGTTAGGTTAGGTTTAGGTTTGTCTAGAGTTTGGTTCAAGGTCAATTGATGGTCCAAAATGTTTCAAATGATTGTTAGGAAGCGTTTAGGATAGAAATTGGGTGGAAATTTTGAGCTTAGGGGATTTAATTTGGAGATTTAGGGGTAGGTGACAACTTTAGGGCTAATTTTGGGGTTTTGATTTCAAATGGATTTTGAGTTGGGTTAGGGTTTAAATTGAGAGCGAATTGATGTTTTTTTTGGTGTATGGATGTATTAGGAAGAATTTGGAATTTAAATTGGGGAAAATTGAGTTGAATTGGGTTGGATTTGGGTAGGTTTGGGTCATAGGCTAAGATTGGGGTTTTGGTTTCAAGTTGAAATTGAATTCAAGTGTGAGTCAAACTGGGCTTAGTTTTGGTTTAAATTGGTATTGGAAATGTTGAATTGAAGTTTAGAATTGAGTTTGAGCAAAATTGGGGTCAATTGAGCTAACTTGGTTTGACATTGGGTCTACATGGGTTAAAGATGGGTCAAATTGGGGATTTTGATAAAAGTGGGTTAAATTGGCAAAATTGGCTTATGGAGTAGTTGAACAAAATGAAATTGAGAATATTTGGGATTTTTTGGAATTTTTTGGTAATTTTTTAAATTTTTGGAATTTCGGGCCAAAATGGGTATTTAGAGTATTTGGAGGTTATTTGGAGATTATTGGGGTATTTTGGTGGATTTAAAAGGTAGGGATTGTTTTGAAATAATTCTTAGGATTTTTAGGAATTTTGGGTAATTTTTGGGAATTTTTGGATAATTTTGGTGGTTGTGGGGGCCATTTAGGTAGTTTGGGTAAGCTTAGGGGACCCAATATCAAAACCAAAAATTTTGGCAATTGATGGGGTGTCAAATAAGGAAGAATGAGACCATTTTAGTGGAGTCAAGATTGAGTAAAAAATTGATTTAGAATGGAATTAGGGTTTGGAAGCATGTGCCATGGACTTAGCTAAGTCCAACCACTTTGGGACTAAGTCTAGCCAAATGGTAACCACTTTATGATCCTTCACATATTGACCTTAGCCATCTTAATCAAATATTAGTGGCTTGGGTTCAATCATGTGAGTTTCATAAGGGTAGAAAGGCAAGGCTTCAAGGTTTAGGTTAAATGGCTTAGGGGTGTGTGTGTGTGTGCAAGAGAAGCTCAAGTCACCCAAGGTCACCCAGGGTAGTCCTAAGGCTTGGACATCCTATATGAATCCACTATTGGTTGCCCTTATGGTGGTTTTAACCTTCCGAGTTGATTTAGAGGTTTACAACCATCCAAGTGGGGTCCCAAGAGGAGTCGAGAGGTGGCTGAATTGCTAAAGGGTGGGTCCCAATTCTAGTCCTCTAGGATAGTCAAGGAGAAGTCCTATGGCTAGATCCTAAGCATTAAGAGGAAAAAAAAGAACTCACCAAAAATGAGGTCAACAAATGGACCCCCAATAGGTGTGGTGTGCTAACCAAGCACACCGCACGTATTGGCGTTGACCGAAGAGATCAACAAAACCAACACAGATATCCAATTGACACACTTAGAACGGAGCGTACAAGAAAACTTCCGCTGGGGAGTATCAGGTAGATCTCCTAGACTGAAGAGCCCTGAACTCTCGCTAGGAAAAAAAGGTAAATTCCAGATCACAAGATTTAGAGGGATTCAATTTCAAATTCGTTTCAAGTTTTAAGTTTGAGTTTTGAATTGATTTTTCAATTTTGGTTAAAATTTGACTTAAGATTGATTTCAAGGATTTTAAGATGAGAGTTGGAACCTAGGTTCCAACCTCAGGAGAGAGTCGGAAGTTAGGTACCGACCTCGAAAGAAAGAGAACTGGAAGTTAGGTACTAGTCCCGAAAGGGTGAGAACTGGAAGTTAGGTACCAGTCTACCAGTCTCGGAAGAGAGTCGGAAGTTAGGTACCGACCTTGAAAGAGAGGGAACTGGAAGTTAGGTACCAGCCCCGAAAGGGCGAGAACTGGAAGTTAGGTACCAGTCTCGGAAGAGAGTCAGAAGTTAGGTACCGACCTCGAAAGAGAGGGAACTAGAAGTTAGGTACCAACCCCGAAAGGGTGAGAACTAGAAGTTAGGTACCAGTCTCGGAAGAGAGGGAACTGGAAGTTAGGTACCAGTCCCGAAAGGGTGAGAACTGGAAGTTAGGTACCAGTCTCGGAAGAGAGACGGAAGTTAGGTATCGACCTCAAAAGAGAAGGAACTGGAAGTAAGGTACCAGCCCCGAAAGAGTGAGAATTGGAAGTTAGGTACCAGTCTCGGAAGAGAGGGAACTGGAAGTTAGGTACCAGTCTCGAAAGGGTGAGAACTGGAACTTAGGTACCAGTCTCGGAAGAGAGGGAACTGGAAGTTAGGTACCAGTCTCGGAAGAGAGGGAACTGGAAGTTAGGTACCAGCCTCGAAAGGGTGAGAACTCGGAAGTTAGGTACTAGTCTCGGAAGAGAGCTCGGAAGTTAGGTACGGACCTCGAAAGAGAGGGAACCGGAAGTTAGGTACCGGCCTCGGAAGAGAGTCGGAAGTTAGGTACCGACCTCGAAAGAGAGGGAACCGGAAGTTAGGTACCGACCCAAAAGGGTGAGAACTGGAAGTTAGGTACCAGTCTCGGAAGAGGTCGGAAGTTAGGTACCGACCTCGAAAGAGAGGGAACTGGAAGTTAAGTACCAGCCCCGTAAGGGTGAGAACTGGAAGTTAGGTACCAGTCTCGGAAGAGAGGGAACTGGAAGTTAGGTGCCAGTCCCGAAAGGGTGAGAACTGGATGTAAGGTACCAGTCTCAAAAGTTGGAATTTGATTTCGAAGATCTCGTGGAAATTTCAATTTAGCAAAAGTTTGAGATGGAATGTGAGAGTGCTTCACATCCCGAGAGAGTTGATCAAAGTTTAATTGTTTAGCGAAGAATATGAATCCATGCCATCAGAACCAAATTGAAAATTTTGTGGTTCTGTGTCAGTAGACTCAGTCGACCTTCTCAAAAAAAGGGAAGGAACCGCGGAGAGTCGAAAAGATTTCGAGAATAGCCGGAGGCTGGGTATTTCAGATTCGAAGTTTCGTTTTCATTGTTCGTTGCTCTTAGTGATTTGATTTTATCTTGATTTTTCAAGTTTCGTTTCGATTGAAATTTCATTTTGATTTGGATATTCATTCATTTATTTGGTTTACAATTTGAGGTTTTAGGTTGATTTGCTTTAAGTTTTGGTTTCGTGTTTTACTCAAACTTCAAATTTGAATTTTTTTTTATTTTGTTGTTATTATTTCATTCAAATCGCTCTTCGTTCAACTTTTCTCTAAATTGAGTCAAACTCAGATTTAGTGGCGTTTGCAATCAATTGCACAAAACTGAAGGCAAAGTACGACAATCATTTCCATTAAAAATGTCAAAGGTACAGTAGGTGATTCCATCAAAATATTTCTGATGTCATCTTTCCGAAAGTAGACTTTTACAAAATCCATGTATGTCTAAACACAGACTACACTGATATCCTCATGTATTCTGGCAAAACTGTCTGTTCGATTCATCCATGTCTGAAAAGTAAACTGCATAGATAGTAACATCACCTTCTAAGCCACTTTCCGGAGGAGAATCCCATGTAAGTGTGCTTTAGAGGTGTGCTACTACTATGTAGCTTACAGCTCATAGGGCTGCAGGTTTTCTAATTCTGGATCTGGCTGGAAGTAGACCGGAATCTTGCTCTCATCCATCCTCCTGAAAGTGATGGAGACCCGCTCGTAGGGAACTCCCGGTATGCAGTGCTTCACCACATCTGCACCATTTCCTTGTAGTATGAGAACAGAGCCTACTGGTAGAGGTATCTCTACTGGCCCTCAGAATTCTCCGAGGCCAACTATCTGGAGTTTTGTCCCGAACCTGATGTTGCATTGGTTGATGAATGACACTGTGCAGAAAGGTCTTACAAAGTTGTGATGATCTATGTGGGATGGAATGCAGTCTCCTTCCGCATAGATGTTGATTATATAGCTGTTTGGAATGTAGTCAGCGGGTAAGACTCGCCAAGCCACCATCCTCTTTATCATCTTCTTAATCAGAACTGGCATTGGATCCACTTCATTGTAATGGAGTATCCCTGGCGGATTTCCTTTCTTGTCATCAGCGAAGTTGTAACAACATCCGAATTGGATTGTAATCCTTCCCTTGCCTCTTTTCCAATTCTTAGGCTCAGAGTAGGTCCTGCTGCATAGTCGTTCTGCATGACCCTGCTTCTTCAGCTCGGAGACGTAGTCCACGATCTCACTCTGCTCGTACTGAGAGAAGACATCTGTATGCAACTCTAATCCTTCCAGGATATTGACATATCTGCCTCGGATCCTTTGAAAGTATTCAAAATTCTGCTTTCGCACCCTCTGGATCATTTCCAACTCGTGCTCTGAAATTATCTGCAACTGTCGGGGTCTGGTGACGTACTGTGGGATGTATGGCTCCACACCGTCACACTCTCTTGGAATCATCACTATCTCAGGTACAAACTCTGTAGTAACCTCCTCTGGAACAACCTCTGCTATGGTGCTTCTGAGGACTGACCTTTTTGGGACAGCTTCTGTGGTCGCTGGGATTTCCTCTTTATTCGCTTCTTCGTCAATTTCTTCAGCATCTTGGCGATACGGCGATTCTTATTTCTCCTTTGAGTTTGGGTCAAAGTGGCTCTTCTCTCCCCCTGGATTTCAGTGGGGCAGCACTGACGAGCTTTCCTCCTGCGGCCGTTATTACTAATTTCATTTTGTTATCTTCAATCGCGCTGATCTTCCTTTTCTGATTTGCAGTGTGTTGAATCTTCTCGCTGAGTTTCATTACTGTCTTTCCATGGAACTGCCCAAGGTCTATGGTAGTCCAAGCGATTTCTTCATATTCCAGCTCCAGCTGTGCAAAGTCTGAGCCAACCTTGATCATAGCACCAGCTTTAAGCTCTTCTTCGTTAAGTGCAAGACTTACGCCATCCTTAAAGTTCAGGAACAACCGCCCGTTCGATATTTCCCTGAAAAGAAAACAAGGAAAGGATCAGGGGCTGTACTCAGAACGAGAACAATAAGAAAATTTATTTATTAATGGAAGATTCTTATTCATTTCTTTCAAATTTTTTTAATAAAAGTAGGAAAAGATTAAGAATGAGCTCAACTCGAAAGGAAGGATCAAAATTTATTATTATAATGATTTCACATGTTTTCTCTTAACACATTTGTATTTGTTCACCATTATTATTATTTTTTTCATTATATATTTTTAGTTTATTTTATTTTATTTTATTTTGGGTTCGGACCCAGTTACAAGTGATTACTTCACCCGAGCTTCTAGGAATGAGATTTCATTCTTCAAAACTTCAGGTTGTGTAATACTTCTTCAAATATCATCCATTAATTGGAAGCATAGGTCGTTCTCCCTGGCAATTCACAGGCTGGTAAGAGCCTCATAAGTAGACCGTCTCAACAACGAATGGTCCCTCCCAGGTCGGTTCAAATTTGCCTCCTATCTTGCGGTGTGCAAGAATAGGTCTCTTGAGAACTAGAACCAAGTCACCGACTTTGAATGTCCTCGGGCGGACCAGTTTATCGTGGGCCTGGATCATCTTGGCTTGATACAGTTCCAAATTCTGCTGTGCTGAAAGTCGTTTCCCTTCCAAGCTTTCCAGTTCTTCTAGCCATAGTCTAGCATTCTCTTCTGTAGTAATTTTCTCTGCAACTGCAATTCTGAGTGATGGGAGTTGAATTTCCAAGGGTAGCACTACTTCGGACCCGTACACTAGAGCATAGGGAGTAAACTGAGTAGGAGTCCTGAAAGTCGTCCTGTAGGACCATAAGGCTTCTAACAACTTCTAGTGCCAATTTCTTTTGTTGTCATCCAAAGTTTTCTTTAAGATTTGGACGAGAGTTTTATTAAAAGCCTCGACCAAGCCGTTCGCTCTTAGGTAGTAGATCGTCGAATAGCGCCAGTCGATCCCGTGTCTTCTGACAAAATTGTTGATCTTCGTGCTTCTGAATGCGGACCCATTATCTGAAATGATTATGCGCGGTACCCCGAAATGGTAGAAGACTGGATTCTTGAAGAACTGTAGCACGTGATGTGCTTTCACTTCTCTCAGCAGTACCGCTTCTGCCCATTTCGAAAAGTAATTTGTAGCTGCAAGAATGAAGCGATGTCCTCTTGAAGAAGGCGGTTCTATCAGACCCACAATATCTGTGCCCCAACATTCAAATGGCCACGACGCGATTGTAGGATGTAGCACATTTGGAGGTTGATGTAGGACCACTCCATGCAGTTGGCACCGATGACAGCTCTTGGCAATCTTCATGCATTCGGTCATCATCGAGGGCCAGTAGTACCCTAGTCTTTTAATTTTCAATTTCATCTTCGGACCCGACTGATGAGCGCTACAGAGTCCTGAGTGCACTTCTTTAACAACTTCACGAGCTTCGGACCCGCTTAAGCACCTTAGCCACATCTGATCAAAAGACCTTCTATATAACGTATTGTTTATTAATGCGTAAGACAGAGTTCTTTTCTTAATCTGATGGGCTAACGACTTATCGTCCGGTAAATTTCCTGTTTGCAGGTAATCTATTAATGGCTGCCGCCAATCTTCTGCATTTTCTGTTACTACTGCAACTGTTTCTTGCTCTTTTTCTGACTTGTGTATTGCATCCATGTCGAGCTGTGAGAGGACCTGTCGTCCCTGAACTGACATTTCAATTGACTCATCCTGTAAGCAGGCAAACTCTTTTGCAAGGCGGGCTAATGCATCTGCGAGAGCATTTTCTCTTCTAGGAATCTTGTAGATCGTTACATTTGGAATCTGCTCCAGCAATTTCATTGCATATTGAAAGTACTGCTCGAGTCTTGGCTTTAGAATTTTGTACTATCCGACGACCTGTTGAATGATCAACTACGAATCTCCATAAATATTGATATCCGTTATACCCATCTGGATAGTCAATTCCAGTCCAGTTATGAGAGCTTTGTATTCTACTTCGTTCTTCGTACACGGTTGTGTTAGATGGTAGGAGTACCTTAACATTCCCCATTCCGGTGTTATAAATATTAGTCTGATACCTGCTTTACCTGGCACTATCATTTGCGATTCTTTATCTTTCTGTGCTGAGGACGCTCCGTCGAACTACAGTTCCCAACGCTGATCATCGGGGTCTTCTAAGCTCATTATCTGCTCGTCGGGCAAGTCGTAGTTGAGAGGCGATGCTATCGGCAAAGGGTGTGTTGCAAGAAAGTTTGCTAGGACATGTCCCTCTACTGCACGAAGAGGAATGAAAGTTATATCGAATTGCAATAGTATAATTGACCACCTGGCAAGTCTGCTAGAAAGCATCGGGCGAGTCATCAAATATTGCAATGGATTAAACTTCGAAATAAGGTTGACCTTATGAGAGAGCATGTAATGCCTGAGCTTTTGAGCAGCGAAGATCAGGGCCAAACAATGCTTCTCAATCGGGGATACTTTACCTCAATTCCGAAGACTCAGGTAGTAGAGTGCGTTTTCTTTGCCCTCGTCATTGACCTGAGCTAGTAGGGCTCCAAGGGAGTCGTCTAAAGCTGCGGTATAAAGTATCAACGGTTGACCCGAGACTGGGACTGCTAAGACAGGAGGTGTCATTAAATACTGTTTAATGTCCTCGAAGGCCTGTTGGCATTTCTCTTCCCAAATAAATTTGGCGTCCTTTTTAATTAATGTTGAGAAGGGCTGAAACCTACCTGACAAATTCGAGATAAAGTGTCTAAGATACGCCAACTTCCCTTGAAAGGATCGTAGTTGTTTCAAGGTTTTGGGAGGCAGCATTTCTAGGATAACTTTAATCTTCTCCGGATCAATTTCAATCCCACGATGTCGGACAACGAATCCTAAGAATTTCCCAGAGGCGACGTCGAAGGCTCATTTCAAGGGATTCATCTTAAGGTTAAATTGTCTTAATCGCTCGAAAACAATTCTCAAATCATACAAGTGATCTTCATTCAGTTTGCTTTTGATGACCACATCATCCACGTAGCATTCGACTTGATTGTGAATGAGATCATCAAAAATCCTCGTCATTGCTCTTTGGTAGGTTGCTCCTGCATTCTTCAATCCGAAAGGCATTACTGTGTAGCAGTACACTCCAATTGGCGTTCTGAAGGTTGTGAGCTTTTTGTCTTCTGGTGCCATCTTTATCTGATTATATCCTGATGATTCGTCCATGAAAGAGAAGATTTCGTGCATCGAAGCGATGTCGATCATCAATTCTGGAATTGGTAGGGGAAACTCATCTTTCGGGCATGCCCTTTTCAAGTTTTTGAAATTTACGCAGATTCTGATCTGACCATTCTTCTTTCTGACCGGCACCACATTGGTTAACCAAGTCGGGTATTGCTCTTCACGGACAAATTTAGCGTCTATTAACTTCTTAACATCAGTTATTACTTGTTGTTCAATCTCTAGACGCATTCTTCTGGAAGCTTGCCTGACTGGAACGGCAGCGGGATCCACTCCTAGCCAGTGAACTGCCACCTCTGGAGCTAATCCTGGCATTTCGTCGTAACTCCAAGCAAAACAGTCCTTGAATTTCATTAGTAGCTTGACCATGTTTTCAGAGTCTTCTTTATTGAGCATGGAGCTAACAAAGGTAGGCCTAGGCTCTTCGCTAGTACCTAAGTTAACTTCCATTAACTCGTTTATTGTAGATTTAATTTCTTCTTCAAATTCTGGCAGAGCATTTCCAATTTGCAGATCTTCGAGATCATCTGAATCTTCCAAGCAGTCTCCACCAAGCTCGCAAGTGACAACCAAGCAAAATCCCGTATCATCAACTGATCCTATTATGCCAAATCTGAGACCATGTTTTGAGTTTGGCGGTCGACCGGTATTATTCCATAGCTTTTCAAAGCGTTGTGATTGTCCTTTTGACCATTGCTTAGGCAAAATACCACGCTGAATTAAATTTTGAACACAGGGAGAATACCACTCAAACGGTAATTCCATTAATTCAGAAGAAGTAACATCTTCAAATTGTACATCATTTTCAACTTTAGAAGAAGAAGCACCACGGTAGAACTTGATCGGTTTAGTACCGCCACCATGCACTTCCTTGACCACCATACCCTCGACCTTATTAGAATGGATCGGGGTTAGGGTCATAGTATGCACATAGTGGTTAATCTTCTCGTACATTGATTTGTATCCTTCATTCTTTTCATCTTCGAGAGAGATCTTGAATTGCGGTTTCTTCTGACTTATCGCCGCTGCTTCTTTCTAAATTTCTTCTTCTTCTTTGGAGCTGTTCTCCCAATCAACATTGATGACCAGTTTCTTCTGTTCAACTGTTCCACCACTTCTTCTGCGACCTCGTCCCCGGCCTCAACCTCGGATGCGAGTTCTAGAGAAACCTTCACCATCTCGCCGTAAGGGAGTGGTGAGTAACTGTTGAACAAGAATTTCAGGTTCTTTGTCGTCTTGTACTCCTTTTTCTTGATTTGGTATGGCGTTTCTGGAAAAGATTGTTTTCTTCGGAGGCGCGTAATAGGTTGCATCTTCATGGATTCCAATTTCGTGCACGGAGAATGGTTGCAAATCACCTTTGATACACTACTCTTGTCCTCCTTCAAAATACTTTATACACTGGTGTAGAGACGACGGTAACATCCGGTTCTCATGGATCCACGGCCGACCCAGTAGAGCATTGAATGATGTCTCAGAATCAATTATGTGGAATTTTGCGGTTGTCTTTGCTAACTCACCGATCTTCATTAACAGTGTTATTGATCCGAGTGCCCTTTCTCCTTTCTGGTTGAAGCCTTTCAGCATCATCTTGTCTGCTTCGAGATCACGGACATCAATCTCTAAATAGGCTAGCGTTCGAAGTTTCATTATATTAATTGATGCTCCTGGATTAACTAACACCCTGGAAAGTGTGAACTTTCCCATACTTACTGAAATGTACAACGGTCGAGTGTGATCAGATGTTCCCAGTAGTAGATCATTGTCCGTGAAGGTAACACCGTGCTGTCCTTTCAACGAGCAAACCTCGTCTAAGGAATTACCGGCCATTTGAGCTAAGCAAATTTCTGGAGCAAGTAAAGCCTTGATCAGAGCTTCTCTCATCTCCTTTGACAGGATCAGAGCGTCGTAGATACTCAGTTTGGCTGGTAGCTTCCTAAGATGGGCTAGCACGTTATATTCCACTTTGTTACCAGGCTGTTCAATTTCTTCCTGAACGGGCAATTCTTCTATCGGGTTTGGCTCTTCCTAAGCAACCACCTGCTTTCCTTTATCCCTTGGACCCATTCTCGGGGGTAGAACTTTTCCACTTCTCAGGTTGACTTCTGTTATCTCTTCTGAATCTGCTGGTGTCTCCTCTTGCGACTGGCTCTTCTGAAGTTGCTTCGGTATCCGATAACTCTAATTCTATCGTGATTGGAGCTCCTCGGAATTCACAAACGGGCTCGTCACTCCGTTGAACTTTCATAGTCATCCTTGTGAATGTCTTCTCTTTCGTCGTGGTTATCGAGTTTTTGTATGATTTGAGAATCATTATTCGCATCGAGATTGAAATCCGGATTAGGTTGGTTGTCGTTAGTTACGTAATCATTAGAAACAGTCAAAACGTAGCCAACACCAAAACTCTTATCATTATAAGATCCCGCCGGGGCGAGCAAATAATCATACAGAGTCAGAGGTTCGAGGGACTTCTCCCCCGAATCGGAAACAACTATCCTAGGATAAGCAGCCCCTAGTCTACCCTTTGGAACCTCTGTCTTCTTTTCTTCCACGATCTTCTCCTCCTTCTGGGCGGTTCTTCAATCGCAAGTGATAGTGCCGACTCGGAAGGTTTCAAACTTTGAGTTGAAGCGCGCACCGAAGCAGTCTGGATGCGATCCAAAATTTTCTTTGAAGACTCCGTCCAGACAGTACTCTATCCATCGTTAGTCGCGTAAGGGTCTATCGGAACAATAAGATCCGTTGAAATAACATTGATGGAACCTCCTTTCTGGGGCTCCTTCATGTATTCCTTCGGAATCGTTATGTTCCCTCTCCGAAGATTGTTCTCTAGCCAATTCTTGAAGGAGAAGCAGTCTTCTATCTTATGTCTGAGCATCCTGTGGTAGGGACAGTAGTTCGGATGATCCTTCTCATCGACTTCTTCTGGCTTCCTAGGCTCTGGCAGCTGAAAGTCGGGCGTCTTCATCAAACTGCGAAACATCTTAGCCACTGCTTCAGTCTTGAAGGGATATTCCTTATTCAAAAGCTCTTTCCGGGCACGTGGTTGACGAGGCGGCGCCGATCATGCCGCAGTGTGTCCGGTAACTTGGTCGAAGCCGCCGATAGCTCTGCTGAGGTTGTTGATAAGTCTGCTGTGGTGGTTGATAACTTGGCTGTGGCTGCTCTGGCTGTATTTGTACTCGCTGCTTGCCTTTATCCACTTCGGCGACGATTCCTGATTTCTTCTCGAAAACTTTCACGGGCTTCTATTTATCGGTCTTGTCGATGATACTCAGCTGTTTCGCCTCCTCTTGTATGCTCCCGGCCTTACTAAGCAACTTCTCGAAAGTCTTAATTGTGAATCCTTTAAGAAGAAGTGCTATCGGGCCATGGATACTCTTAAGCAGGATACCGACCGCATGCTGTTCCTGAAGCTGTGGCTCACACTTCATGCTTAAATTCCTCCATCGAATTATGTAATCCACTAAACTTTCATTCAGTTTCTGTTGCTCCACCACTAAATCACCGATGGTGATGTGGTGCCGAGCTCCAGCAAACCGCTTAACGAATAGGTTTTCCAATTCTGAAAAGGTCTTGACTGAGCCATTCAGAAGTTCTACATACCAGTCGAAGGCAATCCCTGACAAACTGCTGACGAACTGACAAAAGAGCAAAGCATCGCTCCCACCAGCATTGCAGCAACTAGCACGAAAGTGTGCTACATGTTATCGGGGGTTCCCGGTACCGTAGAAAGTCTTAAACAGAGGTGGTACAAAGCCCTTTGGGTATTGGACTGCATCAAACTCTTCAGGGTAAGGTCTACCCGTTTGAATAGATGCTCCGCTCTTAGATTGGGCTAAGGCTTCTCGCACCTGCTGTTCCACCATGTTCTTAATGTCCTTTTCGGGAATCATGCTTTGTGCAGAATCCTTCTTCGGCTGTTCATCTCCATTAACAGACGTAACCTCTTTTCCTCCGTCTGCGATGTGAATGATCTCCGGGGGTGTTTCTTTCTGAGGTTGCAGCTGACTCTGGAGAGTGTCTAAAGCGACAGTCATCTCTTCCATCCACTTTGCCATATGAGAGATCGTGTCATCCTTTTCATGAAGCTGCGCTCTCATTGCTCTCAGCTCATCTCTCTCTAAAGCTGACAGAGCTCCCTGCAAGGCTGATGATGCTCGTGTCTCAACCATGTTAATCTCAGCAAACTCTTCATCCATGGACTCTGATGAATCGACTTCATCTTTTGTTCTCCTCTTTCCCTTGCCAACTGTCGGATGTCTTCCTTAAATTCCCTATGGCATCCTCAAGTGGTATCTTCCGAACTGTCTCGTGGTTATCCGGCGACGACTGTCGAACTTTCTCTTCAGGAGATTCCCTTGGAGCTGCAGTACTTTCTTCAGATCCGGGCTCTTCAATGAGACTTTTCTTCCCAGAATATTGTGTGGGCATTGGTTCAGCAATAATAGATCGCCACACCATCCTTCTTGTAGTAGAAGGCGTAGGACCAGATGGTTTGTTGGCTGTACATAGGTAGGTGGTGTCCTCCCTAATATGATGACCCGATACAACAACAGGCGGACTCTTCTCATTAGCTCGCACCTTCTTCCTTGGCCTTTCTGTGGCAGTGATAGGCTCTACTCGTGGTCCGAGGCGGGATTTAATTGGCACTCGCCCCATTCTTCTCAGAATTTTCGATACTGGACATTCCTCTTTTCTAGCCAGTTTCTCCACTACCGCCCGCAATTGGGTAAGCGGCGTAGTCTTGATTTTCTTCATCTTCCTATCACTGCAATATACAGGTTGGGGTAACGCAGCGGCGATTTTCCGGGCATCTTCTTCATCAGATGCATCAAAGAGAGGGTGGAATCTACTTCCTTCCAACATCGGTGAGTACTCGGGCAGTTCTTCTTCTTTCTCTGGAATCTCTTCAAGGAAGGTGGCTTCAACAGCCCTGGCCTTTCTGATCTTAGCAATCTTTCTCGTTCTTATTCCTCCTTTGTGTCCGGGTTAAGGGTCTAAACTTCGAACCGGACCCTATCTCGAAAATAGACGGTATTGCAAAGAAAGTCCGAACCCTCCATGGTAGCAGTGCTCATCACATACTTGGACTTCCTTCCCCTTCGGCTTGGCGGAGCCGGGTAGGTGCAGTGATGACTAGACCAGTTGGGGTAGAGATGATAGTTCTGGGTGTAGCAGCTAACCTCCTGTGAACAGCAGTGTTCCTTTCAACTGGGACCCTCTGCAGGGGAGGGAATTCTTGAGTTGATTTCAGGCTGAACTCAAGCACGGGTTCCTCAATTTCAGGTACTTTGTTCATCAGTGCAAACAGAGTAACGTCGGTATACTTAATGTCTGTATTGTCAAACCCTTGTCCAAAGCGAATGATTCCATTGTCAGGCAGTTCATCTTTGTATACAGCCAAGTCTAATATATTGGTGAAGGAGAAAATCAACTTCGGGGCAGACATTTTCTGCAGGGTAAGTTCCGATTGTCAGTCCCGGATTATGTTTCCTTCCGTCAGGACTAAAAGAAAGGAATTAAAAGAGTCTGAACACATTTCCATTTATCTTTTTGTTTTATCCGTGCATTTGTAGTTTTAAAAGAGTTTGTTTATTGAAAGGTTGTTGATTAGAAGGTTTACTCGTTAAGAACGAAACAATTAAAGGAGGAAGATTAGAATTAGAAAGAGTAAGGAATCCAATCCATAATTGAAAAGGGAGAGAAAGTCTCAGAAGACTTCTCAACTCGAAGGACCGCTCCTAAGCTAACACTGATTGGGGGTCCACCCCACCTCTTAGGAGAGGTAACAAAAAGAGGATTTCGGAACTTCTCTATTTAGGGGTGTCTAAACAGTGGCTCTGAAATTCAAGAGGAGTTGGCTATACCCGTTCAAGGTAGAAATGAACGTGGTATGCCAACGGAAAGAATGGTAGTTTGATCCACTAGGGGTATGGACTTACTACCGATTTATGAAAGAAAAACCATCTGATCAAAATGGAGAGAGGAACTATTCCCCAGCGGAGTCGCCAGAAGTTGTCGGCATATTTTTAGGTTATGTGTTTTGAAAAGGGGATCGCCTACAGAAATTGTGGGTGGATTTTCAGATTTTAAATTTAATTTAAATATATATAATTTAGAAAGTAGCATTTGATTTTTTAAAATAATTTTAAGTTTGAAAATTTTAAGATATGAAATCATACCGATCTCACATCCCAAATAGTTTATATAAACGAGCACCGCACTCCAAACCGTGTATCTTTCCCAAAGAATAGACACACTACTTGATGATGGGGCTCGATTAAATAAACTAGAAGATTTGTGACATCCGTTTGGTCTGCGAACCAATTTTATAAGCCGACAAGTTCCCCTGCTTAATATAAAGAAATTAAGCAGGGTTTATATTATGTGGGTTCTTAAAGTTCCCTATAAGGGCAAGCCCCTATAATTAATTACATCTTAAATGTCTGAAGACACTTAAGAAAACTCTCAATAATGATCAGTGGTTTCGCTCTCAAGAATTTCAAAGTTTAAGATTTCAAACAAATGGATTTTGGAAATTTCAATTGGGAATGGATCAAATTTGGAACAGTTATTTTAGGAGCCCAAATGAAGAGAAATAGGAGAAGCTGAGGATCCAAGAAGAATCTTGGCAACTTCCCAAACTATCCTATTGTTTGGTTTCAATTTAAGAGTTTATTTAATGTTGTAATCCTGCCAATTTTAGTTAATTAGGACTTATATTTTTATGACACAATCACGCAAATAACCTCAAAGATGTGAGGGTTTATGTCGTTCCAAACGACTACCTCGGAGTCCTAAGACCGGTTAGGGCTTAATTTACATAACACAATTATGCAAATGCCTAACGAAAGGTTGAGGATTTATGTTGCACTAGGTAAACTACCTCGAAATCCTATGGCTTGGTTATATAATGCTAAAGAAGGGTTTTGCTGATGTAGATTCAAGTTTTGCTGATAAAGATGGTCGTGCTGCCGACTATGCTCCAAGCTTCTTGTTGTTGCAGAAGGTTTAGTTTTAGAAAGTGGCAATCAAGAGATGAGAGAAGTGTTTTGGTTTAGAAATCTTAAGGTTCAAATGTCTTTATGTTTTAATTAAAATAAATCTTAAAGTTGATTAAACAGATTCGATTAAGATCCCACGGTTCCATCATTCTGGCACCGTTATTTTCATCGGATTCACTTAGTCCAAATGAATTTGCTAAACTCAACTGAATGAGTTCCACACTTTCATTTAGACCGTGGGAAATCTCGTTAGCAACACGTGGGTTACATCATCCGAGGTATTCCCGATCATCCAACGAGACGTTTTAATTTAGTTGTAGTTGTAGTTTTGTTGTTTTGTTTGTGATTAAATTTTGAGTTGTTTTATCTTTTGAATGTTGTGACAGTGAATTTTTTTTTGTTGTGACTTTTAATTTAGTTTTGGGTTTCAGTTTTCATGCAGGGGGACAATTTTGTTTAACATGCAAGAAAAGTAAAGCGCAGTATATGTAAGTAAATTGCAATAACACAAAAGCGTACCTGGTAGGGTCTTCTCGTCATTCCAAGCTGCACTCGAACATATGTTAGGGCATTTAAATATTTGCAACCAATACCTAGGTAAAGCTAAGGGAAGGTTCTGGTTGTCTACCAAGATCCTAATCCTATTGCTAGTCAATCCTTATGACGTCTAAGTTCTTTTGTGTTTTGTTAAGGATAATTTTCTTCATCAAAGAACAATGAAGTTTCACTGTTCTTTGAAAACAACCCATCAAGTTAGAGAAGCGCTCGGAATTGAATTCTGAACATCTTCTTATGCATTTTAGGGATTACTTTAAGTTCAGTTAGTTTCATTGAGGTGACGAATCAATCACCCGGGTTACCCTTGCTCAGTGAATCAGGATGTTTGATCATCCTATGAGTGAAGTGACAATTCACTTGATGTCCTATTTAAGAGTTATAATAATGAAAGTCTTTAAGGGGCAAATTGGTTTGTTAAGGAACTTAACCACCCTTAATTAAAATTGAATTGCTGACTTAAGATAATTTAATGTTAAAATTAAATTTAGTTTCTTCTAAGTGTCTTAAGTTACTTAGATTGAAAGAGATATTTGAGTTGTTTAATTTCATTAAGTTTTGATGATTTTAATTTTTGAATTAATCACATTAATTTAAGTTAATTTTAATTATTAATTTAATTTTCACATTTCAATTAGAGGTTGTTTTGAGATCATTTAATGTTTTGAATTTGTTTTAGATTTGTTATTAGAATGATTCTAGGTTAGTTTCAAATATTTTAAGTTTCTTTTAATTAGATTATTAAATGATTTAATGTTTTAAATTTTAATTAATTACTAAATTATTTTAAAGTTTTAAATTTAAATTGATTATTTAAATTGTTTAATGTTTTAAACTTTAATTAATTATGGATTATTTATTATTTAATTAATAATTTCAATTATAATTATTAAGAATTGAATGTTATTGTATTACTTCAATCAGGGATTTTAGGTCAAAGAATTAATATCTTCTTAAGTTATATCCCTAATTTTAATAATCCAAAATTTTAATTAATCTTCCAAAATTTAAATGGTTTAATTAATTAAGATTCCATCTTGATATTTTTTTAAGGTGATTAATGGGTTTCTACCCTTTTATTCCCTAAGTTTCAATCTTCCTTGGAAGATTAAAATCAAATATTTTACCCTCCCCCTTTATTAGGCCTAAAATATTAATTAAGGTTAAAATTCTTAATTACCTTTATGCCTTCTTAAGCCTATTAACTTCATAATTCACTAAATTGAGCTCAAATGAATTTAAAATTTTTGTGTCACTTCACACACATGTCAATTAAGACATTAGAGGAGAAAATGTGATTTTTCTGTTTTTTAATTTAATTTTTGTAATTATTTTTATGGAAAATATGGGTTTTCAATGAAAATTCAACAACATGACCAAGGTAAGTTTTCTGTCCTTATGAAAATTATGGGATGTTCCTACCTATCAGAGGACCACTTGGACCAATTTTGGTGATTTTTTTAATTATATTTTATTTATTATAGTTTTTTCAATTTTTAAGGTATTAATTAATTTTAAAATAAAGTTAAAGTTGAAAAATGGATTTTATATTTTTATTAAATCTCTCTCACCTCAAGGAGTCCAGGGAAACAAATTTTATATTTTTCTGATTTTTCTTTGATTTATTAGAATTATTTTAATGAGAAAGTTTGAAAATTCATTTTTTAATATTAAAAATTACATTAAGCCTTTAAAATTCAATATCTCAACCTAGGGTCTTGGGAAAAATATTTGGTTTATTCCTAAATGATTAGGGAGAAAAATATGACATTTTTGTGAATTTTAATATTTTTGTGATTTTTATTATTTTTTAGAAAAGGGTAAAAAATGAAGTTCTTTAGAAAAATCCAATTTTAATTTTCTTAGACTCCTCTGGTATCAGAGAGGTCCCAAAACCAATTTGGTGAATTTTTGACATGTATTTTAGGTTTTATGAATTTTTTAAAGTTTTAAAATAACCATGTGATTTAATTAATCCATTTAATGGGTTAAATCATTTCCAATTGATTCCAAATTTTTATGTGGGACTCCTCTGACCGTAAAGATCAGTGGAGAATTGTTTTCAAGTGGTTTTGGTATGTGGTTAATCCTAATTAATTAAAATTTAATTTTGGGTGTTTGGGCCAATTAGAAGTATTTTAAGGGAATTAAGCCAAACCATAATTTTCCTAGGGTCATCTGGTCCTAAGATACTTCCCTAATTTCCCTAGAAATTTCTAAGCAACATGCTAATTACTGGAATTAAAATGACAAAACAGACATATAAATTTAGAAAATCAATATCTTACCACAGAGATGGCCTCTAGCCTTGGAAAATTCAGGGAATATTCCCAAGAACAGAGGCTACAAAAGCCCTATGGTTTCATGCCATGGTGAATTGTATAGATGCATGGAGAATTAAAATACTGAAATCAGTAAATAATTAATTAAAAATAAAATACTCATCAAAATAACTTAATTCTTTTTCCACATTGTTCTCCTCTGTTCACTGAGCAAGAGGGTATTTTTATTTTATTTTTGTGATTTTTCTACATAAAGATATCAATTTTCAAAGTTTCTGGTATTTAAATAAATAAGAAAATCCAGATTTTCCAATTTAACCCAGTCAGCGCCGCGTCAACCTCGGTAGCTCCAAAAGCCCACACGTCACGCTCCTATTCAATGCCGCCACCTGAGTCAGCAGCCACGTGTCCCGCGGTCTCGCTCCATCTCCTCGTCCGGCTCGATCTGGATCGTCCATTCGATACACGCGCGATCCGACGGTTCTTGGTCATCGTCTCCATCTGGTGTGTCCCGAGAGCCGTCCACACTAAAACCCTAAGATCTCTCTCATTTCTCAACTTAATTTCATGTTCTTGTGCTCGATGGATTCGTCTCGACAAGACAAACACATCCATACGGCTTTCATGCATTGAAATCAAGCCAAACAAAATGGAGAATTGCTGGAAGCTTGGGAGGGAGGAGAGGTCAATACCTTGGCTCTGAGAAGAGAAGCTTCAATCGGAGAGTTGTGGCACCTTCGATCGAGCCCGAGGAAGCTCCGGATGAAGTCTCCGGCTCCGGGGAATCGCCAGGTATGACTTCGACCGGGGCCGATTTCAGACTTTGATGGCTGGAGAGATTGGGTGGTCTGGAGAGGGGGCTTTCACTTGGTAACTCCTTCTCTACCTCTGGTGAAAGTGTGAGAGGAGTTAATTTGACTTCTGTGGAGATTTGAGGATTGTCCTGTTCTAGCCTGAGAATTGAGCTCCAAAATTGAGCTCAATCAATGGGAATTAGGGCAGGAGGACAGTAGGGCTCTTCTTCTCTAAGCTGGGAGAAGGTCTGGGAGCAATATGGGGAAGTTTGGTGGAAGAAATTTCAGCACCTTTGGCGAGGCCTAAAGGTAGGGATTTTATAGCCATGGTCAGAGAGGGGGAGCTCAGGGCCAGGCAATGAGTGATTTAGTTGCTTAAGGTGAGGGCAGTGCAGGCAGGGTGGCTGGTGAAAGGATTGGCCACTGCCAGGTTCAATTTTGAATTTTCAAGGACAAAGGGGTGCTCGGGCATGACTGTTCCGGTGGCTAGAGTGGCTGGCAAGGACGGTCAGGCGGCTGAGCAAGCTGAGGGGGAGTGGAGGAGGAGTTTAGCTCAATTAATTTGGCAGAGATGGTTGCTTAAAGGGAGATTAAGGATGGGACATGGCCTTAGCCATGTGGCTTAGCCTATTGGTCCAAAGTGGTGGAACATTGGTCCATGACTCATGGGGCATGGGTTAAGTCAGGTCAAATCCACCCTAGAAGGCCTAGGGTCAGCAGCCAAGAAGTTGGTTTGGTCAATTTTGGTTTGGTTTGGTTCAATTTGGTTCATGTGTACACATGGGTTCACATGGATTTGAGTTGGGCTAACTTGAGTTTGGGTTTGAATTGGATCAAATTGATTGGTCAACATTGTGTAGATGATTGTAAGGAAGATTTTTTATGAAGACATGAAGTGGATTTGTGTTCATTTGGGGTTTCAATTTGGAGGATTTTGGGGTCTTGGTCAATTTTGGTCACCATGGGTTAGGTTGGGTTTAGGTTTGGCTAGAGTTTGGTTCAAGGCCAATTGATGGTCCAAAATGTTTCAAATGATTGTTAGGAAGCGTTTAGGATAGAAATTGGGTGGAAATTTTGAGCTTAGGGGATTCAATTTGGAGATTTAGGGGTAGGTGACAACTTTAGGGCTAATTTGGGGGTTTTGATTTCAAATGGATTTTGAGTTGGGTTAGGGTTTAAATTGAGATCCAATTGATGTTTTGTTTGGTGTATGGATGTATTATGAAAAATTTGGAATTGAAATTGGGGAAAATTGAGTTGAATTGGGTTGGATTTGGGTAGGTTTGGGTCATAGGTTAAGATTGGGGTTTTGGTTTCAAGTTGAAATTGAATTCAAGTGTGAGTCAAATTGGGCTTAGTTTTGGTTTAAATTGGTATTGGAAATGTTGAATTGAAGATTAGAATTGAGTTTGAGCAAAATTGGGGTCAATTGAGTTGACTTGGTTTGACATTGGGTCTACATGGGTTAAAGATGGGTCAAATTAGGGATTTTGATAAAAGTGGGTTAAATTGGTAAAATTAGCTTATGGTATAGTTAAACAAAATAAAATAGGGAATATTTGGAATTTTCTGGAATTTTTTGGTAATTTTTTAAATTTTTGGAATTTCTGGCCAAAATGGGTATTTAGGGTATTTGGGGTTATTTGGAGAGTATTGGGGTATTTTGGTGGATTTAAAAGGTAGGGATTGTTTTGAAATGATTCTTAAGCTTTTTAGGAATTTTGGGTAATTTTTGGGAATTTTTGGATAATTTTGGTGGTTGTGGGGGCCATTTAGGTAGTTTTGGGTAAGCTTAGGGGACCCAATGTCAAAACTAGAAATTTTGGCAATTGAATGGGGTTTCAAATAAGGAAGAATGAGACCATTTTAGTGGAGTCAAGAATGAGTAAAAAATTGTTTTAGAATGGAATTAGGGTTTGGAAGCATGTGTCATGGACTTAGCTAAGTCCAACCACTTTGGGACCAAGTCTAGCCAAATGGTAACCACTTTATGATCCTTCACATATTGACCTTAGCCATCTTAATCAAATATTAGTGGCTTGGGTTCAACCATGTGAGTTTCATAAGGGTAGAAAGGCAAGGCTTCAAGGTTTAGGTTAAGTGGCTTAGGGGTGTGTGTGTGTGCAAGAGAAGCTCAAGTCACCCAAGGTCACCCAGGGTAATCCTAAGGCTTGGACATCCTATAATAATTCACTATTGGTTGCCCATATGATGGTTTTAACCTTCCAAGATGATTTAGAGGTTTACAACCATTCAAGTGGGGTTCCAAGAGGAGTCAAGAGGTGGCTGAATTGCTAAAGGGTGGGTCCCAATTCTAGTCCTCTAAGATAGTCAAGGAGAAGTCCTATGGCTAGATCCTAAGCATTAAGAGGAAAGAAAAGAACACACCAAAAATGAGGTCAACAAACACAATAATGTTGAAAACTAAACAAAAAAGCAAGTCCAAATATAACATCCAAGCAAAGCAAAGCAATTAGCTCAAATACACAAACACAGAAATACAATAATCAAGTCTTCATTCTTCCTTAGAATTATCATCAACTCTTAAATCTCCAATTGATTGAGCGTGAACGAATAGATTGTAGAATGGACGAAACGGGAATTCTTTAGGGGAATCCTCCTCAATCCAACCTTTCCTTTTAATCCACTAACTAAAGAAAAATATATTGAGAATTTCATACCGATTTTACATTAATTTTGATGATATTGCACTTTAAAGAAAGGTATTTTCTATGTTTTGTTGCAGGAATGAAGATTAATAGACAATGGAGCAAAAAGATGCGAAAAGGAACGAATCTGGATCAAAAAGGACCAAAAGAGACATAAGTTGATCTAGGCCGCCGACAGTGAGGAATAGGCCACTGACAGCGCATTTTTTCAGAAAATAAAGAAAATATTATAAGAGAGCATGCCGACGGCGAGATCGAGCCCACCGACAGCGAGCCTTAGCAGTTGGCCTGTATTCTAGAAGCCCGCCGACAAAGCCAACGAGCCCACCGACAGCGAGAAGGTTGGTTCAGGCAAAGATTCATCGAATGTGGATGCTTTTTGAAGAGATGCTTATGCAACCTTTATAAATTTTTCTATCTCTTTAAAAGGAGACAAATTTAGGCTGAAAAGTGTGTGTGTGTGTGTCTTAGAGAGTCAGAAAGAGTTAGTCTTTGGAGAATCTAATAGTGAGTAAGTGAGTTTAATTCAGTGTGTTGTACAGGAAAGAAGAGTTAGAGGAACTTCAAGGAGTTTGCTTGGGGAGAAATTTGAGATAAGTTGTGTTTACTACTTTGTAACTTTGATTTATATATGAAATCTAAGTTTTGTGTTATTCTTCCTATGCATTCTGAGTAGTTTTCTCTATCTTTCTCCTTGTTTTGAGATTTTGTGAAATGGAAAATTGAATTAGTTGTGCCTAAAATATTCAATAAAAAATTGTGATAATCTTTTTACTTAAATCTTAATTTACTTTCAATATGGCCATTTGATCTGTTAAAATACGTTGATTTCACAACTAAAGTAAAGATTACATCCAAGATTTGGGGAGGTCAAAGTCCTTGTAAGGAGGGTGCAAATAAATAGGGAAATATTATTTATCGGGCGTAGAATTGGAGATTTTAGAGTGACAGACTAAAATCCTTAATTCGGTCCTATCGTTTAGGTACTGAAGTGTAGATGTTAGCCCTCAGGCGAGGGGAACGTGGGTGCTCCGAAGTGAGAGCCGGTATCCTCCCAGCCTAGTCGCAGATTCAGTAACCAAGCATAGGATTAGTTAATGTTCTTTATGCCTGGACCATAGGGTAAAGAATAGGAATGCTCCTATTTGACACAATATAATTCTAACTAATTTAATTATCCGTTCACTTAATTCTCTTAACAAGGGGGAGGATACTTTTCTATATTGCAACTTTCCATTTAACATTAGTGGTAGAATTTAATATAATTGTTCTTTATTTACGTTTACTAGGTAATTATTTCAACTATTGTAATTAGTTCGTAATCTCTAAACTTCCCTGTGGGATCGATATCCAGGACTCCATTAGAGCCCTGTATTACTTGAACGATTCGTATACTTGCGTTGATAAGGGGCAACTTTGTTATATTGAATATTTATTTTTACACTTGTTAACACTTATAAACTTACGCATTCCCGTTGTCAAGTTTTTGGCGCTGTTGCCAGGGAAGTAGAGCAATTATTAAAGTAATTAGTACGATAATTATTAAGGTAATTACTAGAGTAACAGACTATTTTAAGTTACATAAGTTTTAATTTCGATTGTGTATGCGCAAATTTGGAACTAAAAATTTAATACCTTACGATTCGGTATTAGAACACACTATTAGAAAAATTAGAAAAGAGAAAAGAGAAATTATAAATTTAAATCAATTGGCGAATAATCCAGTAAATGAAAATCAACCGAGACCTTTAAGAGATTATGCTAACTCTACATTAGATGAAATTCAATTAACTATCCAAAACCCTGATGTAGCAGCTAATTCATTTGAGCTTCAACCTGCAATTATCCAAATGGTATAAAATAATCAATTTAGTGGTTCACCAAACGAAGATCCTAATTTACATCTCGCTAGTTTTTTAGAACTTTGTGCTGCTTTTAAATATGACGGAGTATCTAATGATGTTGTTAGACTTAGGCTTTTCCCTTTTTCTTTAAGGGATAAGGCTAAGATGTGGTTAAATTTGTTAGCACCTAGATCTATTAGACTTGGGGAGAATTATCACAAAAAATTTCTATCCAAATACTTTCCTCCTTCAAAAACTACTAAGCTTAGAAATGATATAACCTCTTTTAGTCAGTTTGACGGAGAATCGATATACGAAGCTTGGGAGAGATTTAAAGATCTTCTTAGGAAATGCCCACATCATGCGTTACCAGATTGGTTAATTATTCAAACTTTTTATAATGGATTAGTAGGATCTCTTAGATCTATTATTGATGTTACCGCTGGTAGTTCATTAATGTCAAAACCATTTGATGAGGCTTATTCATTAATTAAAGAAATGGCTACCAATAATTTTCAATGGCCTTCTGAAAGGCTAAATCCTAAACAAATAGCTAGTATCCATGATTTTGATGCAATATCTATGTTAGCTTCTCAGATTGCTGATATATCTAAGAAATTAGATCATTATGGAATGAATTATTCTTCTACTATAATGGAAGAGAATTCATTTGGGTAATTTGTGGATGTTCAACCTTCTTATGAAACTTTAAATGTTATTAATAACCGACCCAATAATCCTTATTCAAATTATTACAACCCTGGTTGGAAGAATCATCCTAACTTTAATTGGAATAACAATTCTACTAATCAACAATGGGCAAACAACCTAGTAAACCCATTAGGAAATTAATCTAATCAAGGAAATCCTAATTATAAACCTTGTTATCCACCTAGATTTAATAATAACTCTCAATTTAAGGAAAAGAAGTTATTTATGGAAAAATTGATATTAAATATGGGTCAACATTTGTAGAATCAAGGAAATCAGTTACAAATTCAAGGAAACCAATTACAAAATCAAGGAACTGCTATTAATAATATTGAAACTCAACTTGGGCATATCGCTACTGCACTTAATAATAGAATTCCTGGAACTTTTCCAAGTAATGTGGAAATTAATCCTAAAAACTAAGGAAAAGAATAAATAAAAGCGATACAGTTACGAAGTGGAAAATAATTAGAAACAAGAGTACAAAAAGAAATGGAAATTGAAAAAGAGAAAGTGGAAACTGAAAAAGAAAAGGATCAGCAAGATCAAGATTTAGAATATCCACTAATACCAATGAAAATTACTATAGAAAAACCACCACCACTATTTCCTCAGCGATTAAAGCAACATAAAAAGGATAAACAATTTTCTAAATTCATTAAAATCCTGAAGAAATTAACGGTGAATATTCCCTTTGTAGAAGCATTAGAACAAATGTCCAATTATGTGAAATTTATGAAAGATATTTTAAACAAGAAGAGAAAGTTCACAGACAATGAAACTGTTGCACTTAGCGAAGAGTGTAGTGCAATTATTCAGAAAAAGCTTCCGGAGAAATTAAAAGATCTTGGTAGTTTCACCATACCTTGTGCTATTGGAGAAAAATTTTATGGAAAAGCTTTATGTGACTTGGGAGCCAGCATTAATCTTATGCCTCTATCAATTTTTAAAAGATTAGGATTGGGAGAAGTCTCACCCACTTCTGTAACTCTTCAGTTAGTTGATCGTTCAGTGACTTATCCTAAAGGAGTTATCGAAGATGTGTTAGTAAAAGTGGATAAATTTATCTTTCCTATATATTTTATTGTTTTAGATATGGAGGAAGATAAAGAATGCCTATAATTTTAGGGAGACCTTTCTTAGCTACTGGAAGAGCCATGATTGATGTTCAAAAAGGAGAATTAACTATGAGAGTAAATGATCAAGAAGTAACTTTTAACATTGCAAACTCAATGAAATACCCTGTTATTAAAAAAGATGATGAATGTTTTCGAATGGAAATTCTTGAACATCTGCGAAATGAACATTTTAAAAAATATTTTGAAAATAAACAAGAAATAGAAAATGCAGAATTATTTGAAAAAACAGAAAATGAAGAATTGGATTATATACAAGAAAGATTTGAGATGTTGGATATTACGGAAAATGCTAAAAAGAATATAGTTCCGTAGATTATAAAACCTCCTGAACTTGAGTTGAAAATTTTACCTACTCATTTGAAGTATGTATTTTTGGGAAATTCTTTAACTTTACCGGTATTATATTGGCAGAATTAAATGAATTACAAGAGCAAAAACTTTTAGACACATTAAAGAAATATAAGAAAGCTTTTGGTTGGACTTTGACAGATATTAAAGGAATTAGTCCTTCAATCTGTATGTACAGAATTATTTTAGATGATGAACATAAACCAAGAGTTGATCCCCAAAGGAGATTAAACCCAATGATGAAAGAAGTAGTCAAGAAAGAAATTTTAAAATGGTTAGACAATGATATTATATATCATATTTTGGACAGTGCTTGGGTAAGCCCAATTCATTGTGTTCCTAAGAAAGGAAGAGTGACTGTTGAAGCTAATGAAAATAATGATTTGATACCTATCAGATAAGTTATTTGATGGCGTATATGTATTGAGTATAGAAAATTAAATGCGGCGACCAGGAAAGATCACTTCCCTTTACCATTCCTAGACCAAATCTTGGATAGACTTGATGGGCACAAATGCTTTTGTTTTTTAGATAGATATACTAGCTACCATCAAATTCCTATTGCTCCTGAGGATCAAGAGAAAACTACATTTACTAGTCCTTATGGAACTTTTGCTTTTCGAAGGATGCCTTTTGGATTATGTAATGCACCTGCAACATTCCAGAGATGTATGATGTCTATATTTAGTAAATTAATTAATGATGGAATAGAAGTGTTTATGGATGATCTCTCTGTATTTAGAACATCATTTGACGCATGCTTAGATCATCTTGAAAAAGTTTTGGAGTTATGCGAAAAAATTAATTTAGTTCTAAATTGGGAGAAATGTCAATTTATGGTTGCAGGATGAATTGTATTAGGGCATAAAATTTTGGAAAACTGCATGGAAGTAGATCCTGCAAAAATTCATGTTATAGCTAAATTACCACCTTCTACTACAGTGAGAGGGATAAGAAGTTTTCTTGGACATGCTGGTTTTTACAGGCGTTATATAAAAGATTTTTCAAAAATTACCAAACCTCTATGCCAACATTTAGAAAAGGACAAGAAATTTGAATTTACTAAAGAATATTTAAATGCTTTTAAATTATTAAAGGATAAATTAATCACAGCACATATAATAGTTTCACCTGATTGGGAGAAACCATTTGAACTTATGTGCGATGCTAGTGATTATGCTATTGGAGCTGTTCTTAGACAAAGATATGACAAAATTTTTAAAGTTATATACTATGCTAGTAAAACTCTTAATAATGTTCAAATTAACTATACAGTTACGGAAAAAGAATTATTAGCAATTGTATATGCTTTTGATAAATTTAGATCTTATTTAATTCGAACTAAATGTATTGTGCATACTGATCACTCTGCTATTAAATATTTAATGCAAAAGAAGGATACCAAATCAAGATTAATTAGATGGATATTACTGATGTAAGAATTTGATTTTTTAGTAATAGATAGGAAGGGAACTGATAATCAAATTGCTAATCATTTGTCAAGATTAGAATATCATGAATTATCTGACTCTGACAATGTAATTACAGACAGTTTCCCTTATGAACAACTTTATAATATAAATGAGTGGAAAATACCTTGGTATGCTGATACAGTTAATTATATTGTAAGTGATATTTTACCACCCATGTTAACTCTGCAACAACAGAAAAAATTCATTCATGATGCTAAAGCATATTTTTGGGATGAACCATATTTATATAAGCAATGTAAGGATCTTATTATTAGGAGATATGTACCTTATGAAGAAACTGAACTGATTATTAAAAAATGTCATGATTCTGAATTTGGAGGACATTTTGGGACTAACAAAACTGCACATAAAATTTTATAAGCTGGATTTTATTGGCCTACTCTCTTTAGAGACGTTTACAAATATATCAAAACTTGTGATAAATGCCAACGAGTAGGTAATATATTTAGAAGAAATGAAATGTCTTTGAATTTCATATTGGAAGTTGAGATTTTTGATGTTTGGGGATTAGATTTCATGGGACCATTTATTCCTTCATTTTGAAACTTATATATATTGTTTGTTGTTGATTATGTTTCTAAGTGGATTGAAGCACAGGCCTTACCTCATTGTGATGCTAAGAGTGTTTCAAAATTTTTAATGAAAAACATTTTCACAAGATACGGAATGCCGAGAGTGATTATCACTGACGGAGGATCCCATTTTAGGAATAAATATATTCAAAGATTGGCAGAAAAATTTAATATTATTCATAAAATATCTATGCTTAACATCCACGGACTAGTGGATTAGCTGAAGTTTCTAATCGAAAAATTAAACAAATTTTAGAAAAGACTGTAAACCCTAGTATATTAGATTGGTCCACAAGACTAGACACTGTATTATGGGCATACAGGACTGCTTATAAAACTCTGATTGGAATGACTCCTTACAGACTAATTTTTGGAAAGACATGCCACTTACCAGTTGAATTAGAGCATAAAACATATTGGGTGATTAAAGAATTTAATTATAATTTGAAAGATATTGGTGAGAAGAGATTATTGTAGATGAATGAGTTAGAAGAATTAAGAAATGAATCTTATAATAATGATAGAATCTATAAAGAGAAAATGAAGTTATGGCATGATCAGAAGAATAACCAAAAGAACCAGGACGAGAAGTATTGTTGTACAATACAAGGCTGAAATTATTTCCCAGGAAATTGAAATCTCGATAGTTAGGACCTTTCACTATAACTCAATTGTTTACATACGGAGCTGTTGAAATTGAAGATCCAAAGACTAGAAACAGATTCAAAGTAAATGGACACAGATTAAAACCATATTTTGAGGGTAAAAGACAAAATTTTAAAGAGGTTTTAATGCTCAGTCAACCTGATTAACACCCTGAATAGGTCGTGCTGACGACGTTAAACCAAGCGCTTTATGGGAGGCAACCCATATGTATCTTTATTTATATGCGATAATTGTGTATTTGTTTGATTTATTATTAATGTGTGGTATGAATGAATTCTACTACTCGTATTTACCCTTATGATCATCACAATAATTAGATCCATAGAAAATTTTGGAACACATTCAGACTATAGCGAAACTGGGCAATTTTTGCCTTGGCCGCCGACGGCGAGATCGAGCCCGCCGACGGTAAGTTTTTCCTACCAAGTACAGTATGTGTTATTAATGAATTCCGCTGACAGCGAGATCGACGCCACCGACGGCGAGTTCGGTGAGTGGACGGTTAATGTGTTCTTTTGATGGTTTTTGGTGGTTTTAAGTGGTTTTAACTCCTCTAAAACTCCTAGAATTTGATTTCTAGACTATCTATCTCCTAAAAACGAATTGTAACTCCACCAAAACTCATCCCTATGGCATCCAATCACACTAAAATCCCTAGAGCTTGAGTGTTCAATAGAAGAAAATTTATCAGTTGCGAGGCTCAGCGATTATTTAATAAGGTTATGATGAAAAAGAGATTGATCAAGGAACAAGGATTCGTGAATCGAGGAGTGGAGAATTCGATGACGTGGATCGAAGAAATGATTGTGCGAAGACATTGGGAAGTGTTGTTCTATACCACCTCTGCAGTAGTCATCCCTGTGGTAAAAGAATTCTATGTCAATTTACACGGAATCAACCACGGAGTCGTCTATGTGCGAGGCAGATGGGTAACTTTTACTCATTATAGAATTAATGAGTTATATTCGATCGAGAATACACCCATTTGCCACTACTCCAACTTTGTTTCTACAAGGATTACTTGAATGAAATCTATCGTTACTTGACTGATGAAGCAGAAGATTGGGAAACGAGAGAAAACAGGTATGTTAGTTTTTCTGCATCACTTCTAAATCCAGTTTCTAAACACTGGCACTTCTTCATTTCTTTAAAATTGTTACATACTATGAGAGTCAGCAAAGTTTCTAAGGAGTGTGCGATTCTAAACTATTGTATTCAAGCGGGACTACCTATTGATGTTGGTTCGATAATTTTGAAGTCTGTTTTAGGCCTGATTGCTCGTGGATCAATTTATGGGCTTGGACATCCTTCTACAATTTTTGCACTCTGCAGTCAATACCAAGTTTCATATGAAGCCTGGGAGAAGGTACTTCTGCCTTGGAAACCTTTAGATCCAACTGATATGTTTCCTACACTTGATAATGATAATGATGCGGCTATTACTGTGGATCAAACATCTTAGAATTCTTTTTCAATTCGGCCTTTAACTGATAAAACTGATATGGTCTTATGGAAAATCAAAGGACTGAAGAAAGAAGTACAAAATGTGATGACTTCAATTAATAACATCTCTTACTTATTTGATCATATTGACTGGAGGATGAAAGAACATTTCGATCATTCTGGACATCTTGAAGCTAGTTTCATACGGCTTATGAGAAAGAAATGATGGATAGATGAAGATTCTACTGAAGAGTTTCCTTACAGACCCTTCTACAATCTTTTCGTTCATTTACGTTCAATGGGTGATATCAAAGATGAGTTTAGCACTGATTCTGACGAGTAGAAAATGTTCATAACTGCTTATGTGTTGAATTGGTTTGGATTTAAATTTGTGTGATTTGCACTTATGTTATTTTACATTTCGATATTTGATCTCGGAATCAATGAGATTATGCATAGATTGTTTCTTTTCAACGTTTTGAATATTGTAGTTTGGATTGCAACGCTAAATTTGATATATTAGGGTCGAGAAAATACATTGTTACAGTATATTATGTATGAATATTGTAAACACTTGGATTTTATATATAAATTTGTGTTGTGTAAATCTATTTGTGTTAAAACAATATCTAATCACATTAAAATATGTTTAAATTGATTGTTCGGACGTTAACGAGGCTTAAAATGAATTAAAAATACAAAAATTTAAAATTTAAAAAACTTTTTGAAAAAAAACCCGCCGACGGCGGATTTTTCCCAAGAGGTTAGACCTGTTTGAATTAATTAGCCCACTGACGGCAAAATTTAGCCTGTCGACGGCGAAGACCCGAAAAACACCTTTATTTGACCGGTCAACCGCCACTATTCATCATCCCCTACATCTAAACTAAAAAAAACCGACCTAGGGCTTGAGAGATCTTGGATTTGGAGCATTTACAACCCATTTTGACGTCGGATTTCATCTTCCCTTGGTAAGAGCTTCACTCCCATGCAAAAATTTTTGATTTTCACTGTGTATTTCATCCATATTTAGGAATTTTGGAAAAATAAAAATTGTGAAGAAAATAGTTGGAAGAAATTCATAGAATTCATTTTAGATTACTTTAAGTCACCTTTAGAAGCCATTCTAGTGTTGTTTTGGAATTTAGTTGAGATTTTTGTAAATTTGATAGATCAAGAAATGACTCCACGACAAAAGAGGCGACTCGACTTTGACGAGACTCGATTTGTAAACGCTAAAGCTCATCAAGGTACAACTCTATCATCAAAGCGAAAAAATACATTCAGGACAGAGTTTTCGAGAACCTGGGAGGAGAAGTAGAACAGACTATTAAGGAGCGAAATTAGGAAAATTTTTGTTATTCGATGAACAAAGCTGCAGTAGAAGTTGTAAAGGAGTTTTACGCCAACCTGACCCAACTAGAGGACGTGCCTGTAAAGGTCGGAGGATTTTTAGTTGATTTAATGATGCTCGGATAAATTCTTTCTGCGAAGTGCGAGATCCTTATACCAGTGATTATGAGACGTTTAGAACAATGGAAGGTCTGCTGGAGAATGTGATTGACTTTCTCACTGATGGGAAAGGAACTTGGAAAATGAAGCAGCATGAACGGGTAAACTTCCCTCTTTCTATGATGAATGCCACCTCTATGGCCTGACACTATTTTATTTTCTCTACTTTATTGCCTACTTATCATCATAGTGAAGTATCTAGGGATTGAGCAGTTATGAATTTTTGTATTCAGATCAACAGAAGTATAAATGTGGGAAATATTATTTATAAAAACATCTTAGTCATTGCAAATAGTGAAACAGGAGGAGGACTGGGACATCCTGGTCTGATATATGCACTCTGACAGTTGTCTGGAGTATAGGCTAGAGATGATGAGGAATGGGTTCATCCTATGAAACCCATTACAAAGGCTCATATAAAGACTTATGAATTCCACGAAGGATGGAGATCTGGGACAAGGAGCTCTACACCTTCGACTAGTAGGGATATTCCCTCTACTAGTTATGACCCTCCTACCCATAGTTCTCCTACACTCCATGACTTGATGAGTGAACTGACTCTGCAGCGAAAAGGTTTTGAGAAGTTTGATGAAAAGTTGGAGCATATAGATCAGAGGATTGAAGGATTAGAGCGGAGGCACGATTGTGATAGTGAATATCTCCAGAGGCATTCTGAGTTTGAAATGGCTTACTATGATGCTGAGAATTGCTATAGGAGAGGAGAGCTTGATGTGACATTTCCGGAGTGCCCTCGTTATACACACTACCAGCCTAATCCACCTGCTGACCAGAGAGATGAGGATATTGGATGGGATTTTGATATTTGACCTGAGATTTTGTGATTAGATGTTTTTGTTATGTGTGTATGTTTGTTTTATTTAATTTAGTATTTATGTTTTGTATTTGTATTTTTAATTATTATGTTGTCGATGTTATTTAAATTGGTTGCAGCTTCTTAGTTTTTATTATTGCAGACTGTGATTGTAACTCTAAAAGTGAAATTAGTAAACTGTTTGTGGTTATTTTTTGTGAAATTTGTATAGTACTTTAATTTATAGAGCAATTAATTGTGATATGTATTGTGTACATATTTCAAAATTTTCTTACTTAGCAAATTCTCTAATGTTATATGTGTGTAGAAAGTTCTTAATAGTACAGGTTAATTAAGTGATGAGATGTGAAAAGAACCTGCAAAAAACTTCAAAAAAAGAAAAGGGGAAATACCTAAAGCACGAAGGTATGATTTAAATTTACAGTATTTTTTTTTCTTTCCACCTATATGATTAGATAGAAAAATTTAAGTTTGGGGGAGGAAAGAATAAGATTAACTATTATATGTTCTCAATTAAATATTTTAAAAATTATAAAAAAAATTATAAAAATGATTTTTTGTAGTGAATTTAATTCAGTCAACTAGAATTAATTAATTTAAATATTATAGAAGGTTAAAAGAAATATTTTTGGTGATTGAATTAATTCTATGGATTAAGATAATTGGGTTAAGTGGATATGATTATAGTCAACTATTTAAAGTAAGGAAAAATATATTTTGAAATATTAAATATCTTAGGAATTTAGTTGAGAAAGAAAGGATTGGAACTCAATAAGGTAAAAACTATGAAATACATATAAGGAAGCAAATGTTTCAAGTTTCAAATTTAGGAAGAAAAAAATGAAGTTCAAAATTATTAACAGGCTATCCAGATACAGTAATCCTCACTTGAAAAAGAAAAAGAAGGATTGAAAAATAATCCCCGAAAAGAAAAGAATATATATATATATATATATATATATATATATATATATATATATGATTGAAATGCAATCCAAATAAAAAGAAAAAGTAAGTGAGGAGAAGCTTGAGGAGATTCCTTATCAAAAATTGGCTTCATTTGAATCAAACTAAAGGGTAGACTCAATTACATTTCTGAACTTATATATATGGATTAGTATTTTTACTAAGTAGTGTTTTCATGACTTTCCTATCATCTAAATATCCTAAATAATTTAATATTACAACATATAGTCATTCTTGAAATGAATAGAAGACTAGAAATCTTAAACTTGATAACTAGATAGCCTTACATCTATAGAGTTAAATTAATTATCTAAAAATCTTTCTAATAAGCTTTATCATAATATTTATATAAATCAAATTCTTGGTGTTTCTGAATTAAAACTTTACTACAAATAATCATTACTTTTATGTAGTATCAAGATTACTTGAGGACAAGTAATAGTTAAGTTTGGGGGATTTTGACCAAAGAAAAATATATTGAGAATTTCATACCGATTTTACATTAATTTTGATGATATTGCACTTTAAAGAAAGGTATTTTCTATGTTTTGTTGCAGGAATGAAGATTAATAAACAATGGAGCAAAAAGATGTGAAAAGGAGAGAATCTGGATCAAAAAGGACCAAAAGAGACATAAGTTGATCTAGGCCGCCGATGGCGAGGAATAGGCCGCCGACGGCGCATTTTTCTAGAGAATACAGAAAATATTATAAGAGAGTCTGCCAACAGCGAGATCGAGCCAGCCGACAAAGAGCCTTAGCAGTTGGCCCATGTTCTAGAAGCCCGCCGACGGCGCCAACGAGCCCGCCTACGGCGAGAAGGTCGGTTCAGGCAAAGATTCATCGAATGTGGACGCTTTTTGAAGAGATGCTTAAGCAAACTTTGGAAATTTTTCTATCTCTTTAAAAAAATACGAATTTAGGCTGAAAAGTGTGTTTGTGTGTCCTAGAGAGTCAAAAAGAGTTAGTCTTTGGAGAGTCTAATAGTGAGTGAGTTTAGTTGAGTGTTTTGTACAGGAAGGAAGAGTCAGAGGAACTTCAAGGAGTTTGCTTGGGGAGACATTTGAGATAAGTTGTGTTTATTACTTTGTAACTTTGATTTATATATAAAATCTAAGTTTTGTGTTATTCTTCCTATGCATTCTGAGTAGTCTTCTCTGTCTTTCTCCTTGTTTTGAGATTTTGTGAAATGGAAAATTGAATTAGTTGTGCCTAAAATATTCAATAAAAAATTGTGATAATGTTTTTACTTAAATCTTAATTTACTTTCAATCTGGTCAATTGATCTGTTAAAATACGTTGATTTCACAACTAAAGTAAGGATTACATCCAAGATTTGGGGAGGTCAAAGTCTTTGAAAGGAGGGTGCAAATAAATAGGGAAATATTATTTATCGGGCGTAGAATTGGAGATTTTAGAGTGACAGACTAAAATCCTCAATTCGGTCCTATCGTTTGGGTGTTGAAGTGTAGATGTTAGCCCTCAGGCGAGGGGAACGTGGGAGCTCTGAAGTGAGAGTCGGTATCCTCCCAACCTAGCCGCAGATTCAGTAACCAAGTATAGGATTAGTCAATGTTCTTTATGCCTGGACCAAAGGGTAAAGAATAGGAATGCTCCTATTTGGCACAATATAATTCTAACTAATTTAATTATCTTTTCACTTAATTCTCTTAACAAGGGGGAGGATACTTTTCTATACTGCAACTTTCCATTTAACATTAGTAGTAGAATTTAGTACAATTGTTCTTTATTTACGTTTACTAGATAATTATTGCAACTGTTGTAATTAGTTCGTAATCTATAAACTTCCTTGTGGGATCGATATCCAGGACTCCATTAGAGCCCTGTATTACTTGAATGATACATATACTTGCGTTGACAAGGGGTAACTTTGCTATTATTGAATATTTATTTTTACACTTGTTAACACTTATAAAGTTACGCATTTCCGCTGTCATAAACCGTGTCAAACTTCCTTCGAGATACCTAGAATGATCAAAGTGCTCCTTCATTCTCCAATCCAGATGATCAAAGAAGTCAGATAGATTTTTAATTGCATTAATCAGGTGTTGTACTTCCTTCTCCAATTTCTTAATTTTCTTCAAGATGATTTGTGAACTTTCAGGAAAATAAGGAGGAATGAGTGTTGACCTCTGAGATGGTTGATCTTCAATGATGCTCATGTCATTCATATCATCAACTGCCTGGTTACTATGTTTATCTGTTGGATCTATAGGCTTCCAAGGTAGAAGTACTCTTTCCCAGTTCTCATATGGCACTTGTGATTGACTGCAGAGAAGAAATATGGCGGATGGATGTCCAAGCCCATACTTTGATCCATGAACGATCAATCCAAAAATAGACATACCCATTTGAATACAATAGTTTAGAATAGCACGCTCCTTATTTACTTCACTGATTTTCATAGTTGGGAGCAATTTTGCACATATGAAATAATGTAAGTGCTTCGACGTAGGATTTAACAGTGTGGTTAAAAAACTTACATACATGTTATCTCTTATCTCCCAACCATCACTTTCATTCATCAGATATGTGTATATATCATTCATGTTGTCCTTCGTCGGGGCAAAGTTCAAATAGTGGCAGATTGACACATTCTTAATCTTATATAAATCATTAATCTTTGCAGGAGTAAATGTGACAAACCTACCTTGCACATAGACTGATCCTTTGTTGATTCCATGAAGATTTGCATAAATATCCTTCACAACCGGGACAACTACGGTGGTAGTAGTATAACATAGCAATGCTCAATGTCTCTGAAAAATGATTTCATCAATTCCAGTAGTAGGAGAATATGTATCTCTATTCACAAAGTCTTGCTCCTTAATTAACCTCATCTTTAAGATATTTTTGTTGAATATACGTTGCACTTCGAAGCTGACGAACTTTCTACGGTTAAAAACTTGAAGTTTATATTGAGTCGAAATCCATTTGGACAAGATTTGGGATCTTTCTTTTCGTTCCTCAGGTACTTCCTACATTTAGAGGTGGTTTTTGGGAGTTCAAGTGGAAGAATTGCCGCCTAGAACAGCCAAAACTCGAATTTGAATATGAGAAACTGTTTTCTGAACAGCGGCACAGTCCGGTGCTAATAACAGCGTTGTTCGGTGCTAGTTCAAATTTCGCCAAACTTTGTTTTATCCAAATTCTTTCCAAACTTTGATTTGATTCATTTCTTAAATGTTATTAATGATAATTAAGGAAGGGTGGGACTTAATTAAGTAACAAGAAAACAGAAATAATACATCAAACAAAGCAAACACTCAATAACTGTGGGTTGTCTCCCACAAAGCGCTTAGTTTAACGTCATCAGCCCGACATAACATCCAGTTATTCAGGTTGATCCAACAGTAAAACCTCTTTAAAATTAGGTCTATTGCCTTCAAAAATATGGTTTTAAACTTTGTCCATTGACTTTGAATATTCTTTCAGATTTAGGTTTTTCGATAATCACAGCTCCAAATTGATAGATTTTTACGACAATGAAAGGTTTCGTTCATCTAGATTTCAGTTTCCCAGGAAATAATTTCAATCTTACATTATATAATAAAACTTTTTGTCCTAGTTTAAATTCATTTTTTACAATCTTCCGATCATGCCATATTTTTCTTCTCTCCTTGTATATTCTATCATTATCATATGATTCATTTCTGATTTCTTTTAATTCATTCAATTGCAACAATCTTTTCTCACCAGCATCTTTCAAATTAAAATTCAATTTCTTTATCGCCCAATATACTTTATATTCTAATTCAACTGGCAAGTGACAAGTCTTTCCAAAAATTAATCTGTAAGGGGACATTCCTATAAGAGTTTTATAAGCAGTTTTGTATACCCATAAAGCAGTGTCTAATCTAGCAGACCGATCAAATTTCTTAGGATTAATGATTTTCTCCAAAATTTGTTTAATTTCACGATTAGATACCTCTGCTAAGTCATTAGTTTTGGGATGATAAGCTGTAGAGATTCTATACATAATATTATTTCTTCTGCCAATCTCTGAATCAGATTATTCTTAAAATGGGATCCTCCATCAGTGATGATTACTCTAGGAATTTCATATCTTGTGAAAATATTTTTCATTAAAAACCTCGAAACACATCTTCATTAAAAACCTCGAAACAAGTCTAGCATCACACCTAGGTAAAGTTATTGCCTCAATCCATATTGATACATAATCAACGACAATTAGTATATATATATATATTTCCAAATGAAGGTATAAATGGTCCCATAAAATATAATCCCCAAGCATTAAAAATTTTGACTTTCAAAGTAAAATTAAGAGACATTTCATTTCTTCTAGATATATTGCCTATTATCTGACATCGATCACAAGTTTTGATAAATCTATAAACATCTCTAAAAATTGTAGGCCAATAAAATCCAGATTGCAAAATCTTATGTGCAGTTCTATCAATTCCGAAATGTCCTCCAAATTCAGAATCATGACATTCTCGAATAATTCTTTCAATTTCTTCATAAGGCACACGTCTAATAATAAGATCTTTACATTGTTTGTGCAGATAAGGATCGTCCCAAAAATAAAATTTAGTATCATGCTTAAATTTTTTTCCACTATTGAATTATTAAGTCAGGTGGTAAAATATTACTAATGATGTGATTTACAATATCAGCATACCACGGTAAATTTTCTTCAATAATATTATATAATTGCTCATTAGGAAAATTTTCAGTTGTTTCCCTTTCAAAGTTATCCAAATTAGGTTGTTCAAGTCTAGATAAATGATTAGCTATTTGATTATCGACCCATTTTCTATTAATGATCTCAAAATCGAATTTTTGCATTAAAAGTATCGATCAAATCAGTCTTGGTTTAACATCCTTCTTTTAGATTAAATATTTAATAGCAGAATGATTAGTATGCACTATATATTTAGTTCTAATTAAGTAAGATTAAATTTTTCAAAGGCATAAACAATAGTTAATAAATCATTTTCTGTAGTGATGTAGTTAATTTGAGCATCAGTAAGAGTCTTAATAGCGTAGTATATAATTTTAAACATTTTGTCGTGCCTTTGCCCTAAAACCACTCCAACAGCTTAATCGCTAGCATCGCAAATTAATTCAGATGGTTTCTCCCAATCAAGTGAAACTATTATAGGTGCAACGATTAATTTTTCTTTTAATAAGCTAAAAGCTTTTAAGCATTCATCGTTAAAATCAAAATTCCTATCTTTTTTCCAAAAGTTGGCATAGAGGCTTAGTGATTTTTGAAAAGTCTTTAATATAACGCTTGTAGAATCCTACATATTCTAAGAAGCTTCTTACCCCTCTCACACTTGTTTGAGGTGGTAATTTTTTGATAATTTAAATCTTCGCATGATCAACTTCCATGTCATATTCATATATTTAATGCCCAAGCACCTGCAACCATAAATCAACACTTTTCCCAGTTTATGACTAAATTTGTTCTTTCACATACCTCTAAAAATTTTTCTAAGTTTCATAAGCATGCATCAAATGAATCTCCAAATACTGAGAAATCATCCATAAACACTTATATTATATCATCTATTAATTTGCTAAATATGAACGTCATACATCTTTAAAATATTGTAGGCGCATTACATAATCCAAAGGGCATTCTTCTAAAAACAAAAGTTTCATAAGGCTAGTAAATGTAGTCTTCTCTTGATCCTTAGGAGCAATAGGTTTTTTGTGATAACCGGTATATCCATACAAAAAGCAATAGTACTTGTGTCCAACAAATTTGTCTAGCATTTGGTCTAAAAAAGGTAAAGGAAAGTGATTTTTTCTGGTGGCGACGTTTAATTTTATATAATCAATACATATTCACCAACTAGTGACTTGTCTTGTCGGTATAATTTCATTTCGAGCATTTACATCAACAGTCACTCTCCTTTCTTAGGAACACAATGAATTGCCTTACCCAAACACTATCAGAAATATGATATATGATTCCAGCATCTAACCATTTTAAAATATCTGTTTTAACAACTTCTTTCATTATTGGGTCCAATCTCCTTTGTGGATCAACTCTAGGTTTATGTTTTTCATTCAACAAAATTCTGTGCATACAGATCGATGGATTGATTCCTTTAATATCAGCTATGGACCAACCAAAAGCCTTTTTGTATCTTTTTAAGGTGTCAATTAATTTTTATTCTTGATATTCATTTAAATCCGAAGATACAACGGCAGGTAACGTAGATGATTCTCCTAAAACATATAATTCAAATGATTAGGAAGAATTTTCAGCTCAAGTTCAGGGGGTTTAATGATAGATAGAATTAATGTTTTATCATCATTTTCCATAGTATCCAATCTTTCAAATCTTTCCTGAACAAAATCTAACTTTTCATTTTTCATATCATCCAAATCATCTTCACTTTCACTTTTATTTCATCCTCACATTCCAAATTTTCTTCAAATACTTCTTTAAAATGTTCTTCTCTCAAATAATCGTAGATTTCCATTTCAAAGCACTCGTCATCTTTTTCAGTTGAAGGGTATTTTATATATTATTATTGAAAGTTACCTCTTGATCATTGACTCTCATAGTTAATTGTCCTTTTTGAACATCGATCATAGCTCTCCCAGTAGCACGGAATGGTCTTCCCAAAATAATTATAATTTCTTTATCTTCCTCCATATCTAATACAATAAAGTCCATAGGAAAGATAAATTTATACTCCTTTACTAATACATCTTCCACAACTCATTTAGGATAAGTGATAGAATGATCAGCCAATTGAAGAGTCACTGATGTAGATGAAATTTCTCCTATACTACATCCGACTTATCTGCTCATCTCCTAACAAAATGTCCCTTTAGAATTCTTCTATGGTGTTCTCCTCAGACAAAGGAGCATCACGCGCAGACGACGTGGCCCTTATTTCAACAACATTGATCTCCATGAATTCTTCCTTCATGTAGCCCGACAGGTAGTAATTCTCGTCAGCTATGTCCAATCCTCGTTCTTTCGCTAACTATGAAATCTCAGCTCGAAGCTTTCAGACTTTATCATCGACTGCTTTCTCTTTAATTAACTTTAGATCTGTAGATTTCCCTCAACTGTCACTTCTCTATGCAACTGACTCAAAAGCGACGGCAGTAATGGCCGAGGAGAATATCAGACTCATGATCCATCTTAAACTAATCATAATTTACTGGTGCAAAAACCTTCAATAACCACATGTTCTTCTTAAAGGTTAGCGCCTTGAGACAGAGCATCTCGGCGGGGACATCAGAGTGGTGAGCAGGTGCTACAATTTTTCAAAAATTAGATCGTCTGCTACTTTGGTATACTGCACAAGATTATTTCAAATAATGGGTCGGCTTTCAAGAGCACCAAAATCAACAATTTCATCAGACAACATGGGATAGACTAGAGGTACTCTGCAATCTACTACTCTAGAGCAAATAGCTTGGCAGAAGCCTTCAATAAGACACTTGTGCAGATTTTGAAGAAAACGCTCAATGATAATAAAAGAGGATGGTACAAGAAGTTATTAGAAGCATTATGGGCATACAGGACAACAGTTAGAACGCCATTGTAGTCTACACCTTACACACTAGTGTACGAGTCTAAGGCAGTGTTTCTGTTAGAGGTTCAGCTACCGTCGCTCAGAGTCACAGTCGCCAATCAAATTACAATAGAAGAGAATGTCAAACTTCAACCTGCAAAGTTGGAAATCCTCAAAGGGAAAAGATTGCTTACACAGCAGAACTTGGAACTCTATCAAGCGAAGATGATTCAAGCTCACGACAAATTGGTCCGTTCGAGGTTGTTCAAAGTTGGTGACCTCGTTCTCGTTCTCAGAGGGCCTATCCTTGCACATCGCAAGATAGGTGAAAATTTTGAACCAACCTAAGAGGGACCATTCATAGTGGAGAAGGTTTACTCCAGCGGGTCGTACCAACTAGTGGATTCTCAAGGAGAGAGGCCCATGTTGTCGATAAATAGATGATATCTAAAGAAGTACTATACGACATAAAAAACCTGGAGAAGGATGTTTGTTCCGACATAGTCGTGTGACCAGTGTCTGTGAGTGGGTCCCAAATTAAAGAAAATTTTGTAATCAAAATTAAATTGAATAAAATAAATTTTCTTGAAATAGAACACTCTCATAATTGAAGTTTTTAATTCCAAATCTTGTAAAGTTATATTAAATAAGATAATGGAATCAAGTAAAAGTTAAAATCCAATAAAATATAATAATTTGTTATTGTTCTTGTTTGTGCAAAGTACTGTCTTACTGACATTTCTCTTATTTTATTCAAAAAAATGTCAGAAAGAAAGCTGATTTTTGCATTCAAAGACGGCTTACATCTAGCGCTCAAAGAAGAGAAGGAACTTGAGGATGGTGTGGTAAATTTTGACATGCACTTCTCCCAAGTCAATGTGGATTATGAGGGCCCCCTCATGGAGTTAGTCAGCCATAGGGAAGCCGAAGGCCTGCAGTCTTTGGTCAGAATCAGTTACCAAGAAGAAGGAGAAATGTCGAGATAAGGAGCCACTAGAGGTTTTGCTGACTCACACCTCCGTGCAGTAAGAAACAAGCGAGTCTCGTTGATGATCACCACACCTGAGGGAGATTTGGTTACTGTTTCCATAGAGAGGACTACAAACACGCCACTGACTTGCACACAGAGAAGAAATGCTAACCGTCGTAAGCGCCGACACTTGGACATGATAGAAAAAAGGTAAGCTAGAGAGACAAATGCAGACCTTCCTCCAATTTTGGAGGAACTATATGAGCCATAAATGAAGGAGACAGACCCTAGCTCGCCTGCCATAGAGACTGAGCCAGAGTTCACTAAGGAGCCTGTGCCAACATGGGATCCGATTGAGGTGATCTTCACTAGGTCTCTCACTTGCAGCTCAGGTTTACCTAGACAGTCGTTAGCCACAGGGGCATTTATAGAATGCCCAAATTATAATGTCTTGCACTTAAAGGAATATGGGACGTTATTGGCATATGAAGCTGTCTCGATGCTACTGATGAGTAAAGAGCACGCAAATGTAGAGCCGTACATGCCAGAGAATGTTCAACCGCGATGGAGAAAGTAATTTCATATTACATAATGACAAAGATACGTCATGTCAGAAAGAAAGATAGAATATGAGCACCGCGAAGAAATTCAAGAAAGATTCGTCAATATCTTAGAAGGCCTCGAGCTATACACCAATATATTCTCAAGAAGTGATGAAAGCAAGATTTTGGATTGTGTTTTTTCATTACGAGACTTGGACAAAGCTGGCCTCTTGAGAGAGAAGACATATTCCGAGCAGATAAAATGAAAAAGAGAAAAAGGTAGAATCACGATCCAATGTGGTTGCTGCTATAATTTTATGAAAGATCGATGAGGGAATTTACCAGAGATTTTACATAATATGAAGTTGATCCGATGTCGTCAGAGATAAAGAAGATGATAAAGAGGATGACTAAGTGACACATACTGACAGTGGACTGCATTTCAATTAATTGCATTATCAGCATCTATGAAGAAGGAGATTCTATTCTGCCCCATATTGATCACCATCACTATGTGAGACCTTTCTGCACGATCTCATTCATGAGTGAAAGTAGCATTCTATTCAAAAGGGAAATTTAAATTATTGGGCCTGGAGAATTCACAGGTTTCATCGAGATCCTGTTGGCAGTTGGATTTGTTCTGATATTAAAAGTAAATGGAGCAGACTTGTCCAAACACTGCATACTCGGAGTCGTACAACGCCAAGTTTCAGTTACTTTTCACAAGATGAGTAAATATAAGACGTCATACGGATATGAACCGGACCCATACTTGGAGAGTCTTCAACCATTGGAGTTGTGACATAGTTGTACCTCTAAGTGCACGAGAGGGGACTTTTGTCTTGGAGAGCAACTTTGGAGGTTAGCTCGTTCACAGGGTGATCTCAGAGGAAAGACATTTGCTACTTTGTGCCAACAGACAACACATGACATTATATTTCAGTTTTTGTTCAGATGCAATACAAATGTTTTGGATGTCTCGCATCAAATTGTACTACATCTTCAAGTCAAGATCAACAAAAAGTTAGTATTTCCATCGTAGTTTGTACTTTTAATTGTGTTATGGATGGAAAAGTCATAGGACCATGCGTTGGTCCCAAATGACAACGAACAATGAACGATAGGAAAGAAAAGAAATTGAAAATCAAATAAAAAGATTAAAGAGAAAAGAAAATTTTGAAATTGCTAATTCTCTTAACAAAATAAAATCGAAATAATAATAAAAAAGGGAAACTAATATGAATTCTCCTACAATTTTGAGTTCCTCACTTGCTCCACAATCTTTCCATAAACAAAAGTTTTCTACAATCTTCAATGAAATTCCACAATGTCATGAAATTTTGTCACAAATTTCAAATTCTCTACGAATCTTCTCAATCTCTATAAATTTCCACAAATGCTCATTTAAATTCACTAAATTTCTACATTCTATCTGAGATATTTTCCGCTTTTCACGATATTTCAGGATCAGAGCTTGGTCGGTTGATTCTTCAAAACTCCCTAATGTTTTGCATCCTTTTTGAGATATTTTCCGCCTTCCACAATATTTCAGTATCAGAGCTTAGTCGTCTGATTCCTTCAAATTCCCTAAATTTCTACATTCTCTCCGAGATATTTTCCGTCATCCACGATATTTTAGGATCGGAACTTGGTCGTCTGATTCCTTCAAATTCCCTAAAATTCTACATTATTTCCAAGATATTTTATGCCTTCCACAATATTTCATGATTGGAGCTTGGTCATCTGATTCCTTCGAATTCCCTAAATTTTCGCATTATATCCGAGATATTTTCCACCTTCCATGATATTTCAGGATCAGAGCTTGGTCTTCTGATTTCTTCAAATTCCTTAAATTTTTGCATCCTTTTTTAGATATTTTCCACATCCATGAAATTTGGAGATCGATATCGAAATTCTTATTCTCATTTTCGAGACCGGTACCTAAATTCTAGTTCTCATCTTTTGGGGTTAGTACCTAAATTCTTATTCCCTTCTTCCGATGTCTAAACCTAAATTCCAACTCTCCCCTCTGCACTCACATAAACTCAAGATTCCCACAAAATTAAAATTCTCAAATCAAATTTGAAATTTTCACAAATTCAAAATTCCATAAACTCTAATTCCCATAAATTGAAAACTCAAAATCAAATATAAATTCAAAATTAAATCTAAATTCAAGTTCAAATCCAAAATCCAAATCCCAAATCGAACTCCAATTCCAATTTTGAAATCGAATCGGATCGGACTCTCTTCAGAATGTGGAGGCTTGAAATTCATAGCTCTATGATGAAGGTGTTCTACCTGCTTTCCCCAACGAGAGTTTTCAGGATTTGAAGGATTTCACCAAATAATCCCCAGCGGATACTTTCTCGTTGAGATCTATGTTTTGTGTTGAGTGTGTTGACTCAAACAATTGTGTTGGTTTTATTAATCTCGTCGGTCAACGCCAATACATGCGGTGTGCTTGTCTAACACACCACACTAATTGGGGATCCATTTATTAACCTCACTTTTGTGGATGTCTAGTCTTTCTTTAGAAGAGCCTAGGGTCTAGCCATAGGACTTTCTTGGTGACAATGTTAGAATATTTGTGATGGAACCCTTACCACATAGAAATTCAAAACACTTCATTGCTTTACTTAGAGTTTCAAATGCTTATAGTCTAATCTCTAAGTACTTAGGAGGATGAGGCTAAGCATAAGGAAACTCAAGAGGAGTTCCCTACAGGATGGTCAAGCTTTAAGACTCACCTTAGGTAGTCTGGTCTGGGTCAGGCTCTCATACACACACACATAAACTCTACACTTACACTCACTACCCCAACCCTAAACAAAACATGCATGTACTTGATCCCCTACTCTTTTAGAAACTCATGCGGGTGGTTCCAAGCTAGGGTTTGGCTAGAATCAACACATGGAGGATCCAAAGTGGGATTTCTCTTGTTCCATGACTCAAGGGCGTTGAAATTCTCAATCGACACACAATTTTACCAAAATTCCAACATTTGACCCTTTTACCCCTAAACTCCGCCAAATTACCAAATTGCCCCTACAACCCTAATTTTGACCAAAATTCCCAAAATTATCCAAATTATCCACTTTCTCCAAAGATCACCGAAAATTTTTCTCCACCATCAAAATAACCAAAACACTCAAAATTTCCCAAAATACCTCCCATATTAGCCAAAATTACCAAAATGCCCCTCAAATTCAAAAAATTCAAAAAATTCAAAAATCATCCCAAATGTCCCCAAAATCAATTAAACCCACTTCATTGGACCCAATTTGATCAAATTGATCGATTTTGACCAAAAGCCATAAATTGTCCCTAAAGACCCAAAATGCCTAAATCACTTCTAAGGTCAACTCAATTGATCTCAATCTACCACAATTTCAATTTTAAACCCAAATTCATCATCCCTAATCCCAATTGAAACCAAATTCAAGCCCAATTTGACCTAGTTTCAAACAGAATTTCAACCCAATCCAAAAAAGTCTTAATTTTGAACATATACCCAAAATCCCCCAAATTGAACCCCTTAGCCAAGTTAATCTTCTCAAATTTGAATTCTAAACTCTTCCTAATAGACCCAAAACTCAATTAATCCACCAATTTAGCCACATTTGATCCTAAACCTCACTCAAATCCATCCCAATCTAAAATCTTCAAATTTTCCCTAAATGTGCTACATGCCCAAAAGTCACCAAATTGAATGTCTGTTGACCTCATTCTTGGTGAGGTCTTTTCTTTCCTCTTAGTACCTTAAATCTAGCCATAGGACTTCTCCTTGACTATCCTAGAAGACTAGAGATAGAACCCGTCATTTAGAAATTCAAACCAAATCTTAACTCTCTTTGAAATCCTACCTGGATGGTCTTCAACCTCCAAACCACTTGGAAGGTTAGAACCAATGTGCAGAAAGACAAGGATGAACTCCTATAGGATGGTCTAGCTTGCACACATTGCACTTCTACACTCATCCTAAACCCCAAACCATCTTTACCCAATCTTGACTCCTGGTTCATTAGAGCACTCATAGGGATGGATCCAAACCCCTAGCCCCTTGGCTAAGAGGGTTAGGAACAATACATATGAGATGTTCAAAAGGAGCACTTCTTGGTCCATGGCTCAGTCTAAAGCTATTTCACTCCCCTCAACCATAACCCAATTTTATTTTTCCAAAATTTATGGTTTTGACATTGGGTCCTCAAGCCTACCTAAAATTACCTAAATTGCCCCTACAACCACCAAAATTTTCCAAAAATTACCCAAAATTCCAAAAATTTATAAAAATAATTTTAAAACAATTCCCACCTCTCAAATCCACCAAAATACCCCAATACCCTCCAAATAACCTTCAAATACCCAAAATACCCCTTTTCGCCCAAAATTCCAAAAATTCCAAAAATTCCCAAAAAATTCCAAAAAATCCCAAATATTCCCAATTTCATTTTGTTTGACTACACCATAACCTAATTTTGCCAATTTAACCCATTTTTATCAAAACCCCCAATTTGATCCATTTTTAACCCAAATGGACCTAATGTCAAACCAAATAAACCCATTTGACCTCAATTTTGCCCAATTTTAATTCTAAACCTTAATTCAACATCCCCAATACCAATCTAAACTAAATCTAAGCCCAAATTGATTCACATATGAGTTCAATTCCATTTGAAATCCAAAATCCCCAATTTTGCCAAAATGATCCAAAATCCCCTAATTAACCTAATGCCAACCATTTCCCCCCAAATTTCAATCCTAAACCCTCCATAATACTCCTATTTAAACCCATGCAACACTAAATTGTCCCTATTTGAGCCCAAGCCTAGCCTAAATCCATTTGAAATCCAAGAATTCTCTTTTTTACCCAAATTGAACACATGCCCAAAATCTACCAAATTGGTTGGCTTAATCCTAAAATTTCCTCCCAATTAATGTTGGGAACTCTTCAATACATTCCCCTAAACCATTTGAAACATTCAATTGGGTCTAGACCCCACCTTAGCCCAACTTAGACTCAAGTTGACCCAACATTACCCAAATTGATCAAAATCCCAAGATCCACCAAATTGACCCTTCAATTGAATTCAAAACCATTCCATGTCTTCATGAAAATTTTTCATGGAAATCATTTACACAATGTTGCTCAAGACATTTGGACTAAAATCAAACCCAAACCCAATTAAGCCCAACCTAAACCCAAATGAGCCAAATTGATCCTATGATTAAACTTAACCAAATTAAACCAAATGGGGCTAAACCAACCTTTCAACAGCCACCATTTGAACCCTAGGAACCACCCGAGATTCACCTAGCCCAAGATAAATGAGCCATGGACCAAGGGTCCCCCATTTTGGAGGATTTCTTCCCTTAAATGGTTAAATCTTCTTTTTCCCTACCCTAAATCCCCCCACAGCTGAATAATCACCATTAAACTCTACTCTCTGGCTCACCTAACCTGAGGGCCAGCTCCCCTGTCCTTGCCGGCCAGCCTAGTCGCCGGAGGGAGCCAAAATCGAGAGCCACCACTCACCTAAGGATCAGAGAGATTTAAGAAAAATATAAAATCTATTTTTCCACCTCAATTTTAGTTATAATTAATTAATACCCCAAAATTTTAAATAATTATAATAAATAAAATAAAATTCAAAAAATCACAAAAATTGGTCCAAATGGTCCTCTGGTCAGTGGGAACTTCTCATAATTTTCTTATGGACAGAAACTTCTTCTTGGTCATGTTGTGAAATTTTCATTGAAAATCCCTATTTTCTTCTAAAATAATTATATAAATTAAATAAAAATAGAAAATTCACATTTTCTCCTCTAATGTCTTAATTGGCATGTGAGTGAGGTGACATAAAAATTTCAAATTCATTTGAGCTTAATTTGATGAGTTATGAGATGAACAAGTTTAAGAGGACATAAAGGTAACTAAAGAACTTTAACCTTAATTATATTTAGGCTTAGCCAAACGGAAGGGCAAATCATTTGATCTTAATTTTCCACTTGGATGATTGAAATATAGGAAGTTAAAGGGTAGAAACTCATTAATCACCTTGAACACTAAAAAAGAAATTTTAATTAATTAAATCACATAAATTTTGGAAGATTAATTAAGACTTGGATTATTATGATTAGGGAATGTGATATAGGCAGCTCCTAATTCTTTAAATTGAATCCCAAATCAATGATTTAATCAAATATCATTAAGTCATTATTAATTAAGCTATAAAAAATGATAATTGAAACTAATAAAGAAAAAGGGAGAAAATATTGAAAATTTTATAACCAAACTAAAGCCTAAAACATTAAAACCAATTTGAAGTACGAAAATAAAAAAAAACAAACTTAAGATATGAAAACTAATCTGAAGTTGTTTAAAATTTAAAACATCCAGGTTAATTCGGAACAGTTCATAATTAAAACATTAACTATTTTAAATTATTTGAAACTAATCTAAAAGGTAAGATCATTTGAAATAATAAAACTTAATTGAATTAAACGATTTAAACACTTTTCCAAACTTCAAGCAATCTAAAACATTTGAAAAAGACTAATCAAAATTTTATAACTAAATTGAGTCACCTTAAATCATCAACTCAAAACTTCGATTAAGAAGGGTTAAATTCTTTAACGAACAAACTTGCCCCTAAAGGCTTTTCATTATTATAACTCTTAAATGAAGCATCAAATGAAATGTCACCTCACTCATGGGATAATCAGACATCCACATTCACTGAGCAAGAGTTGAAAACTCAATTAAACCTGGATGATTGATTCATCACCACAGTGAAACAAACTAAACTCGAAATAATCCCTAAAATGTAAGAAGGTGTTCAGAATTAAATTACGAGCACTTCCCTAACTTGATGGGATGTTTCAAAAGAATAGTGAGACTTCATTGTACTTTCATGAAGAAAATCATCCTTAACAAAACACAAGAACCTAAGACGTCATAGGAATTGACTAGCAATAGGATTAGGATTTTGGTAGATAACCAGAACCATCCCTTTAGTTTTACCTATGTATTTGTTGTAAATATATAAATGCCTTAACAAGTGTATTAAGTGCAGGTGAAAACAACGGGAGTGCCCATCAGGTACGTATTTTAAGTTTATTACAATTTACATTCAGCAATTTATTAAATGTCTTACTTTGTAGTAATTATAAATGCATGAAATGATCGAACCCAGCATGTTTAAACAACTCAAAATTTAATCGCCAACAAAAATAAAACTGCAATTATAACTAAAATTAAAACGTCTCATTGGATGATCGAGAATCCCTCGGATGATGTAACCCACGTGTTGCTAACGAGATTTCTAATAATCTAAATGAAAGTGTGGAACTCATTCAGTTGAGTTTAGAAAATTCATTTGGACTAAGTGAATCCGATGAAAATAGTAGTGCAGGGATGACGAAACCGTTAGATTTTAATCGGTTCTGCTTAATCAACTTTAAGATTTGTTTTAATTAAAACATTAAGCCATTTCAATTTTTCAACCTCTCTAAACCAAAACACTTCTCTCATCTATTAATTGTCACTTTCTAAAACTAAAACCTTCTACAACAACGAGAAGCTTGGAGCACGGTGGCCAGCACGACCATCTTCAACAGCAAAACAAGTCTTCATCAGCTTAACCCTTCCTTAGTTTAAATAACCAAGCCATAGGATTTCGAGGTAGTTTGCCTAGTGCAACATAAATCCTGAACTTCTCTTTAGGCATTTGCATAATCATGTTATGCAATTAATCCCTAACTAGTCTTAGGACTCCGAGGTAGTCGTTTGGTACGACATAAACCCTCACATCATGTCATACAAGTATAAGTCCTAATTAATTAAAATTGGCAGGATTGAAACATTAAATAAACTCTCAAATTGAAGCCAAATAATAGATTTCGGGAAGTCACGGAAGTTCACTTCGGGTCTGTTACAACCCCTACTTCTCTTTCTTTATATTCCCAAAATAACTGTTCTAAATTTGATCTATTCTCTATTGAAATTTTCAAAATTCAATCCTTTGAAAACCTAAAACTTTGAAATTCTTGAAAGCAAAACCACTGATCATTATCGAGATTTTTCTTAAGTGATTCCCGTTACTTATGATGTAATTAACTACACGGGCTTGCCCTTATAGGAAACTTTAAGAACCCAGGTAATATAAACCCTGCTTAATCCCTTTATATTAAGTAGGGGAAAATTTTTCGGCTTATAAAATTGGTTCGCAAACCAAACGGATGTCACAAATCTATTAGTTTATTTAATCAAGCCACATTACCAAGCAGTGTGTCTATTCCTCAAAATAGATGCATGGTTTGTAATGTGGTGCTCTTTTATATAAACTTTTCGAGGTGTGAGATCAGTTTGACTTCATACTTCAAAATTTTTCAAACTTAAAACTATTTTCAAAAAATCAAAAAATCAAAAAATTATATTTTCCAATTTATAAATAAATTTAAATTAAACAGTTGATCCCAAAATTTACCGACAACTTTTTCTGGCGACTCCGTTGGGGATTAGTTCCTCTCTCCATTTTGATCAGATGGTTTTGCTTTCATAAATCGGTAGTGAATCCACGCCCCTAGTGGATCAAAACTACCATTCTTTCTGTTGACATACCTTGTTCATTTCTACCTTGAACGGGTACAGTCAACTCTTCGTGGATTTTGGAACCACTGTTTAGACATCCCTAAACAGAAAGGTTCCGGAATCATTCTGCCTCTCCGAGGTGGGGTGGACACCCAATAGGTGTTATTTTAGGAGCGGTCCGTCGAGATGAGAGTCATGTGAGGTTTTCTCTCCCTTTCTGGTTCTGGATTGGGTCCTTTACCTTTCTTTACCTTACCTCTAATTATTTCGTTCCTAAAGAACCTTTTAAATTATAAACAAACATACCTTTTTTAATTACAAACAAACGAACCTTCCAAACTACAAACTAACAAATAAAGCGAAACTTGAAACACTTTATAAACAATACTGAGAAAATGGATAAGAATGCGTTCAGACTTTGTTTTATGATTCTTTTTTCGTTTTAAGAATTTTATGACGAAAGGAAGAATAGTATGGACCTGACGTCAAGAATCTACCCTGCAGAAGATGTATGCACTGAAGTTGATTTTCTCCTTCACCAACGGACTGGATTTGGCAGTCAACAAGGACGAACTGCCTGATGATGCTATCATTCGCTTCGGACAAGGATTCAATAACACAGACATCAAGTTCGCGGATGTTACTCTCTTCGCGCTAATGTACAAAGTATCAGAAACCATGGAACCCATAATTGAGTTCAATCTGAAATCGACAAGAGTTCCCTCCCCTGCAGAGGGTTCCATCCTAGGGAAATACCGCTGTTCACAGGAGATTAGCTGCTACTCCCAGGACTATCGTCTCTACCCCTACAAGTTTGGTCATCACTGCACCTACCCCCGCCAAATGAAAAGGGAAGGAAGTCCATATGAGTGATGAACCCGCTACCGTGGAGGGTACGACCTTTGCTGCAACACCATCCGTTTTCGAGATAAGGTCCAGTTCGAGATTTGCACCCTTTACCAAAACACAAAGAAGGAATAAGAACAGAAAGATTGCTAAAATCAGAAAGACCAGGGCTGCTGAAGCTGCCTTTCTTGAAGAGATTCCTGAAGAAGAAGAAGAACTGCCTGAGATCTCACCGCTGTTAGAGGGGATTAGGTTCCACCCTCTCTCTGCAGCATCTGACAAGGAAGATGCCCGAAAGATCGCCTCTGTGTTACCCCAACCTGCATACTACCATGATTGTAGGAGGAGGAAGATGAAGACTACGCCTCTTGCCCGATTGCAAGCAGAGGTGGAGAAGTTAGCAAGGAAGGAGGGATGCCCCGTATCGGAGATTTTGAGAAGGATGGGGCGAGTACCCGTTAAATCCCGCCTCAGACTGAAAGTAACCACTGTCACTGCCCTAAAGAGGTCAGGGAAGAAAGTACGAGCTAGCGAAAGGAGTTCGCCTGTCATTGTATCAGGTCATCATATTAGTGAACACACCACCTACCGACATGTTGCCGACAGATCGTCTGGTCCTAGGCTCCCTACTTCAAGAAGGATGGTGTGGCAACTTATTATGACCGTACTGATACTGGTAGAACGTTATGGAAAGAGAAGTCTCATCAGAGATCCCGGATCTCAAGAAAGTGCTGCGGTCCCGAAAGAAACTCCGGAAGATGAAGTTCAATAGTCGTCACCTGATAACCACAAGACCGTTTGGAAGAGACCGCTTGAGGATGCTATAGGAAAGTTTAGAACTGACATCCAATGGTTAATAAAAGAAAGAAAAGAGGAATTGAGGAATAAAGAGGATTTGTCAGAGTTCATGGATGAAGAATTTGCTGAGATCAACATGGTCGAAACCCGAGCATTGTCGGCTCTACAGGGAGCTCCATCAACTTCAGAGGGAGACGACCCAGAGGCAATGAAGCTACGTCTTTCGAGAAAAGGATGACATAATTTATTGAATGTAGAAGAAGATGGAGGAGATGGTGGTCGCTCTAGCCACACTTCAAAGTCAGCCTCAACCTCAGAAGGAAACACCCCCGAAGATTATTCACATTGCAGACGGAGGAAAGGAAATTACATCAGTCAATGGGGATGAGCAACCTAAGAAAAATTCTGTGCAAAGTATGATACCCAAGAAGGACATTAAGAACATGGTGGAACAGCAGGTGCGAGAAGCCCTAGCCTAGTCCAAGAGTGGAGCATCTATTCAGACGGGTAGACCTTACCCTGAAGAATTTGTTGCAGTTCAATACCCAAAAGGCTTTTTACCACCTCTGTTTAAGACTTTTGACTGTACGGGGAACACCCGGCAGCATGTCACACATTTTCGTGCTAGCTGCTGCAACGCTGGTGGGAGCGATGCTTTACTTTTTCGTCAGTTCGTCAGCAGCTTGTCAGGGATCGCCTTTGATTGGTATGCAGAATTGCCAAACGGTTCGATCAAAACCTTTTCAGAATTGGAGAATCTTTTTCTTAAACGGTTTGTTGGGGCTGAGCACCACATCACTATCGGTGATCTAGTGGTGGAGCAACAGAAGTCGAACGAAACTTTGGTTGACTATATCCTTTGAAGGAGAAATTCAAGCATGAAGTGTGAACCCCAACTTCAGAAACAACACGCAGTCGGTATCTTGCTTAAGAGTATCCACGGCCCGATAGCACTTCTCCTCAAAGAATTCACAATCAAGACTTTTAAAAAGTTGCTTAGCAAGGCCGGGAGCTTGCAAGAGGAAGCAAAACAATTGAGTTTCGTCGACAAGATTGATAAGCATAAGCCAGTGAAAGAATTCGAGAAGAAATCAGGAATCGTCGTGGCAGTGGATAAAGGTAAACACCCAGTACAGATACAGCCTGAACGACAGCAGCCGAGTTATCAACCACCGCAACGAAACTATCAACAACCTCAACAGAGTTATCAGCAGCCTCGACCGAGCTATCAGTCGTTGCAGCATCATGATCAAGCGCCGCCCTGCCCAACACGGGCCCTGAAGGAACTTTTGAATAAGGAATATCCCTTCAAGGCTGAAGCAGTGGCCATGATGTTCCGCAGTTTGAGCAAGACGCCTGATTTTTAGTTGCCAGAGCCCAAGAGGCCAGAAAAAGTCGACAAGAAAGATCATCCGAATTACTGCTCTTACCATAGGATGCTCAGACACAAAATAGAAGACTGCTTCACCTTTAAGAACTGGCTCGAGTATAATCTCAGTCGAGGGAACATAACGATCCCAAAAGAATACATGAAGGAGCCCCAAAAAAGAGGTTCCGTTAATGTCATTTCGGTCGATTCCATTGTTCTGATAGACCCGTACACGACCGACGATGGATGGAGTACTGTTTGGGCGAAGTCTTCAAAAAAAATATTGGATCACATCCAAACCGCTTCGGTGCGCGCTTCAATTCAAAGTTCGAAACTTGCTAAGCCGGTGCTATCAATTGCAATTGAAGAACCACGCCAGAAGGATGAAAAGATCGCGGAAGAAGAGAAGACCGAGGCTCTGAAGGGTAGAGTAGGAGTTGTTTTTCCTAGGATGGTTATTTCTGATTCGGGGGAGAAATCCCTCGGACCTCTGACTCTGTATGATTATTTACTCACCCCAGCGGGATCTTATAATGATAAGAGTTTTAGTGTTGGCTACATTTTGACTATTTCTAACGATTACATAACTAACGACAACCAACCTAACCCGGGTCTCAATTTTGATACGAATAACAATTCTCAAATCATACAAAACCTTGACGATGGTGACGAAGGACAAGATGTCCACAAGAACGACTACGAAAGCCCATGAAGTGACGAGTTCATTTGCGAATTCCAAGGAGCTCCAATTGCGATAGAATTGGAGTTATCAGATCCTGAAGCACCTACAAAAAAGCCAGTCGTTCCGATTCAAGAAGAGACACCGGCAGATCTAGCACCAGATTCAGAAGAAATAACAGAAGTTAATTTGAGAAGTGGAAAAGTCCTACCCCCGAGAATGTGACCAAAGCATAAAGGAAAGCAGGTGGTTGTTCAGGAAGAACCAACCCCAGCGGAAGAATTGCCCATTCAGGAAGAGGCTGAAGAGCCTAGTAAATAAGTGGATTATAACGTGCTAGCCCATCTTTGGAAGCTACAGGCCAAATTAAGCATTTACGACGCTCTGATCCTATTAAAGGAGATGAGGGAAACTCTGATCAAGGCATTACTTGATCCAAAAATTTGCTTAGCTCAAATGGCCGGTAATTCCTTAGACGAGGTTTGCTCGTTAAAAGGACAGTACGGTGTTACCTTCATAGATAATGACCTACTGCTCGGGACAGCTGATCACAACCGACTCTTGTACATTTCAGTCACAATCGGAAAGTTCATGCTCTCCAGGGTGTTAGTTGATCCAGGGGCATCGATCAATATAATGAATCTTCAGACGTTAGCATACTTGGAAATTGATGCCCACAAGCTCCAAGCAGACAAAATGTTACTAAGAGGTTTCAATCAAAAAGGAGAAAGAGCTCTTAGATCGATAACACTGTCAATGAGGATTGGTGATTTGGCAAGGACAACCACAAAATTCCATATAATTGATTTCTAGACGTCGTTCAACGCTCTACTGGGTCGACCGTGGATCCATGAAAATCGGATGGTACCGTCATCTCTGCACCAGTGCATAAAGTATTATGAGGGAGAAGAAGAACAATGTATCAAAGGTGACTTGCAACTGTTCTCCGTGCACGAAATTGGAATCCATGAAGATGCTGCTTACTACACACCTCCGAAGAAAACTGTCTTCTCCAGAAATACCACACTAAATGAAGAAAAAGAAACTCAAGGCAATGAAGAACCTCAAATTCTAGTTCAAAAATTACTCACCACTCCCTTACGGTAAGATGGTGAAGGTTTCTCCAGAACTCGCACTCGAGGTCGAGGCCGGGGACGAGGTCGAGGAAGAAACGATGGAACAGTTAAACAGAAGAATCCAGTAATTAATGTTAATTGGGAGAGCAACTCCGAAGAAGAAGAAATCAAGAAGGAAGCATTAAAGATAAATCAAAAGAAATCCCAGTTCAAGATCTCTCTCGAAGATGAAAAGAATGAAGAATACAAATCAATGTACGAGAAGATTAACAATCATGTACGGACTATGACCCTAACCCCGATCTATCCTAGCAAGGTCGAGGGTATGGTGGTCAAGGAAGTACATGGTGGTGATGCTAAGCCGATCAAGTTCTACCGTGGTGCTTCTTCTTCCAAAATTGAAAATGATGTGAAATTTGAAGATGTTGCTTCATCCGAATTAATGGAATTGTCTTTTGAGTGGTATTCTCCCTGTGTTCAAAATTTGATGCAACGTGGTGTTTTACCTAAGCAGTGGTCAAAGGATCAATCACAACGCTTTGAAAAATTATGGAATAATGCTATTCGGCCTCCCAATTCAAAGCATAGTCTCGGATTCGACACGATAGGACCAGTTGATGATACAGGATTCTGTTTGGTTGTCACTTGCGAGCCTAATGAAAACTGACTGGAAGCTTCAGATGATCTCGAGGACTTACCAATTAGAGACGCTCCGCCAGAATTTGAAGAAGAAATTAAATCTACAATATATGAGTTAATGGAAGTTAACTTAGGTACTAGTGAAGAGCCTAGGCCAACCTTGTTAGCTCCTTACTGAGTAAAGAAGACTCTGAAAATATGATTAAACAATTAATGAAACTCAAAGACTGTTTTGCTTGGAGTTATGATGAAATGCCGGGTTTAGCTCCAGAAGTCACAGTTCACAAGTTAGGAGTGGATCACACTGTCGTTCTAGTCAGACAAGCTCCGAGAAGAATGCATCTAGAGATCGAACAACAAGTAATAGCTGAAGTTAAGAAGCTAATCGATGCTAAATTTGTTCGTGAAGAAAAATACCCAACTTGGTTGGCCAACATGGTACCTGTCAGAAAGAAGAATGTTCAGATCAGAATCTGCGTGGATTTCAGAGATTTGAATAAAGTGTGCCCAAAGGACGAATTCCCGCTACCTATTCCATAGTTGATGATCGACATTGCTTCGACGCACGAAATCTTTTCTTTCATGGATGGATCGTCAGGATATAATCAAATAAAGATGGCACCGGAAGATGAGAAGCTCACAGCCTTCAGAACGCCAATTGGAGTATACTACTACACAGTAATGTCTTTCGGATTGAAGAACGCAGGAGCAACATACCAAAGAGCGATGACGAGAATTTTTATGATCTCATTCACAACCAAGTCGAGTGCTACGTGGATGATGTGGTCATCAAGAGTAAATTGAAAGAAGATCACTTATATGATTTGAGAATTGTTTTCTAGCGATTAAGACAATTTAACCTTAAGAAATCCCCTAAAATGCGCCTTCGGTGTTACCTCTAAGAAATTCTTAGGATTTATTGTTCCACATCGCGGAATTGAAATCGATCCGGAAAAGATTAAAGCTATCTTAGAAATGCCGCCTCCCAGAACTTTGAAACAACTACGATCCTTTCAGGGGAAGTTGACATATCTTCGAAGTTTTATTTCTAATTTGTCAAGTAGGTGTCAGTCCTTCTCGGCATTAGTTAAAAAGGACGCCAAATTCGTTTGGAAAGATAAATGCCAACGAGCCTTTGAAGATATTAAACAGTATTTAATGACACCTCCTGTCTTAGCAGCCCCAGTCTCGGGTCGACCGTTGATACTTTATACCGCGCATTAGACGACTCCCTTGGAGCCCTACTAGCCCAGGTCAATGACGAGGGTAAAGAAAATGCTCTCTACTACTTGAGTCGTCGTCTAATTCTGATGGAAGTAAATTATCCTCTGATTGAGAAGCATTGTTTGGCCCTGATCTTCGCCGCTCAAAAGCTTAGACATTACATGCTTTCTCATAAGGTCAACCTTATTTTGAAGTTTAATCCATTGAAATATTTGATGACCCGTCCGACGCTTTCCGGCAGACTTGCTAGGTGGTCGATGATATTATTGCAATTCGATATAACTTTTGTTCCTCTTCGTGTCGTAAAGGGACAAGTCCTGGCAGACTTCCTCGTAGCATACCATTTACCGGCAGAATCGCCTCTCAACGATGACTTGCCAGATGAACATATAATGAGCCTAGAAGACCCCAATGATCAACGTTGAGAACTGTACTTCGATGGAGCATCATCAGCACAGAAGAATAAAGAATTGCAAACGATAGTGCCCGGTAAGGCAGGAATCGGGCTAATATTTATAACACCAGAGTAGGGGATGTTAAGGTACTCCTACCATTTAACAGAACCGTGTACGAATAATGAAGCAGAGTATGAAGCTCTTATAATCGGACTGGAGTTAACCATTCAGATGGTTTAACCGACATTAACATCTACGACGATTCACAGTTGATCATACAACAGGTCGTCGGGCAGTACAAAATTCTGAAACCAAGACTCGAGAGATACTTCTAGTATGCAATGAAATTGTTAAAGCAGATTTCGAATGTAACGATCTACAAGATTCCCAAAAGAGAAAATGCTCTCACGGATGCGTTAGCCCGCCTCGCAAAAGAGTTTGCCTGCTTACAAGATGAATCTATTGAAATGTTAGTTCAAGGGCAACAGGTCCTATGACAGCTCGACATGGATGCAATGCACAAATTAGAAAGAGAAGAAGAAACAGTTGCAGCAGTAACAGAAGCTACGGAAGATTGGCGGTAGCCATTAATAGAATACCTGCAAATAGGAAACCTACCGGACGATAAGTCAGTAGCCCATCAGATTAAAAAAAGAACTTTGTCTTACACATTAATAAATAATACCTTATACAGAAGGTCTTTCGATCAGATGTGGCTAAGGTGTCTGAGCGGGTCCGAGGCTCGTGAAATTTTTAAAGAGGTACACTCAGGACTTTGTGGCGCTCATCAGTCGGGTCTGAAGATGAAAATAAAAATTAAGAGATTAGGGTACTACTGGCCCTCAATGATGACCGACTGCATGAAATTTGTTAAAAGTTGTCACCAGTGTCAAGTGCATGGAGTGATTCTACATCAACCTTCAAATGTGCTACATCCAACAATCGCGTCGTGGTCATTTGAGTGCTAGGGCACAGACATCATGGGTCTGATAGAACCGCCTTCTTCAAGAGGACATCGCTTCATCCTTGCAACGACAGATTACTTTTCCAAGTGGGGAGAAGAAATACCGCTCAAAGAAGTGAAGGCACATCACGTGCTGCAATTCTTCAAGAATCAAGTCGTCTACCGTTTTAGAGTACCGCGCAAAATTATCTCAGATAGCGGGTCCGCGTTCAGAAGTATGAAGATCAACAGTTTTGTCAGAAGGCACGAGAACGATTGGCACTATTCGACGATTTACTACCCAAGTGCAAACTGCTTGGCCGAGGCTTTTAATAAAACTCTCGTCCAAATTCTAAAGAAAACGTTGGACAACAACAAGAGAAATTGGCACGAGAAGTTATTTGAAGCCTTATGGGCCTACGGACGACTTTCAAGACTCCTACTCAATCTACACCTTACGCTCTTCTGTACGGGTCTGAGGCCGTCTTACCCTAGGAGGTTCAGCTTCTGTCTCTTAGAATTGCAGTCACAAATAAGATTACTACAGAAGAGAATGCCAAACTACTTTTAGAAGAACTGGAAAGCTTGGAAGGGAAAAGACTTTCAGCACAGCAGAATCTGGAATTGTATTAAGCCAAGATGATCCAGGCCCACGATAAACTGGTCCGCCCAATGACGTTCAAAGTCGGTGACTTGGTTCTAGTTCTCAAGAGACCTATCCTTGCACACCACAATATAGGAGGTTGGGAGGGGTCGTTCGTGATTGAGATAATCTACTCAGGAGGATCCTACCAACTCGTGAATTGCCGTGGAGAACGATCTATGCTTCCAATCAATGGACGATACTTAAAGAAGTATTACGCAACCTGATGTTTCAAAGGATGAACTTTCATTCCTAGAAGTACATGCACAGTAATCACTTGTAACTGGGTTCGAACCCAAAATTGATAAGAGAAAAAAATGATGAACAAAAGAATATATTTATTAAAAGAAAAATATATGAAAGAAATCAACTGAATAATATATTTAAAACTTTCCTTTCAAATCAAAACTCATTCCTGACTTTCCCTTACCTTTTCTTATTTTATTAAAACTCAAACGAAATAGATAACTAAAAATTTTCATTAATGAAAAAATTTTCTTATTGTTCTCGTTCTTGATACAACCCCTGATACTTTTCTTGTTTTTGCAGGGAAATGTCGAACGGGCGGTTGATTTTGAACTTCAAGAATGGCGTGATTCTAGAACTTGATGAAGAAAAAATGAAGGGTGGGGTCGTGATTGAGATCGACTCTGATTTCACACCGGTCGGGTTACAGTACGAGAAGGCCGATTGGACCCCGATTGACCGGGATGAGTTCCGCAGCCAGACAGTGATGAAATTGGGTGGCCCGAGTCAGTAGGCTACCGACAAGAAAAGGAAAGTGAACGCCACTCAAGTGACTGGAGCAGACAAGAAAGTCAAGTCCATGGTTACTACATCAGAGGGCAGGCTTGTTAGCGTCGTGCCCACAGAGGTTCAGGAAGTAAGGAGGGCTACTCTCACTCCTACCCAACGAAGAAACAAGAACCGCCGCATTCACAAGATGTTGAGCAAGCTAGCGGCGGACCAACATAAAGAAATGGTCCCCACCGTCAGTGCAAGTACTTCGAAAAAGCCGGTTCGGCAGGAACCAGAAAATAAGAGATCAACTCCAAGGACAGCAGAGAAGATGAAGGAAATTTTGAAGGGATCAGAAACAGAATCAGTGCCACGATGTCGAGTAGACATACCAGCTCCGAAGAATATTGTTGCGAAAGCAACCCCGGAGGATGTCTTGACAGAGACTATCCCCGAGGAGGTGAAACACATAGGAGAGTGTGTTGGGGTTAAGCCATGCATCCCACAGTACAATACCAGACCTCGACGATTTTAGATAATTCCAGAGTACAAGCTGGAGAGGCTTTAGAAAGTTGAGAAGAAAACCTTTGAATATCTGGAGAGAATTCGAGGCAAGAAGATCAAAATCTTGGAAGGACTCGAGCTACACACGAATGTGTTTTCAGACTACGAGCAGTAGCAGATTGTGGACTGCGTCTTCGACCTTCAGAAATTGGGTCGAGCAGGTCGCTTAAGAGGAAAGACCTACTCAGAGCCGCGGAAATGGATGAAAGGAAAAGGAAGAGTTACAATTCAATGTGGATGTTGTTACAACTTTGCCGAAGACAGGAAAGGAAATCCATCAGGGATTTTCCATCACAGTGATGTGGATTCGATGTCGAGAATCATCAAAAGGATGGCCAAGAGAATGGTAACATGGCGGGTACTGCTTGCAGATTGCATACCCAATAACTGCATCATCAACATATACGAAGAAAGCGATTACATATTGCCACACATTGATCATCATGATTTCTTCAGACCCTTCTGCACAGTGTCCTTCATAAATCAATGCAGCATCATGTTCGGATCAGACCTCCGAATAGCAGGCCCCGGAGAATTCCGAGGGCCAGTGGAGATACCTCTACCGGTAGGTTCCGTTCTGGTGCTAAAAGGAAATGGAGCGGACGTAGCGAAGCACTGCATTCCAGAGGTACCTTTTCAGCGAGTTTCAGTCACTTTCAGGAGGATGGATGATAGCAAGATGTCTTTCTGCTTTCAGCCATATCCAGAGTTAGAGAGCCTCCAGCCTTACGAGCTGAGAGTTACATGAAAAATAGTACACCTCTAATGCACATCCAAACGACATTTCCTGCCAAGGATGGCTTGGAAGGCGATGTTATTGTCCATGTGCTTCACTATTCAGACATGGATTTTGACAGAAATTTTGAAGAAACCGACAAGGATCCTACCTCGAAGATTGAAAGAGGACTGAAAATTAGGCTCCAGCTTCGAAGATTGAAAGAGGACTGGAAATTAGGCTCCAGCCTCGAAGATTTGCCAAAATTCCAAAAATTGCCAAAAAATTCCAAAAAATCTCAAATATTCTCAATTTCATTTTGTTAACTACACTATAACCTAATTTTGCCAATTTAACTCAATTTTATCAAAACCCCCAATTTGACCCATTTTTAACCCAAATGGACCTAATGTCAAACCAAATCAATCTATTTGACCTCAATTTGGCCCAATTTCAATTCTAAACCTTAATTCAACATCCTCAATACCAATCTAAACCAAATCCAAGCCCAAATTAATTCACATATGAGTTCAAATCCATTTGAAATCCAAAATCCCCAAATTTGTCAAAATGATCCAAAATCCCCTAATTAACCTAATGTCAACCATTTCCCCCCAAATTTCAATCCTAAACCCTCCATAATACTCCTATGAAACCCATGAAACACTCAATTGTCCCAATTTGAGCCTAAGCCTAGCCTAAATCCATTTGAAATCCAAGAATACCCTTTTTTACCCAAATTGAACACATGCCCAAAATCTACCAATTTGATTGGCCTAATCCTAAACTTTCCTCCCAATTGATGTTGGGAACTCTTCAATACATTCCCCTAAACCATTTGAAACATTCAATTGGGTCTAGACCCAAACTTAGCCCAACTTAGACCCAAGTTGACTCAACATTACCCAAATTGAACAAAATCCCAAAATCCACCAAATTGACCCTTCAATTGAATTCAAAACCATTCCATGTCTTCATGAAAATTCTTCATGGCAATCATTTACACAATGTTGCTAAAGGCATTTGGACCAAAATCAAACCCAAACCCAAGTTAGCCCAACCTAAACCCAAATGAGCCAAATTGAACCTATGACCAAACTTAACCAAATTAAACCAAATGTGGCTAAACCAACCTTTCCACAGCCACCATTTGAACCATAGGAACCACCCTAGATTCACCTAGCCCAAGCTAAATGAGCCATGGACCAAGGGTCCCCCATTTTAGGGGATTTTTTCCCTTAAATGGTTAAATCTTCTTTTGTCTTACCCCAAATCCCCCCACAGCTGACTAATCACCATTAAACCCTACTCTCTAGCTCATCTGACCTGAGGGCCAGCTCCCCTGTCATTACCGGCCAGCCTAGCCACCGAAGGAGCCAAAACTGAGAGCCACCACTCACCTAAGCTCACCCAAACTTCCCCAACTGACCACCTCAGCCAAAATTGACATTGGAACCTTTCTGCCCTCCACCTAAGCAACTGAATCCACCCCCCAATTGAGCCCTAACTCAGCCCAATAACCCTAGCCATATGAGCTCCCCCTTTCAGCCATGGATAGGGTGTTGAAATTTTTCTCAACAAAACTCCCCCAAATTGCTCCCAGAGCTCCTCCTAGCCAAGAGAAGCTCAACTCCACTGTCCTCCTGCCCTGAATCCCTCTAATTGAGCCCAATTTCTCAACTGAAATTCAGGCCAGAAACAGGACACTCTCTAAAATTCCACAAAAAAAAAAATTAAACCTTCCCACAACTTCACCAGAAGTAGAGAAGAAGTTCCTCACTGAAAGTCCCCTCACCAGGCCAGCCATTTGCTCTATCGGCCAGAGCTTAAAATTGGGCTTGGACAAAGTCATACTTAGGCATTTCACCAGCGCTCGAGGCTCAATCCTTAGGCTCCTGGGACTCCAACAAATGTGTCGAGCACATCCAATCGAGGCTACACATCTTGGACCAAGGTATGGAAACCTCTCTTGCTCCCGAGATTCCAGCGATTCTCCATTTTGTTTAATTCAATTTCAATGCATGTTAGCCATATAGATGTGTTCGTCTAGGCTAGATGTGTCGATAGAGACCAACTCCGTTTGATTTTGTTGAATCTCGAGCGAGATCTTAAGGTTTTAGGGTGAACGGCTCTCGGTTTGAACCAGGCGGCTACGATGACTGGTGACCGTTCGATCACGCGTGTATCGAATGAACGGTGGAGATAGAGCTGGATGGAACCACAGAACGTAAAGCGCGGGCCGCATGGCACTGGCTCAGATGGCCGCGCCGAATGGGGAGATGCCGCGTGGAGCTTCGATCAGTCCCAGGATGACACGGCGCCGCGTCGGATAAGTAGGAAAATAGGGTTATTTTTTATTTATTTAAATACCCTGAACTTCAAAAATTCATATCTTTGCATAGAAAAATCATAAAATTAAAAGAAAAATACCTTCTTGCTCAGTGAACAGAGGAGAATAATGTGGAAAAAGAATTAGGATATTTTGTTGAGTCTATGATTTTTAATTAATTTAACACTGATCTGAATGTTTTAATTCTCCACTAACACACACAATTCACCATGGCATGAGACCATAGAGCTTTTGTAGCCTCTGATCTTGGGAACGTTCCATGAATTTTTCAAGGCCAGAGACTATATCTATGGGAAGTTATCTATTTTCTAATTTCAGAGTCATTTTATTGAAAATTAATTGTGAAAATTAGCATGTTGATCATAAAATTTTGAAAAAATTAGGGGAAGTATCTCTTGACCAGAGGACTCTAGGAAAATTGTAACTTGGTTTAATTCACTTAAACAAACCCTAATTTGGCTAAAACCCCAAAACTGAAATTAAATTAATTTGGAACAACCACACATCACAATTATGTGAAATCAATTCTCCTCTGATCTTTAGAGTCAGGGGAATTTCACATAAAATTTCAAGTCAATTGGAAATGATTTAACCCACTAAATGGATTATTCAAATTACATGTCACTTTTGGAATTAAAAAATTCATAAAACTTAAAATACATTTCAAAAATTCACCAAACTGGTTTTGAGGACTCTCTGGGATCAGAGGAGTCTAAAAATGTTAAAATTGGAATTTTTCTAAATTCATTTTTCAACTATTTTTAGGTATTTTAATAATTAAAAATTATAAAAATCATAAAGATATTAAAATGCATAAAAATGTCATATTTGGTCCCCCAATCATTTAGGAATCAACCAAAAAATTTTCCCAAGTCTCTAAATAAAGATTTTGAATTTTAAAGATTAGGGTTATTTTCAATATTAAAAAATGGATTTTCCAACCCTTTCACTAAAATAATTCTATAAATTCAAAGAAAAATTACAAAAATATAAAATTTGCTTCTCTGAATTCCTTAGGATTCGAGAGATTTAAGAAAAATATAAAATCTATTTTTCCACCTCAATTTTATTTTATAATTAATTAATACCCCAAAACTCAAAATAATTATAATAAATAAAATAAAATTAAAAAAATCACCAAAATTGGTCCAAATGGTCCTCTAGTCAGTGGAAACTTCCCATAATTTTCCTAGGGACAGAAACTTCTTCTTGGTCATGTTGTGGAATTTTCATTGAAAATCCCCATTTTCTACTGAAATAATTATATAAATTAAGTTAAAAATATAAAATTCACATTTTCTCCTCTAATGTCTTAATTGACATGTGAGTGAGGTGACATAAAATTTTCAACTTCATATGAGTTTAATTTGATGATTTATGAGATGAACAAGTTTAAGAGGACATAAAGGTAATTAAAGAACTTTAACCTTAATTATATTTAGGCTTACCCAAAGGGAAGGGTAAAACATTTGATCTTAATTTTCCTCTTGGATGATTGAAATATAGGAAGTTAAAGGGTAGAAACTCATTAATAACCTTGAACACTAAAAAATAAATTTTAATTAATTAAATCACTTAAATTTTGGAAGATTAATTAAGACTTGAATTATTATGACTAGGGAATGTGATATAGGCAACTCCTAATTTCTTAAATTGAATCCCTAATCAATGATTTAATCAAATATTATTTAGTCATTATTAATTAAGCTATAAAAATGATAATTGAAACTAATAAAGAAAAAGGGAGATAATCTTGAAATTTTTATAACCAAACTAAAGCCTAAAACATTAAAACCAATTTGAAGTAAGAAAATCAAAAATAAAACAAACTTAAGATATCAAAACTAATCTGAAGTTGTTTAAAATTTAAAACATCAAGATTAATTCAGAACAGTTCATAATTAAAACATTAACCAGTTTAAAATATTTGGAACTAATCTAAAAGGTAGGACCATTTGAAATAATAAAACTTAACTGAATTAAACGATTTGAAGACTTTTCCAAACTTCAAGCAATTTAAAACATTTGAAAAAGACTAATAAAAAATTTATAACTAAATTGAGTCACCTTAAATCATCAACTCAAAACTTCGATTAAGAAGGGTTAAATTCTTTAACGAACTAACTTGACCCTAAAGGCTTTTCATTATTATAACTTTTAAATGAAGCATCAAATAAAATATCACCTCACTCATGGGATAATCAGACATCCACATTCACTGAGCAAGAGTTGAAAACTTAACTAAACCTGGATGATTGATTCATCACCACAGTGAAACTAACTGAACTCGAAATAATCCCCAAAATGTTTAAGAAGATGTTCAGAATTAAATTCCGAGCACTTCCCTAACTTGATGGGATTTTTCAAAAGAATAGTGAGACTTCATTGTTCTTTGATGAAGAAAATCATCCTTAACAAAACACAAGAACCTAAGATGTCATAGGAATTGACTAGCAATAGGATTAGGATTTTGGTAGATAACCAAAACCCTCCCCTTAGCTTTACCTGGGTATTTGTTGCAAATATATAAATGTCTTAACATGTGTTTTAAGTGCAGGTGAAAACAACGGGAGTGCCCATCAAGTACGCATTTTAAGTTTATTGCAATTTACATTCGACAATTTATCCCCACACTCACAAGGCCAAACGAATACAATCCCCCACAAAAAGCCCCATCACAAAGCCTCTTCAACCCAAACTTCCCTCAGACCCAAATTTCCCCTTTGATGAAACTCTGGTGCAGACCCGACAGGAGCTTAAACTGGTGCATGTAGATGTTGTGTAAGGTCACAACAAACATGTGGAATCATTCTGATTGAGGCATCCCCTCTCAGACTAAGGTATTGAAATCTTCCTCTAACACGAGTCTATTTTTGCTCTCCATGCATATATACTGTATTTCATACCGTATAAGCCATATATATATATATATATATATATATATATATATATATATATATATATATATATATATATATATATATATATATATATATATGTGTGTGTGTGTGTGTGTGTGTGTGTGTGTGTGTGTGTCTGTCTGGACTAGATGAGTTTAAATGATCAAACCGCACTTGATTTAGTTGAGTCTAGCTCGAGTTCTTAGGGCTGGAAGGTGGACAGCTCTCGGGATGAACCAGTTGAGGACGATGAATTGATGCAGTTCATTTGCACGTGTATCGAACGGACGACTCTGATTGCGTCGGGCAAAACCACAGTGCATAAAGTGCGGGAAGCGTGGCTGCTGAGTCAGATGAAAACGAATGGCGGAGCACCACGCGGAGCTTCAGAGATGTCTATGATGACACTGCGTCGTGTGGTTATAGGACTTTTAGTTTTTTTTAAATCAGAAAACCTTAGAAAATCTTTAACTTGGTGTAGACACATCACAAAAATAAAATCAAAATACCCTAATTCTCAGTTAACAGAGAATAACAATGTGGAAATAAATTTGATGTTCTTTGACTTATATATTTTTTTAATTATTTAAATACAATAAATAATACTTAAGCCATAATTTGCTCCATACATTTCACCATGGCATGAGGTTTGGAAGGCTTAAAAGCTTTGTGATTAGGGGTCTTCCCTGATTTTTCCAAGGTCGGGGGCATCTCTAGCCAAAGATTCCCAATTTTTAAGTTAATCTCCTCTATTTTGGTAAAAAAATTATAATAATTAAAAATTTAATAAAAAAATACAAAATTTATTTTTGTAGATTTACTGTGTTCAGAGGACTAGGAAAAATATAAAATGGGTTTAAATAATTAAGAATGACACTAATGGTAATTAATTCAATAAAATCATTTAAAAATTAAATAATTAAAATAAAAAATTAAAAATCATAAAAAAGACCCTGTACTCGTTAAAAACAAATAGAAGAGCTCCTCATAAAAATTTTAAGTTAATTGGAGTTAATTTACCTTCTAAAATGGCTTTTTCAAGTTAAATAGTATTTTTGGAATTGAAATAATTATGACAGTTAAAATATAAGTAAAAAAATCATGAAATTAGATTTAGGAGCTCTTAATATTTAGAGGAACTTATGAAAAATAAAATTAGAATTAAAATACATATTTCACTTCAAGCCTACATTTTGAATTTTAAAATAATTAAAAAAGCATAAAATAAAAAAATATTAAAATTCATCAAAATGTTATATTTGGTCTCCTGATCACTTAAGAGCAATTAAAATAATTTTTCAAATTTTCTAAGTGAAGATATTGAATTTGAAAGGCTTAAAATAATTTTTAAATGGTTAAAAATGAGTTTCCCTTATATTTCATTAAAATAATTACTATAATTAAAGTATAAATCAGAAAAATATGAAACTTATTTCTCTAGGTTCCTTGAACTCAGAGAGATTCAAGAAAAATATAAAACTTTATCTCTAACTTAAATAATATTTTATATTTAATTAATACTAAAAAAATCTAATAATTAAAGTAAAACTCAAAAATCATAAAAATTGGTCCAAGTAGTCCTTTGACCTAGGTGAACCTCAAATAATTTTATTATGGATATATAATTTCTTTTAATTAAATTATTGAATTTACTTTGAAAATCTTTATTTTGCATTAAAATAATTATAAAAATTAAATTAAAATTAGAAAAATCATATTTTCTCCTCTGATCTTTTAATTATCTCATAAATAGAGTAACATAAAAATTTCAAAGTCATTTGAGTTGAATTTAATAAATTATGAATTGATAGGCCTTTAGGAGCAAAATTGTAATTTTGAAATTTAAGACTTAATCAAATGTTTAAGCCTAACCAAAGAGAAACGAGTAATGAATCTTCATTATTGACATATTTAGATAATTGAAATATAAGTGATATAATGGTAGAAACCAATCTCACATTTTCCATATTAAGAATAAAATGGTAATTTTTTTAATTATTATAATTTGAAGATAATTGAAATTAAATGATTATGAAGTGAGGGGTTTGACTTTGGAAAATAATAATTCACTAATTTTGAACCCCTAACTAATGGTTAATGACAATTCAATATATTGATAATGATTAAATACATCACAAACTTAATATTTCTTAAAATTACAAATTTACTCATTAAGTCTAAAGGGCTTACTAGTGAGTTAAACTTAATGTAATTTAACTTAATAAGGTTTAGAAAAATTGAAATATAATCAACATTAAGTATTATAAAACACTAAAAACCCAACTCTAAAATTAAATCGGTAAAATTTATAATTAAATAAATTTGCCCCTGAGGGTCTTTACCAACATAATTTATAAATAAAATATTAGTGATCATTACTCGACTCATTAGGATAGTTAAAAGATTAAAGATCATTGAATATAAGGGTATATTGTGGATGAGTCATTTAACATGTATGATAAGTTCGAATGAATTCAAGACAATTCAAAATGATTGTGAAATATTTAGGGTGTTCACTGTAACTTTTAACTAGTATTCTGGATATTTTGGAGAGCAATCGAACCTATTATACTTTGCTAAAGAAGGAAATCCTCATAAATGAACAAACAAGAACTCACCAAGTTATGGTATAGGATTTGGTACTTATTTGGCAACCTATTTTCCCATTTTCTCTCATGCAATTTCAATTTCTTGCAACATTATATATGCAATACAAAAGGCTAAACTTTCTGTTGTAGCGCGAGAAGCGAACTGGTACGCTTTTATAGTTTATAGTGCTTTCTTTTCTTACATTTAATTTACTGGATTTTCCTGCTTATAAAACTCACATGTCAAAACTGAAACCTTTAGGATAACCACAAAACCAAAACAAAACAAAACAAAAATCAAATTCACCGCCACAACAAAACAAAATATAAGACAACTTAAAATTTAATCACAAACAAAACAAAATCACAATTACAACTAAATTAAAATGTCTCTATCGAATGATCGGGAATCCGTCGAAGAAGGTACCCTACGGTTGCTAACGAGATTTCCTACGGTCTGAATGAAAGCACTGAATTCATTTAGTTGAATTCGGTAAAGTCATTGAGACTAAGTGAATCCGATGAAAATAGTGGTGACGGAATGAGGGAACCGTGGGAATCTAACCGGTGTCGCTATAATAAATTTAAATTTCCTATAATAAGACATTATAACACCTCAATTTAAATATTTCCAAAATATGACACTTCTCTCATCTCTTCAATTTGACACTTTTAAAACTATATCTGCTACAACGAGGAGCTTGGAGCGTACACAGTGGGCAGCACAACCATCTTCAACAACAAATTTTTTTCCTTAGAAATAAACAACAAGACATAGGATTTCGAAGTAGTTTGCCTAATGCAACATAAACTCACACTTTATCTTTTTAGGCCTTTGCACCCCGCGCAAAATAAGCCTTAACTTGTCTTAGGATTCCGAGGTTGTCATCTGACATGACATAAATCTTCCTACCTTCCAAGCTTTCACATGATTGATATTAAGAAAATGTAAGTCCTAAATAATAAAATTGACAAGATGAAACATTAAATAATTATCTCAAATTGAAGCCAAACAAAAGAATAGTTTGAGAAACCACCAATATTTTTCTTGGAGCTTTGTTTTTCCTCTAGCTTCTCTTCCTTTTGGATTCCTGTAATAACTGTTCCAAACTTGTGCCACTCACCTATTGGATTTCCTATTACCATGTTATCTTGAAGATCCTACCTTTTGGAAGTTATGAAAATAATTTTTTCTGAAATATATCGAGAGTTTTCTTAGATATTTTTGGTTATCTAAGATGTAATTAACTATTAGAGCTTGCCCTTATAAGAAACTTAAAGACTTTAGATTAATATAAACCATATCTAGTTGCTTCATATTAGGTAGAAGAATTTGTTGGTCAACATAAATGGTTCGCAGACCAAACTTATATCATAGATTCTTTAGTTTATTTTATCAAATCACACCGCCAAGCAATGTATCCATTCTTCAGAGTATATACATGAATTGTGATGTAATGCTTGATTATTTAAACTATTGCATATATGCAATCAGTTTGATTTCATATTTTAAAATTTAAAATATACATAAATTAAATTGAAGCTTTAACGACCGACACTCTCCTAGAAGACTAGTATTGGGTCCCGCACCACTTTGAAATTCAAACCGCATCTTGACTCATTGTACCGTCAACATTTAGCTCAGTCGATTGAAACCAACATATTAAAAATCAAGTGAAAGTCTCATAAGGAATGAAGAAACCCTAAGGAGACATTTTGGACTTAGGAATTCAAATTTTTGAAACATCACACCCACATTCACACTTACATACACTTCAACATTAAATCAAAATTAAAATCAAAATTTAAATGAAACAATCACAAAAAAAAAGATTCATTTTTAACATTTATTTGAGTCCCTCTGACGTGTGTTTGAAATGTAATTGCCGAGATTGTTCTGCTATAATTCGACTTTCACTTGGTGAAGGCTGGTCGGCATTTTGTTTGTGAACGACTCTAATTGGAGCAAAAAATCTCATTTATCACGCCGCGCGTAAAACTGACTTAACTTGACCCGTCCATCAATAAATTTATCTAGAATACCCCGATGATGAAACAAACCTATCGAGCGCATTCGGAACGTCGATTTTACCCAAAATAAAAACCCACGTTACATTGATTTTATGCGAGGCAGCACGTAAATTAGGATTTCTAAATATTAAAAATAATATAAAAAATTAAAATAATCCCTTTATAAACGCCGCACACCCCCCATCCCGCTTGACTCCGTCTACGCGAGGAACGCCGGCCCTAGCCCTCTTTCGCTCAAAACTCGCCCGCCGCCGCTCCTCGCCGGCGAACGCCCTCGTCGCCGACGTTCTCCCCCGCTGCCGGAGGTTCTACCCGAGGGTTTTCGCGTGGGGACTTTGGCCTTTTTCCCGCCTAAGCCGTTTGCTAGCACGGTTCTTCGGTCCTCGCCGGCGACGACCCGCCGGCCTCCCTCGAAACCGGAATCCTTCTTCCCTAGAAGAGCAGCAAGCTTAACTCTGGCAAATTTGTGGCAATTGGTCCTGGAATTGGAGATAGAGATGGGAAACAAATACCTATTTCTTTGAAGGAAGGAAATGTTGATCTTCTGCCTGAGTATGGTGGAACTGAAGTGAAACTTGAAGGTAAAGAGTATGTCTTTTCTTTGTCAACTCATTTATTTTTTTGCTTGAATTTGTCTATTGGTCTTGAAATTCAATTGCCATTTGGTTTGAATCATATTATTATGTTTAGCATGAGTTTAATATATTGGTTTTTGCCACGGTGTTGTACTTATACTCTTTTCTACCTTTCTATGGATACACTGACAGTTGAACAAGCATATACTGTAGTTGGTGGATATTGTAATTGCATGACTTCGTCAAGTGTGTTGTAATAGCAAATGTCACTGTCTATGTGTGTATTTCCTTTAATAGCGACACCACAATTATATGTATTTTCCTCTTCACACCAGGAACTCGTATGGAATGTATAATCATTTTCATCAAATATCTGTCATGTGGTCATACTACGATTAAGCCCATAGGCAAGATCTAATAACCTTTGATATGTTATTTTAGTGGTTGTATTGTGAACCTATAACAATTTGAGAGGTACCATTAGTGTAATTTTACATGTGACGATCATATTATGCACATGTGATTAGAAGTGTTCGTTATACCTATGTATAATTTGAACCATATTGGAAATTCTGTTTCGACCTTCCCGCTTATCAGTGACTCATCTTCCATTTCCAAGTACGTCGATAAATAATCTGCTCATAATATTATTATTTGTATTTTCAAAATTGTCAGTATATAACTAACATTCTCGATAATAAATGACAATATGCATTGAGTTTGAGAACCGCGAATTTTACTACATAAATGGCTAAACTTCGCCATAGTTCATATGGAAATACAATGCAGCTGCCCGAATCTTTTTATCGCTTAGATATCATGTGTCATACCTCCCTGATGGCTCACCTGATAGTTGATGTATGGATAATTCTAATTGTGGAGGTATGCATGTCACCTATAATATGAACTCTTTGATGATCCTACTCAAAATAATATGAGCAGAAAGTTATCATTTCCTGCAATAGATATGCTTCGCAGATCGAACCCTCAGGATATGTTTTATTCTTACCAGTTTTTTTGATTTTATTTAAAATTCTATGACACATAAATTTTACAATGAATATGGTGGTCGTTTAATGTGAAATAAAATGCTACTTGTAATGTTTGTCTTAGGAAGACATACCTCTCGAAGGGATACATCCACCTCTACTGCACTAGACCCCCAATATAATCTCATAACATAGATGTATAGACAGATGCTCCATAGAGTCGAAAAAGCTAGGAAGAAATATCCGCTCAGCTTACATAATAATATGGGAACACTCGCATTTGATGTCTCAACGAGTCAACATTTAGTGTCCTCACACACAACTCTGAAGAGTATACTGACTTCGATGAAGGGATCGAGCACCGGCTTTGACAGCACTTGAAATGCAATTGGTAATAAGCACCACATAAATATATGATAATTGTGACTCTCCATGCCAAATTTCTTTCCCGTTTCCAAGTTAAAATATCGACTTAAATTTGAAACACAAATACTGGGAAACGTCATAGAATTCACCAACTCAAAAATAATCCTCAATTGATTTGGTGTAAGACAGCATGCAGTTTCAGGCTTTATTAATTTAACCATATGTATCTCTTGAAGTTCCAAGGTCCTCATTTTGCAACATTTTTTCAAATCCATTCGAACTTTTACATATCTTTTGTCTTACCCCTGACGTCCATCAAAGTGTTGAATATGTTATCAAAAAAATTATTCTCAATGTGCATAACATCGAAATTATGTCTAATAAGATTACTCATCCACTATGGAAGATCTCAAAATATATTGCGCTTCATCCAGTTGTGCGTGACATTGAAATCAGGAATATGAGTTCAAGCTAACTCTGGTCTCTCGGATCTTTGACACTTCATTGATCATATCCAATATTTCGACTCAAGTAATCTTGGGTGTGGACTTGATCTCTCAACCCTGTTTTTGAATAATTCATCGCTATTCTTTCTAAACGAGTGATCATGGTTTAGAAATCTTCGGTGGCAGTCGAACCAGCAGTTTTTCTTATTATGTTTTAGAGTAAATGCTTTCGACATATCCATGTAGTAAGAAAAAGCCATTTTGCAAACTGTGATCTAACAGGCTAACATTTCATAGGTCAGGAATCATTAATTGTCCACATAAGAGCCGCTCTCATTGAAAATTTTGCTTCGTAGTGATGTCATGCGTAAGCATACCCGGCTCTCATAGCATTTGAAGCTCTTCAATCGAAGGTTGTAAGTAAATGCATTTGGGGGTGGACTTGATCTCTCAACCCTGTTTTTGAATAATGCATCTCTTTTCTTTCTAAACGGGTGATCGTGGTTTAGAAATCTTCGATGACAGTCGAACCAGTAGTTTTTCATACTATGTTTTAGAGTAAATGCTTTCGACATATCCATGTAGTAAGAAAAAGCCATTTTGCAAACTGTGATCTAACAGACTAGCATTTCATAGGCCATGAATCACTAATTGTCCACATAAGAGCCGCTCTCATTGAAAATTTTGTTTCGTAGTGATGTCATGCGTAAGCATACCCGGCTCTCATAGCATTTGAAGCTCTTCAATCAAAGGCTGTAAGTAGACGTTGATTTTCCCCTTCGGGTTATGTGGACCAGGTATGATCAATGCCAGAAATAAGAACGACATGATCATGCACATATTGGAGGGCAAATTGTACGGCGTAATTATCACTGACCAGGATGAGTACATGGTTGCATCGTGAATGCACGAGGTGAAGCCATCCGTCCCAAGCCTAACATTGTGTACTTCTACTTCGAAGTTCGGGTAATTACAGTCAAAATGTCTCCAGGCCTTACCATGTGACAAATGACTAATCGAGTTAGCATCAACAGAACCAGTCTTTGTGCCAATTCATGTGTGGGGATGTATGCATGGAAGCAAACAATCTCTGAAGTTGGAGTATGAGCGAAAAATAAAATAAACACTTGAATGAAGTATTTTTCTGATTTTTATTCTTTCTCCGTCTTTGTTTGAATATATCTGCACCACAAAATCGGCAAGTCGTCTCGACTGCATTGGTCTTGTAATATATCATGCACCCATTAACGCAACAATCGATCTTCTTACATCGTAAGCCTAACTCTGAAACTAACTTTTTAATTCTATACAGGTCATCCAACACTAAATTCTATGCAGGGTTAGTCTCTTTCAATAAAGTTGCTACCTGATTGAATGTTTTTATGGGCATTTTAAAATCAGATTTGGTGGACAACAATCTCAGCGCACTGATAACTTTGTATGTGCGGTGTAATCAACTCATGAATGTTGTTGTGAAGCGTTCAGTAAGCAACATAATTGTTGCGACTCATTATTCGGTGTTTCAACTTCATGTTGAATGCTCCCAATAAATTGAGCTTTCTGAGCATCATGAACCATTTTTTATAAGTGTCATGATCAAATTTCTTTGCATTGGGGGGGGGGGTCCCATAACTTGTCAAGGCATCTCCTTGATCGAATTGAATTTCAAGTTCATACTCACCATATGCAGTCCAATACCAATAATTAGGTTTGAATCTCTTGCGCTAAAGATCCAACTTAAGTTATTTGGGTGACAACAATTTTTTATTTTTGTACTTTGCATAAGGACACCAGAACTTTCCCTCGTAACGATATATGGACAACTGTGATGCCACCTGTACAAATTTCTCAACACCATTTAAGAACTCATCTGTGAGTTCCTTTCGTCATTGATATAATCTATTATACATCTAAATTCTTAAATTATAAAATTTCATCTGCAGCTTAAATGGAGTTTTATGGGTTAGTTCAACTAGTACGGAAATAAAAATTAGTCAATACTTACAATAAGAAATCGACACTACTTGGTTAACCAACCAACTGCAAGCAACTAACTTGAATTCTACTAATAACAAAGCCATGTATATCACCATCACTTTGAACAAGGCCCAATGCACTCATCTACTTCAACCAACATTAATTCAACAATTAACTTCCCTATCTATATCACCCTCACTCCGAACATTGGACCAATCGATGCATTCCTTCGATTCAACCAACCAACTTCAATTCTACTAATACATCCCCATCTATATCATCATCATTTTAAATAATAGACTCGATCGTGGCATTCATCCACTTCAACCAACCAATGTGAGTTATAGTAATACCATCCTCTTCTATATCACAATCAATTTGAACAAGATCTGATGTATATATTGCTTCACTTCAACCAACTTGAATTCTACCAATAGGTAAATACATACCACTAAATACTTATGTATTTACATAGCTAACTCCTACGCTTCAACTTTTATGAATACATGCCACCTAATACTTAGCTATATACATAGCTAACACCTAAGCTTCATTTTTTATGAAGATATTCATACAAACCATTAAACTTTATGTATATACATACCTAACACCTAAAATTCAACTTTTACGTACATACAACATTACAAACGCATCACGTACCTAACACCTAAACTTCAACTTTTACATACATATCACATTTACATAACTAAGCAAAAATTTAAATGACAGATTTAAAGACGCAAATGAAATTACCTTCCTAAATGTTTTCTGATTGGAGCGAAGCGGAAGGATGAGAACTATGGGAGTTTCGGTGGTCTCTATAAGCCGAGTACCGTCTTTACCTTCCCACCTAAGCTAGCTATCCATAATGGCGACTGTATCGCGATAGGTGATGGTTTTGAGCGAAGCTGCGAGGGAGAGAGAAAGGTGAGAGGAAGAGTGGAGAGCAAGGGATTCAAGCAGATTGGAGGACGAAAGTCCGCAGAGAGGAAAGAAATGAAATTTAGGCGTGCAAGATGAGAATATTAGGTCATTTGTGTTGAATTTTCATCGGATTTGCTTCTCATATAGTTTGACACTAACAATTAAAGATTATGCGTCACTTAATCTTACGCAAATACGACGCAATAATGCTCGCTAATCTAAATAAAGTTTCGATGTTTTCAAAGTGTTTTTTGTTGTCGAATTTTTAGATACAAAATTCGACGCAATTATCAAAATTGATTATTTGTTGCTTAGTCCCTGCAAACCTGACGCTGATATTTGCTTCGGAAAATTTCGATGCAAATGTCGGACACTAAACTTTGCATCTCCTATAGTGATAGGTTTATAACATCCAAATGTTAAATATGAAGATATAGGTGTTTAACATGTGTATAAAGAGTTGTGTGGTGTGTGTAAATTTACCTTTCTTGAGTGCCACTATAAAATACTAAAATTTTGATAAAAATTAAAAAGAAGTAATGATTTTTAATTACGAAGTTTTATATTTGAGTGAAAATATGAAAAATGGATGTAAAAGGATGCTAATTTTATAAATAAAAATTTCAAGTGAGCAAATGTACTACTTTAAGAAAACAAGTTTTATTGATTTGTTAGCTTACATTCAAAAATGAGTTTCCTTGCAATTAGAAAACTCAAATTCTAAGGGCCTAATGGATTAAGTCCACCGACTATACATTAAATGATTTAATTCTGATCATGCCAATATTACTCATTAGCCGTACTTTTGGAGGTAACAAGCTTCTTGCCACCTTGATGGCCCCCTTGAGTATATCTGATGCTTGTCAGCATTCACATGTGTTCTCCAATCTGACTTGCTAAGCTTAAACATTCAAGAGAGCTCCTCCAGCCAAGCTCACTCATATTTCCCGAGTTCTTCTTTCAAGCTTGCCCAGTGCTAATTGAATTATTCAAGCCAAGGTCACCGATAACCACTTGGCTGCATCACTTATATTGATGAAGAATTCTTAGAGGCAAGTTTATCTAGCTCCAAACGGTTAATTGCGACACTAGGCAGCACCTAGGTAGCTCCAAGCGGTCACCTATAGCACTAGGCAGCACCTAGCTAGCTCAAAATGGTTAATTACGGCACTAGGCAACACCTAACTAGCTCCGAACCGACACCTAGATGACTCCAAACAGTGCACAAAACCCGCCCCCAAACAGACATATAAAAGACTCCAAACAGTGCACATCATAAACAGGTACATTTAAAGCTCCAATAACTGCATTCAAATCAGTCCACAAAATGCCCAAAAATAGTGTCAAAAATTGTAATTGATAGAGCTTAAAATAGTCCTTAAAACACTCCAAAAACATTGCAAAAACTTGCTTCAAAACATTGCCGAAACATCAGTTGCAAGTAAGATGCACAGGTCCTCTAGGATGTTTCATGCTAATACAATGCAATATCAAAGAAGCATTACAATCTGGTATGCGCCATCAAAAAGCCATCCAACTCTCCAATGGTGTAGTGAAAGATCACATTCTGTGATGAATAGCCTGCACAAGTAAAGCTTGTCCGACTACATCTAAGATTTAACTCTAAGTGAAGGTACACTCATGAAGATCTTTGGAAGATTTTCATGTATTCTACAAAATCCCCATGTATCTAGCATATATTCACCTGCCTAAAATCCAACTTTAATAAAAAAAAAATTCATATGCGTGTTCCCATTTAGCATGATTCAAGTGCTATAAATGTAAAGAAAAAATAAAATAAAGATAGAACTTAGATGTTAAGCATGTAAATGCATTAGAATAGGATGGTATGCATGTAAACCTTCTTTGGCTGATTCGGTTGGGCTGGAATGGATAAAAGATTCAGGTGCGGGGAACCAGCTGCAGACCGCGAACTGGGGGAGGAAGGAGAGGATTTCGGCTTCCTTGGCTGTGAGCGTGAGTTGAGAGCGAGAGGGAGCTGGAGCCGGATGAATCGTTCGGGCGAGAGGTGCCGAGCGGGTAGACGGGAGTGAGGGCTTCGGTGGACAACAGGTTGAGGCGAGTGGGGCTCCTGGTCGCACGAGCGAAGAGGAGCGAAGGGGCTTCTGTCGAGCGAGGAAGAAGCGAGGCGGGCGGGCGAGCGAGATTCAGTTCGCAGGGAGTAGGGGGCTTCGTTTCACATGCGAGGGGGAAAATAGGCGACGGTTTTGGCGCAGAGGGAGAAGGCGGGATCGAGAGTCTCAAGCAGGTAAGGATGTCAGCGTTTGGGGCTTCTGGTCGCAGAAAGGAGGAGAAGAGGGGAAGATGTGAGTCGATCTCGAGAGAGAGGCGAGTGAGGGGGGCTTCGGTGCAAGATCAAATGAGTATTGGGTGCAAAGCTTCTGTCGAGAGGAAGGGGCGAGGGCGAGCTTTCGATGCAGAGGGGGAAGAGGCAAAGCAGGCGAGCTGGTTCGAGCGGCGGAAGAAAGAGGTTTCAAATGAATGAGGGAGTCGAATACTATACTTGCATTTTGAAAGTGTCCGTTGCAAGGGCGGGAGATTAATTACTTTCCATTAAAAGAGTATGTTTAATTGGAAATCAATAATACTTGATTAAATTTAATTAATGATTTAGGCGGGGTAATTTAAAATTTGAAATTTAAATTACAAGTTCGGCTGTCAGCCCGACCCGATATAATTGGGCTGTGTTTAGCCTGAATCGAACCGGCCAAGCCTAAACACACTTCCTTTAATTAAATTTAATACGCATCAATTTTTGTGCCACTTAGGCGCGTGCAGAACCATAGCAATATGGGTGTCATTTATAGCTGAAGTTGACGTCCCAGATGCATCCGCGTGGTTCGTTTCGTCATACGGAGTCGTCCGGACGAATTCGTCGACGGTCGACCCTACTCAGGCCAACATTGTGCGCGGTGCGAAGCGTGCTCAAAATTGTGGTGTCCGCCAGTGCTCGAGTCACTAAGGGTTCACCTAAGGTCGTCTGATCCTGTAGGAACTCATTTTTGGGCCCTCTACATGTTAGTCGCGCCACTGCACACTAGAAGTCGAAGTCTTGGGACTTATTCGTATGAGGTTTCACAAAAATGGGTCAAGAAGTGGTTCGAAGTTTTATGAAATGTGGGCTCCGTTACTAGTCCGCTAGGATGGTCAATAAGGAACTCCTAAAGCTAGATCCTATGGTCTAATGTGAAGGAAGCTAGGACCTCACTAAAAATGATATCAACAAAAGGACCCTCAATAGGTGTGGTGTGCAAGATATGCACACCGCGCGTATTGGTGTTGACCGAAGCGACCCACACAACCAAAAGAAGTGTCTAGTTGTGTCATACTTAGAACAAACTAAATGCGAACCAGGTTTGGGAAAGGAATTTGAGTTGGGGCTCCCACTCGGAAATCCCAGCTCAAGGAAGGACTTGAGCTTAGAATTTAAAAGTTTCTACTGGGGATTAGCAAATGTATTTTCAAATTTTTATTGCGAGTTTGAGCTTTCAAATTTGAATGTCGATTTGATTTGTTTTGTGTTGATCTTGTGTTATGGAATTTGAAGTAGTCGGAATCCCCGCACCGACCCTGGAATTTGAATTTGAAGGATTCTGAAGCCTTAACATCCATCAAAGGGGGTCTTACCTCCTATCCTCGAAATTTGATTTGTTTTTTTTTTTTTTGTTTTGTTGAATTTGTGGAATATTTGTAGAATTTCAAGGAATCAGAATCCCTGCATCGATCCTGAAGTTTGAAATTGAAGAAATCGGAAGCCTTAACACCCATACGGGGGCCTCACACTGATTTTCAAAGATTTGAATTTGAGGAATCTGAAGCCTTAACATCCATATAGGGGGCATAACACCGATCCTCGGGAATTGAATTTGAAGGAATCAGAAGCCTTAACATCTGTATAGGGGGCTTCGCATTCCTTGTGAATTTGAAATTTGAAGGAAAACCAAACTTAGGAAGGAAAACCTTAACATCCATTTAGGGGGCTTTACATCCAACCTCAGAAATTTGAATTTGAAGGAATCAAAAACCTTAACATCCGAATAGGGGGCCTTATATCGATCTAAGAGAAACTTTGAATTTGAATGAATCAGAAGCCTTAACATCAGGTATAGAAGTCTCACGTTGATCCTCGAAATTTGAATTGAAAGAATCGAACGCCTTACGTCCATGTAGAGGACTTATATCGATCCAAGAGAAACTTTGAATTTATTACATTATGAAGGAAAGCCTTAACATCCGCTAAAGGGGGTACTAACATCTATCCTAAGAGGTAAAGAATGAATCAGAACCCTTAACATCCATTATAGGGGGCCTCACACCAGTCCAAGAGGAAATTTGAATTTGTTACATCAGGAAGGAAAGCCTTAACATCTGTTGAAGGGGGGACTAATATCCAACCTAAGAGGTAACGAATGAATCAGAAGCCTTAACATCCATTATAGAGAGACTTACACCGATCCACGAGGAAATTTGAATTTGTTACATTAGAAAGGAAAGCTTTAACATCCGCTGAAGGGGGGACTAACATCTAACCTAAGAGGCAAGGAGTCGAAAGCCTTAATATCTATTGAAGAGGGTCTTATTCCACTCCACAAAGATTTGAATTTATAGAAGACCACATTAGGAAGGAAAACCTTAACATCTATTTAGGGGGTTTTACATCAACCTAGAAGCGAAAGAGTCGGAAGCCTCAGCATCCGTTGAAGGGGGTCCTCGCCCACTCCAAAAATAAAATTTGAATTTATGGAAGGCCACGTTAGGAAGGAAAACCTTAACATCCATTTAGGGGGTTTTACATGGAACCTAAGAGATAAGAAGGAGTTGGAAGCCTTAACATCCATTGAAGTGGGTCTTACTCCACTCCACAAAGATTTGAATTTATGAATTTGTGAGGAATTCTTATAGAACTTTTTTGAGAGTTGTGTAAAATGTTGACAGAAAGAAATCAAATTAAGAAGGAATGCCAAGGGACTCACATCCAACTCAAGATCTGATCAAAGAAAATGTTTTTGTGAAAGGAGGTGCAGTTCCATATCAACGGAATCAGCCAACCCTCACTCCCACCGGACTGAAGGCAAAGAAGAACACAATTCTATGTAAATGGAGCCAGCTAACCTCTTCCGCGCAAGAAGGAGGACCCATAGTTTCTGTAGAAGGAAATTTCGGGCTGAGAGAAGTGACGCTAGGGATGGGTCGAAGAAAATCAACTTGATCGGGTTAGAATTCGAAGCTTGAAATTTTGATTTTGAATTTTTGATCGTTTTGATTTGATGCCGAGCTTATTTTTATTTTTGTTGTGTTTTGATATATCTTTGTTTATGTTTTGTGAGTTTTCTTTTGTTGCATTGTTGTTAGGATTTAGACCCAGTTTTAGACAAGTATGACATCGGTGCTTCTAAGGACAATGCTTTGTCTTTGAAACACCATGATGCACAATACTTCTTGAGGTACCATCCATTGACTTGCGACATGTGTAAATACAACCCATTCTTTATGATGTTATCGGAATTGTATTATTTCAAGTACACATAAAGATGTGCTAGTCATAGGGACATCACAGCTCGAAATGTTGTAGCTTTGTAGCTCCGTTGTGGCAGTCGCCGTTTCTTTATCATCGATTTGTGGAGATTGTTCACATTGATTTGGGAGATTGTTTTAATATTCTTCAAATTGAGGATGCAGTTGTATCGTCTGGGTATTGAGAGATATTATTCATGATCGAATTCCATTAATCCTTAATAACATTGCCCTTTCTTTAATCCTTTCTTTCTGGGCTTAAGCAAAATTCAGAATTTAGTTCATGTGATTAAAATATTTTTCATCTCTCAAGAATATTTCTGAGCTGATTAATAGTCAACCAAAAGACACAATATCACTTAACTATTTTCAGATTATAATATAAAGAGAATTTTCTTAAGACACCTTTCAAGTTTTATTAATTATGGGAGAACTCAAACACCAATTTTTGATTTTATGCTCACCTCAAGCTTCTTCCCATGGAGCTTTTTTTTTTTCTCATCTTTTTTTTTACACGGAGAATTATTATGTCTGGTGAAGTATGCTTTAAAGGTTTAAATGTCTGAATTGAGACACCAATTTTTGATTTTATGCCCACCTCAAGCTTTTTCTCAATGGATTTTTTTCTTCTTTTTTTTCACTGAAAATTACTATAATTGGTAGGACACACATTAAGGATTTTGAATGTCTGAACTCAAACACCAAATTTTGATTTATGCTGACCTCAAGCTTCTTCTCATGGAGCCTTTCACATAATTTTTTTTATTTGCTTCTTTTGTTTTCTAAGAATTACTATATCTGGTAGAACATGGTTTAAAGATTTTGAATGTCTGAACTCCCTTGATTAATAATTCTCAAACATTTTTTTAGACGAATCGTAGGATATTATAACACATTCGAACGATTGCTGACCATTCTGCCGAGGACGTTGGTAGATCTGTTGAGGTTGTTCGGTTTGTATCTGCAACGGTCGCTTGCCCTTACCAACCACTGCTACTGTCTCTGATTTCTTCTCAGATATCTTCAATGGCTCAGCCTTCCAGACTTTCAAGAAAGCCAAGTCGCTTAACTTCTTCTTGGAGATTCCTAACTTTTCTAAGCAGCTTCTCGATGTTTTGATGGTGAATCCCTTGAGTGAGAAACTTACTGGACCATGAATGCTCTTTAGAAGTATTTCAATTGCATGTTGTTCTTGGAGTTGCGGCTCACACTTCATGCTCAAATTTCTCCATCGCAGAATGTATTCCATCAATTTTTCAATTGGTTTTTTGTCGCTCCACCACGAGATCACCGACGGTGATACAGTGTTTAGCTCCAGCGAACCGCTTAACAAAGATATCTTCCAATTCTGTAAATGTTCTCACTGAGTCATTGGGTAGTTCGGCGTACCAGTCAAATGCAATTCCTGAAAGACTTCTCACGAATTGACGACACAACAACGCATCGCTACCCCCCGCGTTGCAGCAACTTGCTTGGAAGTATGCAACATGATGTCGGGGGTTTCCCGTTCCATCAAATGTGTTGAACGACGGTGGTACGAAACTCTTAGGGTATTTTACGGCATCAAATTCCTCCGGGTAGGGTCTACCTATTAGAATCAATGCCCCTCCTTTTGATTGAGCCAGGACTTCTCTCACCTGTTCTACCATTTGTTTGATGTCTTTCTCTGGTATCATGCTCTGGACTGAATCTTTCTTCTGTTGCTCCTCTCTGTAGGCGGAAGCGAACTCTTTTCTTTCATCTGTGATATGAACAATTTATGGCTGGTTGGCCTCTAAAAGCGCTGCCCTGGGTGACTGAGGCCTGTTTTGTAGTGCGACCATGACGACCATCATTTCCTTCATTTTCTTTTCCATTTGCCTAATTTGTTCATCTCTTTGTTGAATGGCCCGTTGCCACTCATCAGCGGTGTTCTCCTCAGCGAATGATGGAGCATCACGCAGTGATGAAGAGGCTCTGGTCTCAACAACAACGATTTCTGTGAAATCTTCCATCACGTAGTTTGACGGATCATAGGGTTCATCACCTATATCTTTTCTTCGTTCTTCAGACAGTCGTGCAATGTCGACTGTAAACCTTTCCAACGTAGCCTCAATCAAGTTTCTTGATAACTTTAAGGTCAGTTGGAGGTTTCTTATCAACATTATTTTTTTTTGTCGAGTACTGGTGTAGTCATGTAGAAGTCAAGTGTAACAATTGGTTCAATCAAAATCATATTGATGGAACATTTTCCAGATTCAATCAAATATTCTTTCGGGATCGTTATCTTCCCAATCTTAAAGTTCTTCTCGAGCCATTCTTTGAAGCTGATACAGTTCTTTATAGTGTGTCCGAGTAGTTTGTGGTAGGGGCAGTAGTTGAGATGGTTTTTCTTGTCAACTCCCTTCGGCCTCTTTGGCTCTCTTAATATGAATTTGGGATTCTTGATCAAATCCTCGAACATCTTGCTTACTGACTTACTTTCGAAAGAATATACTTTGTTCAACTGACTTCGCTACGCATGAACATTGTTTTCATCCATACGAATTGTGGCCTCTCTTTGGATTGATTGTTGACTGTATTGTTGAGAAGGTTGGAAATCCTGCCTTGACTGCTTGTCTCTATCAATTATTGTCACTGTCCCATATTTCTCTTTAAACGTCGTCATCGACCTTGGACCATTATGGAGAGATGGTTGCGGTAACATAGTAGCAAGCTTCTAGACTCCATCCTCTCCGTAGGTAGCAGGCAAATGGTGAAACCTATTCCCCTTGAGTAGCGGTGAGGCCTCACGTAATACCGTCACATCCAGTCGGAGGGCGGTGGAAGTAGTAGCCAACTCTGCGGCTTTCGCCTTCTCAACCTTCAGAATCTTCCTATTACGCCTCCTTTCCTGTGTCTTAGTCAGTCGCACGGACATTGAATTAGACCCAATCTCGAATACGGAAAACGGCGGGCCAAAAGCATTGACTGACACTTCTTCGTATAGAATCTCCTTCCCTTTGTTTAGCGGAGCAACTGGTGTAGTAGCGGTGAATCCGGCGGTAGAAGAAAAAACAGTCCTGGAAGCAGTCCCAACGTTTCTAGCGGCAGACTTTACAGCTACGATAGGGTTCTTTTCCATCAACACTCTTTTCAGAGGGGGGAATTTATTAGCAGATTTCAGGTTGAAATCCACGACAGGCTCGACGAACCTGTCCATTTCAGATTTCATTACTGCGACAACAACATTCCCAAACTTGGCTTCAATATCATTGAATCCTTGTCCAAACTTGTTGATTGTCAAGTCAGGTAGCTCACTCTTGCTAACAACAAACTCCATTCCAGTGGTGAAAGAAAAGATCAACTTTGGTGAAGACATTGTCCCCGTCATTTGAAAAATTTCCAAAGGTCAGCGATGTCCCATGCTTTTTGATTTCAGCAGAGGTATTCAAGTTAACACACTTGTCTTATGAACTGGACATCCATTAAAATTTATTCATGTGAGAGAAGTTTCAGTTTAACTTGTTCACAACAAGTCAAACTCAAAGAGAGATGAAGATAGGACCCGGTCCGAGATTTGTAGGAGTTAACTTCGCATCGAACTCGCTTTGATAGATTGCTCATATCTTACCACACCTATTGGGGGTCCGCCCCACTTTAAAATCTTGAAGATTCCGGAACCTCTATGTTTAAGGGTGATTAAACAGATGACTTCAGAATCCAAAAAGAGTTGGTTATACCCGCTCAATGAAGAAATGAGTGAGGTACGCCAACGGAAAAATGGTAAGCTGGCCCACTAGGGACATGGACACACTACCGATGTATGAAAACAAAACCTCCTGATCAAAATGGAGAGAGAAACTAGTCTCCAGCGGAGTCGCCCGAATTTGTCGGTCTGCTTTTGAAAGATAATAAATGATTTAATTTAGTATATAGAGGTATATAATTTTTAAAAATAGTTTTGAAAATAATGTATTTTAAGTTTAAAAGATGAGACCGTCTTGATCTCATTTACCTAATAGTTTACATAATTGTGCCCGATACCACGAGTGATACACTTTCTCGAAAGACGAGTGTATCCCGTGGCAGTGGAGCCAATCATACGAACTAAAAGATTTGTAACATCCGTTTGGTCTGCGAACCTTTTATATGTGATCGACAAGTTTCCCTACCTAATATATAGATTAGGTAGGGTTTATTTACTCAGGTTCCAAGTTCACTATGAAACGAGCACCTATAGTTAATTAGCATCACAAATGTACGAGGTCGACTGGAAAATCTCGATAATGATCGGTCGTTTTGTCTTCAAGAATCTCAAAGTTTAGGTTTTCACGGTAGCACATGAAAAATCAAGTGTGAAAGGCTCAATGTGGAACACTTATTTCCAGGAGTCAAATGGGTGAACGGAAGGGGATGTCACGGATCTGAGGCAAGCTTCAATGACTTTCTAATTATCCTATTGTGTGGCTGCGTTTTGGAGAGATGTTTATTAAGTATTTCAATCCTGCAAATTTTATTATTTGTGACTTACACTTGCATAATATCTGATTATGCAAGTAGCCCGCAAAGATAAGAGAGTTTATGTCGTACTGTACGACAACCTCGAAATCTAGTACGAGTTAGGATTTACACCGCAGAACACGGTTGCACAGAAGCCTGAACGTGTGAGATTTTACGTCACGCCGGGCGAGCTACCTCCAAGTCCCATGAGTCGTTATTTAAACTAAGGGAGAGAGGTTACTAAAGAAGATCCTCTTCCTGCTCGATCTGAATTCCTCGCCGTGCTGTCCACGAATTTAGCTCAAAACCTTCTGTTGTAGCGATGGCTCCAGGTTTCAAGCATTTGAGGCTGGTGGTTTATGTTTCACAGTTTTCGTGTCAAATTTCGGTTTTGTTTTGTTCTTTTTGTTTCGGTTTCGGTTTCAGTTATGATTTTGCATGCAGAATAAACAAATTACATATATATAAAAGGTACTTGAAAAGTAAAATGCGGTAAAGTAAAATGTTGTAAATAAATTGTAAAAAAAAAACATACCTGAGCATCTGCTACTGCTGTCTGATTCGTATTGCAAACATAGTATAATTCGCAGAAGATTAAAATAAACATGCAGGAAAAGTAAGCGAAGTGAGAAAACCCAACACAGAAGTTGAAAAAATGCGTCGTAGAAATTACATGCAAAACTCGTAGTTACGTATGAAGTAGGCTGGGTGTAAGCGAAGTTAAGTGGGGGCTCGAGCTGGGTCAAGGTCTTCGACCTTGAATAAGGAGTATGCAACCCAGACGATCTACGGAGGACGATTCTTAACCTCAATCCGAATGATTGTAGCTATAGCCTTTATGAGTTTTTATAAGAAAAATTCTTTTATTTTTAAATGAAAATTATTGTTTAAGTTTTTATGCGAGTTAACGTTAATAAGCGAAAATGATTTTTGTTTTATTTTTGTAAATGCTTTGTAAAGTAGTATAGTCACGAATTTAGTCATCTCTAATCGAATGTAGACTACCAGCGACCTAAGATCGTAGGGGTAAACAATCTCACCAAAAGTCGGTGAATATTATCATCGGTCATTTCCTTTCGTTTATTAAAGATATTTGAGTAGTAGATACTATAAAAATTCTTACACCCGTATCCTTCGTTTAGCGCACATTAGCATTATTATCATCTCCTTAGCCACCTAGACCTCAGACTTACACCAGTCCGATGATCCATATTTGGCATTAAAAAAATATCCCAAATTGCCAAGAAGATTTGAGTGTAATGTTCAAACTCAAGTCCCAGAGCATTGGGTTTCACTGTAGGTTAAGTCACGTCGAAAATTTCATTATTTGATTTAATTGAGGAAGCTGAACCACGTCTCGGTGCATCTCCATGTCTAGTGTGCTGATCAGTTTGTGAACTAGAGTCAAGTGTCTAGTCTTGTCATTCATTTGAAAATTAGGTAGATGAACTCTTACAAAGAGTGTGCTCCTAAAGTCTAAGAAGCCAACATTGAAAATTAGGTGGATTAATTCTCACCTAGGGTGTGCTCCTAAAGTCTAAAAAGCCTAAACTGCAAAATTAGGTGGATGAACTCTCACCTAGAGTGTGCTCCTAAAGTCTATAAGCCTACACTGAAAATTGAGTGGATGAATTCTCACGTAGGGTGTGCTCCTAAAGTCTAGGAAGCCAACACTGAAAATTGGGTGGATGAAGTGATTTAAAGTGACTAATTCTCAATTAGGTATTTTCCAACTAATCCTCGAATGTCTCTAAGTGACTTCCAAATAATTAAATCTGAAATTCTCGTTTTGACTCAACCATTAAATAAATAAATAATAATAATAAAAAAATAAGACGAGAACAGAAGAGGCCGGCTCATTTCCAAAGCTAGCGAAGCCAAAAAGGGGGAATACAAGTGAACCAGGCCTAAACAACAATCCTAAGGCCTCTAACGACTCCGGGCGACTGCTAGGAACTCCGGGCAAGGGTCCTAAGGCTTCCTACGACTCCGAGCAGCAATCCTAAGCACTTAAACAACCACATACAACAATTGGCGACTCCAAACAACACTCCCATAGCTTTTCTAAGCTTCCTACAGCACCCAAGCAGCAATTCCAAGCTCTAAACGGCTAACTACAGCACTAGGCAGCACCTAACTAGTTCTAAATGGTTAATTACGACACTAGGCAACACCTAGGTAGCTCCAAACGATCACCTACAGCACTAGGCAGCACCTAGCTAGCTCCAAACAGTTAATTACGACACTAGGCAGCACCTAGGTAGCTCCAAACGGTTAATTACAGCACTAGGCAGCACCTAGCTAGCTCCAAACGATCACTACAACACTATGCAGCACCTAGCTAGCTTCAAACGGTTAATTGCAAAACTAGGCAGCACCTAGGTAGCTCCAAACGGTCACCTACATCACTAGGCAGCACCTAGCTAGCTCCAAACTGTTAATTATGGCACTAGGCAACACCTAACTAGCTCCAAACAAACACCTGGATGGCTCCAAACAGTGCACAAAACCCGCCCCCAAACCGGCATATAAAAGACTCCAAACAGTAAACAAAACCTTCATAAACAGGTACATTTAAAGCTCCAATAACTGCATTCAAATCAATCCACAAAACGCCCCAAAATAGTGCCAAAAATTGCAATTGATAGAGCTTAAAACAGTCCTTAAAACACTCCAAAAACATTGCAAAAAACTGCTTCAAAAAATTGACGAAAAATCAGTTGGAAGTAAGATGCACAGGTCCTCTAGGATGTTTTATGCTAATACAATGCAATATCAAAGAAGCATTACAATCTGGTATGGGCCAACAAAAAGCCATCCAACTCTCCAATGCTGTAGTGAAAGATCACATTCTGTGATGAATAGCCAGCACCAGTAAAGCTTGTCCGGCTACATCTAAGATTTAACTCAAGTGAAGGTACGCCCATGAAGATCATTGGAAGATTTTCATGTATTCTACAAAATCCCCATGTATCTACCTATATATTCACCTGTATAAAATCCAACTTTAATATAAAAAAAAAAATCATATGCGTGTTCCCATTCAGCATGATTCAAGTGCTATAAATGTAAAGAAAAAATAAAATGAAAATAAAACTTGGATGTTAAGCATGTAAATGCATTAGAATAGGATGGTATGCATGTAAACCTTTCTTGGCTGATTCGGTTCTCATGCGAGGGAGAAAATAGACGAGGGTTTTGGCGTAGAAGGAGAAGGCGTGATCGAGAGTCTCGGGTAGGTAAGGATGCGAGCGTTTGGGACTTCTGGTCGCAGAAAGGAGGAGAAGAAGGGAAGAGATGAGTCGATTTCGAGAGGGAGGCTAGTGAGGGGGGCTTCGGTGCAGGATCAAATGAGTATTGGGTGCAGAGCTTCTGTCGAGAGCAAGGGGCGAGGGCGAGCTTTCGGTGCAGAGGGGGAAGAGGCAAAGCAGGCGAGCTGGTTTGAGCAGAGGAAGAAAGAGGGTTCAAATGATTGAGGGAGTCGAATACTATACTTGCATTTTGAAAGTGTCCGTTGCAAGGGGCAGGAGATTAATTAACTTCCATTAAAGCAACAGGCTTAATTGGAAATTAATAATACTTGACTAAATTTAATTAACAATTTCTAAACCCACATTCTTTAATTAAATTTAATACGCATCAATTTTCTTGCCACTTAAGCGCGCGCAGAATCTTAGCAATATGGGTGTCCTTTCTAGCTGAAGTTGACGTCTCAGATACATCCTTGTGGTTCGTTTTGTCATCCGGGATCGTCCGAACGAATTCGTCGACGATCGACCCGACTCAAGCTAACATTGTGCATGGTGCGAAGCGTGCACAAAATTGTGGTGTCCGCTAGTGCTCGAGTCACTAAGGGTCACCTAAAGCCGTCTGATCCTATAGGAACTCATTTTTGGGCCATCTACATGCTAGTCCTTAGCCCTTGCAACTAAAAGTCGAGTGTTTGGGACTACTCATGCGAGGTCTTCACAAAAATGGGTCAAAAAGTGGTTCGAAGTTCTATGAAAGGTGGGCTCCTTTACTAGTCCGCTAGAATGGTCAATAAGAAACTCCTAAAGCTAGATCATTGGGTCTAATGTGAAGGAAGCTAGGATCTCACTAAAAATGAAGTCAACAAAATGTTAGATATCTAAATAGCATATAGATAGGACCTGGGTGGTATGCACGTAAATACCACAAAAAAAGGCTCACAGTTGGGGAAGAATCTTGAAGAAAACCTAACTTTATGCTTCTTTCTTTCAAAGGAACTTGTCTGCGGCGGTGCTTCTCCGGCCATGTTCTGGGTATAGCCTGACCAACGTAGACAATATTCAGAATATTTTACTATTAAAGGTACGTTCTTTTCTTCGGACAGTCCTAACTGTTTTCTGACGTTGCAATTTGAGGGTAATTTATCATTTCATTTGTTGAAAAATATTCATTTGAATTTGTTCTTGGTTTCGTTGATACGAGACGGCTTCATTTCATGGGGCTGAAAATTCTTATAAGCTTTTTGGTTGGATGATTTACGTTGACCAGCATTTATGGCTTGCCAAACGTCCCAATATCAAAATAAATCCTATGATTTTTTTTTTCGCTCTGGATGCTGTTATTGATGTTTAGGTCTTTGCTCTCTTAAATGATTGACTACTATTTTCTTGTTAATTTGCATTAATTTTTGTGATGTAAAGTTATATTTTACAAACAGATTTGTTTGTGTGTGGAAGCATTCAAAATGCTATTGTCTAAATTTTAAAAAAAATATATATTTCTTATACTCATAGTAGTTTTAAAAGATGTTACTTTTCCTCTTACAGCTTTACAATCACTTTTACAGAAATTTTTAACCGCCTCAGCAAGCACTTCTTTTTGCTTATGAATCAGGATAGGCATATGAAGTGGATGGTAGAAATATTTTAAGAACCCTCATGTATATATGAGGACTAGGTTTGAGAATGCCATAAATTTAACCTAACAGGGAGTCAGTTTTTCAAATTTTGTTCTTAGGGGCTGTTGGCTCAATATTGTTTGTATACTAGTGTTATTAACATGACAATTTCACTGTCATTCCAACTTTCTTCTGCTTGTGAATATCTCTCTTAATCTAATTGGTCTGGAATCATTGAATGAAATAAAAGAAGTTAAATTTTCTCTCCCATGCATCATCTTTTTGACTGGCTGCTTTTCTCTTATCCTTCTACAATTGCGCTTTTTTCCTCTCTTATTTCTGGACTCTTTCTCCTTTGTTTCCCTCTAACTAGGGGTTAAAAACAATATAAATTACTAAGTTATGAAGAAGAGGAGCATAGGAAGAATCTTGATGTCACTAAATTATGGCATAGATGTCATTTAGAGAATTCTTGTAGAAAATAGGTCAAAAAAATAAATAGCTGACATTAGCTATAACATTATATAACATTAAAGTTGTCATCAATCAGCTCCTGTTGGTTCACAATTAGTCTACGTCTTTAAATGTTCGCATATCTCGCTGATGATGTATGGAGACTAGTGTTCTCTTGGTATGTTATTTAGCAAGAGATGTGATAAACTATTATTTAATGCAAATGAGGGTACTTATTTGTGAACATTTATGCTGCAATTTAATAGTCTTTGTTAATATCACTTTAGTGTTTGTTATAAGTTTTTTAATTCAATTTTGTTTGTCTGAGCAAAGAGGAAAATTCTTTCTGTGATTTCTCGCTGGATTTGAGTGATTTTTGTCAATGATGTTATTCTTCTTTGTTCACCTGTTTAATTTGCCAGAGACGGACATGCTTCGTGCGTATACTCTACTTTCTAGAAGACTCATGTAAGACCTTTTTTTTTCCATGCACATTGTAAAGCTAGTTGCTCATTTTTTTGCATTAATCAGAGCATTTTTTTACTTAATTTACTGATATTTTCATGTCGGTAAAGATATATGTGATTTGTTGACATAATTAATTTGTATAATTTGCTTTTTTAAAGTATAAAAATCTCGGTGGGCTTTAGTTTCATTTTAATTAGGATGCTTGGCATATGTTATTAGTACAACGCAGAAGAAGTTTCAAAGGAGAAATTAGTACTCGTGTTAACATTAATAGCATAACCGGATATTACTTAGTGCATGGTTTAATGTTTCTTTTTGTTTGCAAAATGTTGATCTGCAAATTTCTGAAACTTGATGATTGAGCCACTGTGTTGGCTACACCACGCATTTGCAAAGTTTGAACATATTTTTCTTTTACGTGAATATGAATTTGTTGGAAGTATCTATCATAAAATAGAGCTAAGAGATTACCTCATTTCTTCAGTGGCTTCAGGATCATAAAAACTGGAAAATCCTTGAAGACCTCAAAAAAAACAGCAAATAGGAGTTTTTTTATGCAATTTGAGATGTACAGTAGTGGACATGTTACCAGACGAGGTGCTCTTATTGTTTTGGAAGGATTGGATCGCTGTGGGAAGACCACTCAGTGTGGCAAATTGGTCTCGTTCCTTGAAGGGAATGGTCTTCCAGTAGAAGCATGGCGATTCCCTGATAGAAATACTGATACTGGAAGAATGATTTCATCATATCTCACCAACAATTCACAGTTAGATGATCAAACAATCCATTTACTTTTCAGTGCCAACCGATGGGAGAAGAGGTTTCCTTCATTTACTTGTGCCTTATTACTTTCAATGCACAAAGCAATGTGCTTAAGTGTTTTTTTCTTCTTTTTTTTTTCTTGACGAAACTCTGAAGTTCTTATTAATTATCATAATTAGTGACAATACGACATTTTCTGGATTTGTTAAGCAGTTATGTTCCCAATATCTCCTTCTGATGCTCCTATACAGTTTCAATTAGTTTTTCTGGGTGTATTTGATATTTAGTTGATAGTTGGAAGAGTTTTAGATAATTAAAATATGCAGTTCTAAACAAATTTAATTATTAACTTTTAATGCCTTTCTCTTTTAGGTCACTAATGGAGAATAAGTTAACAAATGGAACCACACTTGTGGTTGACCGTTATTCTTATTCAGGAGTTTCTTTTTCAGCTGCCAAAGGCCTTAATGTCGAGTGGTGTAAGGTAACAGTGTGTGGTTACTTTGAATTTTTTTGAAGTAACTTATCAGATAATATGTTTCCTTTTGCAGGCTCCAGAAAAGGGTTTGATAGCTCCAGATCTAGTTGTTTACCTGGATATATTGCCAGAGGTATATATCTTTTGCATTTGGTCTGCAGTTTTACATTTTGGGTCTGTTTTGTACAATTTTTTGTTTGCATTGCGTTTCAGACCACCACTACAGTCATGCTTGGGGAAGTGCTTTATTTTTTTTTTTTTAGAAAATTTTCGTGGTGGAAAGGTGATTTTTGCAATCATATCTATTAAAGTGTAACGGCTGTAAGAAACTTGTCTGACATTTTGAATAAATAAATATTTATAATTCTTTCTGCAACTTTCTAAGAAGTTATTTTCTTGCTTTACAACCAACTTTACAAAAATATTACAGTTACCCCAATCAGACCTATTGTTTTGTAAATAAATTTACCAGGGATTGGCCATATTGCTATGATCCATATCAATTACCATATTCATTTTCACGATGCAATAACTTCATAATATAGCCATTTGCAATCACTTCGATACAGAATTTATAGATCAGTATTTCTAAAATCAGCTGCTACTTCCAATTTGTTGGAGTTGAGAAAAGTATATGTTTGTTTTGAGACCTTACGTATTATCAGGAAGCTGCAAGAAGAGGAAACTATGGATTTGAAAGGTACGAACAACTCGAGTTCCAAAAGGATGTTGCCCGCTATTATCAGATTCTCAATGATGCTACGTGGAAGGTACTTCTCAAACTTAATGAATCTTTTGAAATGACACCTTATAAAAACTTGAGCATTTCATCTCTTTCTTTCCATCTCATGTGTATAACAGCCTTTTGCATCCTAGTTTTCCTAGTGAATACAGGAAAATCTTCTTTAGAATCTCGAATTATTTTCACACCGGTTATCAAGATTATTAGTATTTGCTACTTTGTATATTTATATTTCAATAGGAAGAACGCTAGCATTTGGCAGAGAATTAACTTAAGCACGGTGTCATCTACTTGTTCTAAAGGTCATTGTTATTTTTTGAGAACGTTTTAAATTAGTCATTCACTCTTTGTTTGGGCCAATGTATGTAAAAGTGTCAATTTAGTTATCAGACTCTTTTAAAGAGGGCATTAAAAGAGTCCGAGGACTAATTTGACACTTTTATAAACTATGGGACTAAAATGGCCGCATGTACATAGTTAAGGGACTATTTTGGCACTTGTTATTTTTCCGTCCTCCAACCTTCAAAACCTTCTGATTTATCTTCTCTTTTTTATTTGATTCAATAGTGGGGATATCCCTTGATGATGGCATGAGAATGAAGTTTGCTCTGTCTGTCTATTAACTAATATCAAACACTTGTTTCTACCTTCTGCTACTATTTAGTTCCATGTGGATTACATTAATTGCTAATCATTTTTTGAGTTAGTCATTTAACGGATTATCCTTGCCCTTATTTTATTGCATTGTTTTTCTTTTATCACAGGTTATTGATGCTAGCCTTCCACTGGAGTTAATTGAGAATCAGATTCAAAAACTTGCACTAGAGATCATTGACTCGTGTCAAGAGAAGCCCCTATGTAGCCTATGGCTCGATGATCAAATATAATTCAACGTATGGGAGGTAAGCTTTCTCTTCAAGTAGTCAAATGGTAGAAGTTGATATTTTTATATCAATTGATAGGGATAAGGATGAGATTTTGCTACATTTATGCCCCTCCTGTATTTTCATTTTTGGGTTTTAATTGTCTTTTTATACAATTATCTTCGGATTCTTTATTAAATCAAAACCAATGATGTTGATCACGCAACCTGAGATGAAATGAGGTTGTAAGCCAATTAACATGCTAAATGAGGAAATCCATGCTTTTTGGGGCTTGAAATCTTAAACAATCCAACAGGAATGTTGACCTACTTGTTTATTTATATTTGTGAATATTTTTGTTTCTTATTTAATATTTCAATAAAAACTTGGTTGGTTTCTCATTTTCTGAGCTTCTGGCATCATAATCACTAATTTCATGTTCTTGTATGAAAATTTTCAATTTTATGCACTTGGAACGTTTGTTGGCAGAGGTAATCGCATGATGTCAGCTTTAATTGAGCAAATTATTTGATAATTTGATTTAATTTAAATTTAATTTTGGAAAAAATCGTAAAATAAAATTGAAAATATATTAAATAATAATCAAACATTCAATTTGTATGAATAACTATAAAGAAAATACTTTTTTAATGAATATATGTAAAGAGGGAGTGAGATTTGATTAAAATTTGATTTCTTATCAAGCATGAGAAAATAATTTGTTTCTAATATATCCCGGGAATTATACACACCACTGTTCTTTTTTATTTACCTATCCAACACCTAAAGTTTCATATTTACAATTATACAACCTTGTTGTTATAAGCCACTGCATAAAAAGGTGTATTTCACATTTAAAAAATTAGTTATGGTTGTATTGTTGTTGTGATGTTGAAGTTTTGATTGAAAGTTCAGGTGTTAGATATATAAATGCATAAGATTTGTGTGGTATTTTTGTAAATGCCCCAATATATTTTACAACGTTGAATTGAAACTTAGTAACAATGAAGAATGGTTCTTCACAAATAAGTCGATTCTTGATAATCTGGTCGCTAACATAAATTCACCTAAAAGCAGCCATCGAAATTGACCCTGAATGTCAAGCTTAGCAAAATCATAAGCTCGCTAATTTCAACTTCATATTCATTCTTGTGACTCCATGTATGATTGTTCTCATTGACTTAGTGATCATGGTCGCTAACATAAATTCACCTAAAAGCAGCCATCGAAATTGACCCTGAATGTCAAGCTTAGCAAAATCATAAGCTCGCTAATTTCAACTTCATATTCATTCTTGTGACTCCATGTATGATTGTTCTCATTGACTTAGTGATCATGGGTGTTTTATTACGTAGATTAATGGATGACTTCAACTAGGAATGTAAGTACGTTGAGCTGAGCTTGCGCCAACCCCCAACTTAAGGTTGATTATTTAATTGAGTTTGAGCTCAAACTTAATCTTATGACTTAAAAGTCGTGACCTTATTTGTTTCATTAAAGAGAAATAAATTTTGATTCAAACTATTATAATTAAATGCTAATAAGAATGAGCAACTAGAGGAGAAATAATAAAAAAAAGCATCTTATATAAGAAAGTAAACTATAATTTGTAATTAATTTTAATAATTTATACTTAAACTCTTATTTTAATATTTTTAAAATATTATTTTAATTATACTTAATTAATTTTAATAATTTATATTTATTAATATAATCATGAACTAATGAGCTAATAAGTCGAGTCGGGGCTGGTTGGAAGTTCGCTCATTAGCTCATCAAGCTCCGAGCCATTTACTGAGCTAAAATCGAATTAGCCTTAACTTACTCTACTAACTTCACTATTTTACATTTGACAAAAACATAGAAATTTCATTAATTCACATTTCTTTGTATGGTAAATATCAAACACAAATCCTTCCACATACACAAATTTCGGCTGCACATAAAACATCGGCAATCTCTCACTTAAAGTGCGCTCAACTGCCTCACATTGACTGGATAGACATGTGGCGCCGAGCCGTCAAACATGTCTGCTGCGAGGATCCCAGCAGTCGCCTCTGTGGGATGGTAGAAGTCCCAGAAAACATGATTCGTCCTGTTAGAACAGTAGGAAGAGATGGGGGTGCAGGCCACCTTAGCATTCAGATCTCCCAGTCCACAGCATGCAGCCTCCACTTCAGTAAATCCTACAGAAATAAAAGTTCATTTTTTTTTAATTTATTATGGATTTGTTTTGGTGAACTTTGTCAAAATGATAATAGTAGAATGAATATTGATTGATGGGTGATACCATAATTAGTGGGAGTCTGGATGATTTCTTGCATTGCGAGGGTGGTGTTGAAGAATGAGTAGTTTATGTCTGAGAGCTGTGACTTCAACTCCTGGAGAAGAGAAGCTGCAGCTTGGCTGAAGAGATCAGAGATGGAATTGGCGACTGCGTTGCACGCATTTGTGTGGGTTTGTCTCCTCAGTGATGGACAGCAGCCGACAGGGCCGGTGCCGGCGAAGGAGAACTTGCGAGCGCCGATGTTGTACAGCCTCTGGTTTAGAAGTCTTAGTGAGTTTACTTAGTACATGTTTGAACTCTAATTATGATTAATGAGGTAGAAGGATGAGGAGAATATGATTGTTAAATGAGAAGGATTTGCATGAGTTTTAGAGTAGTTTGGAGGTTGATGATGGTTATTATACCTAGAATGAACTTTAGAGCTAGTTGCTGTTGGTACATTGTAGTGATTTTTCTTTAATAGAGGTGTTGAAAAAAGCTTGTTTTTAGCGAATAGTTCGTGTTTGGTTCATTACATAAATTATGTTTGAATTCTTTGTTAAGTAAGCCAAACACGAATAAATAATTTGAACTTGAATCTATAAATGAACCAAAAACAAACAGGCACTTGTGAGATTATGTTTAGCTCCTTTTTTTGCTCGAAATGATGGGAGTAATTTTATGTTTAATTTAATATTTTTAAAAATTTTAAATGTTCTATCTATAAAGCATTAAAATTTAGTATATGAATAAATGAATTCAAATGAATCTAATAAGGTTGTGTTATGCATGAACAATTCAAATACAGAAGCTGCTATCAACTAAATATTTTCAATTGAGCGGAACACAAATAAACATTTACACTCTTCTTTGTTAGTAATGTTTATTGTTGCTATAATTTCAAGTTATCTTTGTGAGGAATTAAACTACTATGATGTTGCCATTGAGACTTGAGAGCCTACCTCACAATTCTTATGTATTTAAACATCTAACATCTAAACATTCCTATTTACACATACATCACTCAAATGTTCAATATATCATCTCTTTTAAGATGAAATGCATATTGTCATGAAGAGATTTATGACACAACGTGTTAGAAGTATAAATATCATGGAATGTATGTTAATTTATCATAACCATACCTTGAGCTGGCCTTGCAATGTGTAGATCAAAGAGCCTACAAACTGCTGGGGAGTCGCGTTGCCGTTGGATCTAACATACCCGAAGATGTCGTTGCTTCCAATTATAATGGCAAAAATGGAGTCGGCTAGATGCGCTTGGGCTTGCTCATTGCCTATGCTCTCCACCATTGATGCATACGCAGTAGATAAGTAGTCAATCTGCTTGTTCAGTGATAGGCATTCACCCTGAATTTTATCGGACTTTGTTAGTTGGATTTCATTTTTTATTATGGCCATGTGGAATAGAATTTTCGTGATATTTATATGATTGAAATATTATATAAAAGATATTTATATATTATATAAAAGACATTTATATATTTGCTAAATTATATGGAGTTCCAAGAAGCTCTTACGTTGTGGGTGGCGTCTAGGATACCGGCGCCAGCGGAGGCGAAATTGATGCCACGGACTGCTTGAGAGGCGTAAAAGCTTGAGTTGATGGAAAGATAAGCTGGTGGAGATGTCAAGCCTAGCTTTTCAGCTGCCAAGATCAAAAATAAATTAACCAAGTTAATTTAGGGTTCATTATTGAGTGCAATTATAAATTTGTCTTTTTCTTAAAAGTCGCCTAATGTTTAGGCGATTAATGAGTGGGTTAGTGAGCCCTGTTATTCTTATTTTTATTCATTTAATTAATTTAGTCATAAACTCATGCATCATAAAATATAATTCACATTTAAAAATTTTTAAAAATAATAATATTTTTAATTTAATATTAAAAAATTCGAATGTTATGCATGCAAATAAATGAATAACAATTATGGGATATCTCATACGTATATATTAATGCCCATAGACTACTATGTAACTTCGCTACTTCCAAAATTAAAGCTATTAGAGACGATGTTGTCTGTTAGAACAGAGACGGAGCTCTTTCAAACGAAGTCTTAGTGAGACTTGCCAATAAAGTCGGCAGCATTTTTGCCGTTACTGAAGCGACCGGTGGCCTTCCCGCCGGCGAAGTCGATGCCATTGTGAGGGAAATCGGCCTTCATGATCGTCAATAGGTGGTTGTTATTCCCCACGTCTGCAAGTGAATCGCCCAACACGTAAACCGCCGGAACACTGTTAGTGGCAGCGTCCAGCGAAGGGCACCACACCATGATTAAAAATGCCACCACGAGACATTCAAAGTAGCTTCTACTGAATGAATAAGCCATTGGAGTTTAGAGAGAGAGAAAGAGAGGTGAAGTGATTATTTTCTTTTTACCTCTCTATCTCTCTCTATCTCTGAGAGAGTGGTATTTGCTTTTTGCTGTTCTTCCTCGTGTTAAATACTGTGAAGGTTGCGCTTTTCTTTCTCTATCTCTGGATGAATCACTTTCGCTGCAGCCTCACATTTGTGTTTTCAACGTAAGGCTTCCGCCCATGCTGCGGTGACGTTGCGGTGATGGTGAAAATAATCATATATATAATAATAATAATAATAATAATAATAATAATATTAATATTAATATTAATATTAATATTAATATTAATGATAATGAAAAACATCTTCATTAGAATTTTAAATTTATTTAAACTAAGATAATTTGACCCATATTTTGAGATGGAATAGTTTCGAAGATATTAAATTCATTTTAAAATATAATTTAAAAATAGCATTTTCTTAATTTATTATTTTAAATAGACACCTAAAATTAAAAATTTTCAAATGAATAAAATCGTCACATCAGCAGAAGATGTTGCCATACTACGGTGGTAATTTTGTAATATATAATAATAATGATAATAATAGTAATGATAATGAAAAACATCTTCATTAGAATTTTAAATTTATTTAAAATGAGATGACCCATATTTTGAGATGCATTAGTTTCGAAGATATTAAATCCATTTATATATATAATTTTAAAATAGAATTTTTAAATTTATTATTTTAAATGGACACCTAAAATTAAAAATTTTCAAATGAATAAACTCATCACAATATATAATATAAAAAAACTTAATAAAAATTTATAGAACACCGAACTTGAAGAGAACATCAGACATACAATTTTTTTTACACTGAGGTAAGAAAATTTGCACACTCATACAAAATACAATGCCCTTATTTATAATAGATGACGGACTCCAAAACTCTTACAATATAATTAAACAAAAGATATCGCATCCGTTGGATGTGATATAAAATAAAAAATTATTTCGAATATCTTATTCTATTACTAGGAGTTATTTTTGACTACTATTCCACCAACTTTTACTATTTCGACCGTCATCATTATTGCCTTAATTTTCTTCTGAGGTGACCCATGTGGGGCCCATTTATGCTTCCTTTTCTTCCTTTGTCATTAATTCGAACCGTGGGTCACCATTCGTTCCCACCTTTCTTCATCTCCATCTGATCCTTGATTTGAGATTGCATGTCATTTCTAATTCAAATAATTATTTTATTTGTCTTTGATAAATTTCTTGAATTCTTCTTTTAATTTGTTCCGGTGAATCCCGAGAATATTTCCTTTTGATTTGATCATGGATTTCTTTTAGAGAGAATTCCTGAGCTCCTTTTTCTTGATCATTTTTTTCATTAGATGCGATGACTTTATTGATTTGAATTACCTTGTCATCAATAATGATTGCGGACTACCACTTGATAAAGAAAGTCCTCCATAGACATCTAGTGTTGAATTCGTCTGATTGAGTACATAGATTCCAGACGAAGATCCACAGAATTTGTGCCTGACAAAAGAACAATAATTCACACATTCCTTCGACTAAGAATTCATTTTTGATTTTGCCGAATTGTGGAGAAGAGTTCACACATGATGGATATTGATTGTTGATAGATTCTGAGAGAAATTCATTGGTGGCTCTGAATTTATCCCACCATTTAAAAAACTAATTTGGTATTTCTTTATTTAAAATTTCAGGCATTAGCACAAATAACCAGGAATGCTTATGCCTTTGATTAATAAGTAAAAATGCATGATTCATAGCTTGGACAACGGTCCAATAATTATAAAAAATATCTTCTTTTGTTTAGATATAGGATTCATAAATTCAATTTGTTTGTTTTGATAAGGAGTTAAACCCCAATCCTTGTGATGCAAAATGTGATTTAGTATCGCCTTGCTATATGCAATGAATTTATTAGGTTCATTATAATTGTGTTGAATTTCAACACATTGTAATGAAATGAGGATTGCCTCATATGATTGATGATCTCGACTCGTAACTATGCCTACAATTTATCCTTTAATTTATATTTCAAATGGTAGTATGCAAAAATACATATATAATTTTAGAAAATATTTTGCACACCAGAGGTACTACGCAAGTATACGTATTGTATCCACTAATACATGGCTCTATTGGAGTACTGGTTATCGATCCCACAGAGAAGATTAATTTTTAGAAATTAATAGATTTTCAAATTAAAAGTAATTATAATTTTTATTTCTTTTCAAAAATCAGATTTTAAGTTTTATTAAATTTCTACTAGATGTAAGTAAAGTAGCAATAAAGTAAAAGTTTATGCAAGTATAAATAAACAACCTTCTCTTTTTCAACTAATCCAAGATTTTCAAAAAAACTATCATTCGTGGAGAACTTGAAATTATGGTATTGTTCTTTACCTTCGCTCGATAGTATAAAGAACATTGGCTAATCTATATATTGGTTCAGGATGTATTATTAGTAGAATGGGTTAATCTAGACTCACACTTCTAGATGTCCAAGGTGGTTATGGTCGGCCTACTAGTGACCCGTTCCCTTCTATAAACGCAAATTAATAGAATTTAATCATCACTCTAAAAACTAATTAATTCTACGCCCAATAAATAATATTTTCCTATTTATTTGCACTTCACCTTGAATAACCCGCATATGACCTTCGATTACCTAAGGATTCATGTGATATCTACTAGTTAAGAACTCATCTCCGGATAGGTCTCAGAATTCTTCAACACATTTTAACAATTCAAATGGCCAGTTTAAAATGTAAATTAAGATCAGGTATAAATATCATCACAATAATTTTTAAAATTAAGTTTAAGTTCTCCAACAAAATCAAATTATATTTATTATCTTTTCATGGTTGAAAGGATAAAGAAAAGTAACTACTCAGAACATATTGAATTCACACAAAAATACATATTTATAAAACTTTGAACCAAGTTACAAATATTTATCTAAAATGTACCTTCAAGTGATCCTTTGACTCCTACTGACTCTAATACAAAGTACAAGACTTCAACAACACCAAGTCTTACAAACTCTTACTTACTACTCAAGGAATTGAGTAGTAACACTCAAAGTAACTAAAATAAACTCACTAAATACTTAAGAAAATTACTTGGTGGCTCTCTAGAACTATTTCCGGGTGCAGGGAGAGCTCTCTTTTCTGTAGAAATGTCTCCTATTTATAGAGCTTCAAAAATGACCAGGGGTTGCTTAAGACACCTCTTCAAAATTCATCCAAATTTAATGAATCTTCTAGAAAGTAACTATGGCGCCTAGGCGCCGGGATCTGGCGCTTAGGCGCCGGACTCCTTGACCAGATCTTCGCACCCCTTCACTTTGGATCGCACCTCTTCGCGATTAAATCCATTTTCCTGTGTCCAGATACATTGTATCACATGTCCTATGTATCAGGAGTAACTTCCAGTCTTATAGAAGGTCTAATAACCGCTTAACACCGTCAAAATAACTGCCCAAAGTTGTCAAAAATCTTAACTGTTTCTGTATCGAACTGGCGCCTAGGCGCCGGATTCTGGCACCTAGGCGCCAGACCTATAATTTTGGCAACTTTGCTTTTTAGCTCTATTTTTGCTCCTTTTTGCTCCTTTTTCCTTCTTGAACTTTTTTTCATCACCTATATCCAAACACATAAAAATACCTTTCATTAAAGCATAATATTCTTAAAAATTGAGTCATAAATAAGGCATATAAATAGGTACTTTTTAAGTGGATGAAATTCCCCCAAACTAAAATGTTACTTGTCCTCAAGTAACCCTTTTTATTACATAAAATGTAAAACACCTGGAATGAAGTTTAAATATTTAAGATTCCTTGTAATTTTTGGTTTTATAAATGCGCTAGTAAATCATTAACCAAATTTCACTAATTAAGGTTAATTTTAAGAATTTAAAAAATACTTAACTACCAAATCATAAGACTTTAAAGTTTTCATTTATTTTAAGAATAATTGTAATTTATCATATTAAGGTCACATAGATAATTTACAAGAAAAAGACTTTCATGAAAACTTTTTTAGTAAGGATGCTTGTACATAAAAATTAAGTTAAAAATGTAATTAGTTTTTTTCCTATAAGATAATTCAAGTGAAGCCAATTTTAGATCAGGTATCTCCTCAAGCTTCTCCTCACATTTCTTCTTTTTGCACTTTTCTTCTTTTTTTTCTTTTTCTTTTTTCTTTTTAAGGATATTTTTCAATCCCTCCCTTTTTTTTTAAATTTGTGAGGATTACTATATCTGGATAACCTGTTAATGATTTTGAACTTCACTATCCTTAACTTATATTTAAAAACTTATACATTTTCACTTAATAAATATGACATTCTTAATAAGTATTTTTCAAAAATTATTTCAATCTTTTCTTTTTCAAGTAATAATCTTGATTCCTTAGTATTTTAAAAATACAATTCTATTTACTTTAAATAGAAAAAAATTTAATCTTTTTATTCTTTAAGTTAAATAATTTTATTCTTAAAATCAATCAAAATTATTAAAATTTTAGTTAAGTTTACTAAATTATTTATAAATTCAAAAATTTAAGTAATCTTAAATAAATTTTTCATTCCTTATGTTATGTTAATATTTAAAAAAATATATTAGTAATTAAGGACAAATAATATTTAAATTTCAAAGTATTTTCCCTTCCCCCAAACTTCAGTTTTGGTATAAACATGAATTATGAAAATTTCTAAAGCATGAGAGAAAGAATAGCATATTTCCACCAGGAATTTTTCTAAGTATATGAAAAATAATCTAGAAAGGAAAATTTTATTTATACACATGTTTTTTATGAATATAAAAGAAATGTTTAAGCATATAAAGAAAAGTTTTAGTAAGCAGGATCAATTTCTAGAAATGTTTTTTTTTATAATTTTAAACAAAAATAACTAAACTAAATAGGTGTACTGATCACTGTATTAAAACAGAAACAAAACATCTCATTACAAAAATAAACTCTAACAATCCAACAATCATCAGTACAACAATAAGTGTCTCAGAATCAATACACTCTAAACATCAAAAGTTCACTAACATCAACAGTGCATCAAACATAAAAATAAATCATCACACACATACTAAACTAGCACACTAACAAAACATAACATAAATAACACAACTACTCAATCCTAGAAAACTACTCATCACTTGTTGTCTCCTCATTGATGCGATGCGACTTTATATATGCTTAAAAATACAAGAATTTGATACCACTTTTTAGAATATTTAATTCCTGGCAAATGGCTTCAAAAACTTGATGTGCGAGGTTTACTTTTATAATTTTATATTTAGATTTTATTATTGTAAAAGTCACAATTTTAAACGCAAGTATACGTATCGTTTAAGTAATACAGGGCTCTAGTTGAGTCCTGGTTATCGATCCCACAGGGATAGTGAATTTATAAAAAGTAAGAAATATAAGTGATATGTTGGAATTTTCAAATTAAATGGAATTTATATATACCTTTTTTTATATATATATTTTTTTTCAAAATTAATTTACTAATAATTTTTACTAAAAGCAAGCAGTAAGCAGTAAAGCAAAGTAAGCAGTAATTAAAATTCAATGCAAGTATAAAAACGATTTTCTCCTTTTTCAACTAATCCAAGAAATATAGATTAATTATCTTTTGTAGGAAATTTAGATTATGGTATTGTTCCAAATAGAAGCATTCCTATTCTTTATCCTTTGGTCAAGGTGCAAAGAACATTGACTAATCTATAGATAGGCTCAGGATGTTTTATTAGTAGAATGGGTCAATCTAGGCTCACAATACTAGTTGTCCAAGGGTGGCTATGGTCGGCCCTACCAGTGACCCGTTACCTTTCTATAAACCAAATTATTAGAATTTAGTCTGTCGCTCTAAATACTAATTAATTTTACGCCCAATAAATATTATATTGCTATTTATTTGCACTTCACCTTAAATAATCCGCGTATAGCCTGCGATTACCTAAGGATTCATTGATATCTACAAGTTAAGAATTTATCTCCGGATATGTCTCAAAATTCTTCAACAGGTTTTAACAATTTAAATGGCCAATTTAAAAATTAAACTAAGATCAGGTATTAATATCATCATAATGTTTTAAAATATTTTATATTTAATTCTCCTACAAAAATTAATTTATAATCTTTTCATAGTTAAAAGGAGAAAGATAACTAACTACTCAGAACACATTGAAATAACACAACAAAATATATTTATAAAACTTTGAACCAAAATACAAATACTTATCTGAAGTGTTCCTTAAAGTGATCCGCTGACTTCTACTTACTCCAAAGCAATGATGAAAGACTCCAACAACAATAACACACAATTAACACTCAAAATAAACTCACTAAATACAAAATAAAGTGGCACCCTAAGTATGGAAGAGACTAAATAAAACTTAAGAGGAAAGAGAAGATTCTAAAATGTGTATGTGTACTAAGAGGGGGGTTTTGGTGTGATTTTCTCTATAGAATGGGCTCCTATTTATAGAGCTCTGAATTTGACCAGGGGTTGCTTAAGGCACCTCTTCAAAATTTGTCCAAATTCAATGTATCCTCTAGAAGGTAACTGTTGCGCCTAGGCGCCGGACTCCGTGACCATGTCTTGCACCTCTTCACTTTGGGTCGCACCTCTTCGCGATCTAGACATTTTCCTTGTGTCCAAATACATTGTATCACATGTCCTATATATTAGGAGTAACTTCCAGTCTTCTAGAAGCTCCAATAACCGCTTAACACCGTCAAAATAACTGCCCAAAGACATCAAAAAATCTTGACAACGTCTGTTTCGAACTGGCGCTTAGGAGCCGAATTCTGGAGCCTAGGCGCCAGGCCAATAATTCCAAAATTTTGCTCCATAAGCTCCATTTTTGCTCCTTTATACTCATTTTTCCTTCTTTTCTTTCTTGGACTCTTTTTAAATCATTTACATGCAAAAACATAAAAATACCTTTCATTAAAGCATAATATCCTTAAGAATTGAATCATAAATAAGGCATAAAAATGGGTATTTTTTAGGTAGATCAAATTCCCCCAAACTTAAACGTTACTTGTCCTCAAGTAACCCTTTTAATTACATAAAATATATAACATTTGGAATGAAGTTAAAATATTTAAGATTCCTTGTAATTTTTTGTTTTATAAATGCTTTAGCAATTCATTAACCAAATTTCACTAATTAAGTTTAAGTTTAAGAATTAAAGAACATTTAACTACCAAATTATAAGACTTCTAATTTTTCATTTATTTCAAGAATAATTGTAGTTCATCATATTATGGTCACAAAGAATATTTACAAGAAAAATATTTTCATGAAATATTTTTCTAGTAAAAATATATGTACATAAAAATTAAGTTAAAAATGTAATCAGTTTTCTTTCTATAAGATAATTCAAGTGATGACAATTTTTGATTAGGCATTTTCTCAAGCTTTTCCTCACTTTCTTTTCTTTCTTTTCTCTTCTATCTTTTTTTTCTCGATTATTTTTCAATCCCTTTTTTTTTAAGTGAGGATTACTATTTTTAGATAGCCTGTTAATGATTTTGAACTTCACTATCGTTAACTTATTTTCAAAAACTTATACATTCTTACTTAATAAATATGACATTAATAATTTATTATATTTCAAATCTTATTTCAATCTTTTCTTTTTCAAGCAATAATCTTGATTGCTTAGTATTTCAAAAATACAATTCTCTTTACTATAAATAAAAAATTTTTGATCTTATTATTCTTTAAGCTAAATAATTATATTCTTAAAATCAACCAAAATTTTTGAAGTTTTAGTTAAGTTTACTAAATTATTTATAAATTCAAAATTTTAGGTAATCTTAACAGATTTTTCATTCCTTATGTTATGTTATAATATTTTTAAAGAAAATATTAGTTTTTTAAGGACAAATAATATTTAAATTTGATAAATGTTTTCCCTTCCCCCAAACTTCAGCTTTAGTATAAATATGAATCATGAAATTTTCTAAAGCATGAGAGAAAGAAATAAACAAGAATTAATCTAAGTACAATAATGATGTAGTAAGGAAAAACTAACTTCTACTTTTATACATGCTTCAATATGAATATAACAGAAATGATTAAGCATATATAGAAAAGTTTTACAGAGCAGGAGTTAATTTCTAGAAATAAATCTTTATTTTTATTTTTATTTTTTATTTTTATTTTTGAACATACAAATTTACTAACTATTCATGAACACTAAATAGTAGGCTGAAACAAAAATAAACTTTTATAGAAATTCATTCATATTTCAGTCTTAACCACACATGAGATAATCTAAAAACAATTTTAACATAAAAAATTCACATAAACACTAACAAATAAAATCACACTAAACAGCACAAGAAACAAGAAAACACACTAAAAACAAAATCAACAATCTCTAGATGTAAGTCAAGCTACTAATCACTTTCTGTAGCTTCATCATCGTCATCACTACAAGAAAACTCTATATCCTTTGGATCAACATATGGTGAAAATCTGGGACAAGTAGGGAACTGAACATCATGCTCACCCTTCAGAAATCTCACTAAAGACTCTGAATACTCAACATCGTAATCACTCTTTCTTTGTGTATACTCAGAAAGATGATCGATCTTCTTGTCTATCGTTTCTACTCTACAATGAGTTAAGAACAACTCATGTTGCTGCTCTATAAACTGATCATGCATGGTTTCCCAAAAAGTAGATGGTGGCTCAGCAGAAGTAGATGGTCTAAAAGTAGAAGCTCTACCTGAAGTAGGAAATGAACCAGAAGGTGCAGTAGGACTCTTACCTCGCAACTGATCATAAATACTGATGTTTTCTCTTCCTATAGGCTTTGTCGACTTGAGCTTTTCCTCAGAAAGCTCAGCAACTACTCCAACCCTTTGACATAGAGAATAGATCAGAGATGGAAAACCAAGTCTAATAGAAGTGCTAGAACGAGCAGTAGCCTCTACAGAATCATAAATAATGCTCCCTACATCAATAGACTTCCTCTCTTGAATGCAGTAGTTGAGAATAACTCTATCTTTGGTAACTTCGCTCAGATGATTAGATGGAAGGAGACGAGCAAAAATAAAGTAGTGCCATGCCTTTGAAACACCATTAAGCTTAGAAGATGAAAAATTTACCCTTTTTCGTTCCGAATCTTCCAGGCTCCAGTACTATCAGTCAGGTAGGCAATGATCATATCCAAATCTCCCTTAGATGGAGATAATCCTGAGTAATAACACTATGTTTGGCGGCAGGCCATAGAAAATATTGATGCGTTCAGGAGTGAATCCTACTCCAACTCCTCGAACGAAAATCTCGTATTCTTCAGCATCCACGAAATTAGCATAAAACTCTCTAACAACTAGGATAACGACAACAGCAGTGAAATAGCAGAATCGTTGCCACTTAAGCTCAACGATTGTCTCCTCAATTCTTCCTCTAGGATTATAAAAACTTCGTTCCGAGATAAATTTCTGAGTCGTAGCAAAATCATTATATCGGAAGTGTGCAACAGCAGTGACGAACTTGCTACGATCAAAATTTTCTCGTTCCTTTCCTTGCTTAGATTTGGGTGCCATCTAAACGTGAAAATAAAAACGCGAAATAAATTCAACGGATCTAGGAAAATAAACTAATTTAAGCTTTTCAAACTTGAAAGAGCTTAAAAATTCATGGATTTAACCATAAAAAATAAAAATTTTCTCAAAATTTCGGTTTTTCTCTATGAGAGCAAAATCCATGGTGAAAATAAAAAATAATGAGTTTAAAATGTAGATCTGACCTCGAGATGAAGAAATCAAGTGATTTCAAGCTCAAAAACTTGAATATCCGGCTTTAAATGGGATCTCTAGGTGGTATTTTCGCGATAAATAGTGGAGAAGGAAGCTTAGGCGTCAAAAATGGCGTGGGAGGGGTTTAAGAAGATGAGTTTTTGGGTTCAGGCCAAACCGGCGCCTAGGCGCCAGACTCACCTTTCCAAAAATTCAATTTAAATTAAATATTTTGCACCAAATCTTATCAAATTTGACTCCTAATTACTCTTATGAGAGTATTAATCCATTTTATGTCCTCCAAATATTTTCACAATCAATTTAAAATGATGGTATAGATCCACAAAAATGTATCCAAATTCTTCAATTCTAATTCCTAAAATCCATTCCAAATTCAATGACTTTCAGTACAAGACTGTATCATGGTTCATCGTTTTATAAATAACACAAACAACAACATAATCAAAGCAAACATTCAAATCCTACAACACACATTGAATAATTAAGCAAACACACAAATTAGATATTCAACACACTAACACAAGACTCAATCACACCTAAAACACATATAGGATCTATTTAACACCGATCTTCAATTACCATCTCTTTTGCAATGAAGTTCGCTAGGACCGAAGAGATAGAACACCAACGCCCTTGGAAATTCCAAAGCCATCTTTTCATCGATCCACATGTTCTTCGCGTACATTTCTACTTGAGCGTCATGATAAGCAACCATATGATCAGATTGAAGTTTGGTTTGCCATTCCAAGTGTTCATATTGGTGGTACATCTCATAGAGATGATTACCAATACTTTGAAGTTCCTCTTCAATCTTATCCAATCGACTAAATATTTTCTCCAAACTAACAGCAGTAAAACCATTAAAATAAGGCTGAGGATCTTTAGGAGATTTGTCTCTTACCTCATTTCCATGATTTCCTCTATCCATTACCTCCAAGTCCTTCTTAACTCCTCCAAAATGGATTGCTCTGGTCGAAATTAGTGTTTCTATGGGATTGGGGATGAAAAATAGGCTATATATAAAGAGATTTCGTGTGAAAAACTAAAGAATTTCAATTTTTCCATGATCTGTAATCGTGGCGCTTAGGCGCCGAATCATCGATACGCAGGCCACTCTGGCCCTTAGGAGCCAACTTTTAGCGCCTAGGTGCCGGAACCTCGATCGACTCCGATTCGCCTATCGTCAAATTTTGCAAAGTTTCGATCATAAAAATAGGTCTAATAAACGGGTATGATCAACACACAAACACAATTACGAAAAATTTAAATCACAAATAATCACAATCGAAGGTTAACTTGATCTCCTTTTTACTCACATTTGACATGGAGTGGTCCAAGTCCAATTTCTATATACTTCAAGAAAATTTTTAGCATAAGCCAATACAGACATGTTAGCCTTCTATTTCCAGAAGTTATATACAAATTTAGTCAAGACCAAGGCATAACCTGACAGCAATAATTAAACTCACATTAATAAATATGGGTTGCCTCCCACAAAGCGCTTGGTTTAACGTCGTCAGCCCGACCTAATTAACTGAATTAATCGGGTAGACTCAGCTCATAAGCCTCTATGTAATTTAATTTCATTTCTCCCATATAAAGCTTCAGTCTTAATCCGTTAACTTTAAATACCTTTCCAGTTTTGGGATCTTTAATATCCACAGCTCCATAAGGGTATACTTTCTCAATTATAAATGGTCCCATCCATTCAAATTTTAATTTTCCTGGGAAAAGTTTTATACGAGCATTAAATAATAATACTTCTTGTCCTGGCTCGAATATTTTCCTTGAAATCATTTTTTCATGCAATTTCTTCATTCTTTCCTTATAAATTCTTACATTTTCATAAGACTCATTTCTTATCTCTTCCATTTCATTCAGTTGTAATAATCATTTTCCTCCTGCAGTATTCAAATTATAATTGAACTCCTTTATTGCCCAATAAGCTTTATGCTCCAGTTCAATAGGTAAGTGACAATGTTTACCATAAATTAACCAATAAGATGACATTCTGATATGTGTCTTTTAAGCTGTTCTATAAGCCCATAATGCAGAATCAAGTCTATCAACCCAATTAGTTCTTTTAGGATTAACAGTCTTTTTCAATATTCTTTTAATTTCTCTATTTGAAACTTCAACCATTCCACTTGTTTGAGGATGATAAACAGTTGCAATTCTATGTTTAATTCTGAATTTTTTCAGTAATGATTGAATTCTTATATTTCTGAAATGACTTCCCCCATCTGTGATAATTATCCTGGGCATTCCAAATCTTGTAAAAATCATTTTTTTAAAAATTTCGAAACACTTTCTGAATCACAGTTCGGTAAAGCTACAACTTCGATCCACTTTGAAACATAATTAACTGCTAATAAAATATAAATCTTTCCAGTTGATGGTATGAAAGGACCCATAAAGCCTAAACCCCATACATCGAAAATTTCAATTTCTAATATAAAGTTCAGAAGCATTTCATCTTTTCTGTATATATTTCCCATTCTTTGACATCAATCACAAGTTTTCACATAATGTCTAACATCTTTAAATAAAGTAGGCCAATAAAATCCAGAATTTAAAATTTTAAATACAGTTTTATCCACTCCAAAGTGTCCTCCAAATTCAGAATCGTGATATTTTTGAATAATTGCAAAAGTTTCTGCATAAGGTACACATCTTCGAATCACAGAATCTCTTCCTAATTTAAATAAATGAGGATCTTCCCAAATATATGATTTACAATCATTCTTGAATTTCTTAATGTGTTTACTATTCATATGGTAAAATATTGCTAACTAAGTAGTTAACTATATATGCATACCAATGCATTTGTAATCCTTGAATGACATATAATTGCTCATTCGGAAATTTCTCATTTATATTTTCTTCATAAATCTTCTCATTATTATTTTTGATTTTTTATAAATGATCAGCAATTTGGTTGTCAGTTCCTCTTCTGTTCACAATTTCAAAATCAAATTCTTGTAAAAGTAAAACCAATCTGATCAATCTAGGTTTAGCATCCTTTTTAGATATTAAATACTTAATAGCAGAATGATCAGTGAGCACGATACATTTTGTTCCAAGAAGATATGGTCTAAATTTATCAAAGGCATATACTATTGCTAAAAGCTCTTTTTCAGTAGTAGTGTAATTTATTTGAGTTTCATCAAGAGTTTTGCTAGCATAGTAAATAACTTTGAAAATTTTCTCATATTTTTGTCCTAATACATCTCCGATTACATAATCACTTGCATCATAAATTAATTCAAAAGGTTTAGTCTAATCAGGTGCAACAATGACAGGTGCAGTGATTAATTTTTCTTTCAGAATATTGAACGCATTCAGACAATCTTCATTAAATTCAAATTTAACTTCTTTTTCCAATAAATGGCAAAGAGGTTTAGCACTTTTAGAAAAGTCCTTTATATATCTCCTATAAAATCCAGAATGACCCAGAAAACTTCTCACATCAGTAACGGTAGTAGGTGGTTGCAGTTCAACAATAATTTTCACTTTTGCTTGATCAACTTTCATCCCTATTTGTGAAACTTTATGTCCAAGTACAATGCCTTCTGTGACCATAAATTGACATTTTTCCCAGTTTAGAACTAAATTTATTTCTTCACATCTCTTCAAAATTTTCATTATATGTTCCAAGAAAGATTCAAAAGAAGTTCCAAAAACTGAAAAATCATCCATAAATACTTCAATTCCTTTATCAATCAAATCACAGAATATTGACATCACACATCTTTAAAAATTTGCAGGTGCATTACATAAACCGAAAGACATTCTTCTAAAGGCAAATGTTCCATAAGGACTTGTAAACGTTATTTTTTCTTGGTCCTCAAGAGCAACGGGTAATTGATGATAACCACAATATCCATCCATAAAACAGAAATATGAATGTCCAGCTAGTTTATCCAGCATTTGATCCAATAAAGGTAAAGGAAAATGATCCTTTCTAGTGGCATTGTTTAATTTTCGATAGTCAATGCAAATTCTCCATCCAGTAACTTGTCTTGTTGGGATTAATTCATTTTTTTATTAACAAAGACAGTTACTCCTCCTTTCTTCGGAACACAATGAATAGGACTTACCCATTGGCTATCCAAAATAGGATAAATAATTCCAGCATCTAACCATTTCAAAATCTCTTTCTTGACAACCTCTTTCATAATTGGATTTAATTTTCTTTGATGTTCAATAGTGTGTTTACAATTTTCTTCCATTAAAATCATATGCATACAGATTGAAGGGCTTATTCCTTTTATATCTGCAATAGTCCAACCAAAAGCTTTCTTATAATTCTTCGAACTCCTATTAATTTTTCTTCTTGATCTTTGCTTAATTCTGAAGATATAATTACAGGTAAAGTTAATGAATCTCCAAGAAATGCATACTTTAAATGTGCAGGTAACATTTTTAATACCAGTTCAGGGGCTTTTTCAATTGAGGGTAAAAGCATATCATTTTTAGTTGTGTTTAAAATTTCTCAATTTTCATGAATATAATGAGTTTCTTCAGAGCTCATTATATAACATAGATTCTTTATCTTTATCTTCAGAAATGACCTTACATTTTTCTTGGTAATGCTTTTCAATTATATAATAAAAAATATCCATCCGATAGCGTTTTTCTTTATCAGGATACCTCATTGATTTCATAACATTGAATGTTATCACTTGATCATTAACTCTCATCTTTAATTCTCCTTTTTTACATATCAATCATAGCTCGACCGGTAGCTAGAAAATGTCTCCCTAAAATGATAGGTATTTCTTTATCTTTTTCCATATCTAGAACAATGAAATCCACATGGAAGATAAATTTATCTACCTTAACAAGAACATCCTCTTTAACTCCTTTAGGATAAGTGATTGATCGATCAGCTAACTGAAGAGTTACAGTGGTAGGAGAAATCTCTCCTAAATCTAACCTTTGAAAGATTGAAAATGGCATGAGATTAATACTAGCTCCTAAATCACATAAGGCTTTTCCACAGTAATTTTTCTCCAATAGCACATGGTATAGTGAAACTTCCAGGATCTTTAAGTTTCTGAGGTAATTTCTTTTGAATTATTGCACTACATTCTTCACTTAATGCAACAGTTTCATAAGCTTCAAATTTTCTCTTCTTACTTAAAATATCCTTCATAAATTTTGCATAGCTTGGCATTTGCTCCAAAGCTTCAGCAAAAGGAATGTTGATGGTAAGTTTCTTAAAAATTTCAAAGAACTTAGAAAATTGATGGTCAAGATTCTACTGTTTAAATCTTTGAGGAAAATGTGGTGGTGGTCTTTCAACTTCCACTTCAATAGGTACAATAGTCTGATCTTTACTTGGAGAAAGGGTATCTTTAGGTTTTTCAATCTCTTCAACTTTTTTCTCTTTTTCAATCTCATTCTGTGTTTTCTCTTTTAATTCCTTTCCACTTTTGAGTTGTACAGCTTTTGCTTGTTCATGTTCTTTTCCAGATCCTTGAGGATTAATTTTGACATTGCTAGGCAGTGTTCCTTGAGGTTTGTAATTAATGAAATTAGTGATTTAACCCATCTGATTCTCAATATTACGAATAACAGTGTTTTGACTTTGTAGCTGATTGCTTAGTTGCAAGATCAATTCTTCTACAAACAGCTTTTTCTACTGATTGTTATAACTAGGAGGATAAGTTGGTCTATAGTTTGAATTTCCTTGATTGTTCCAATTTAGATTAGCTTGATGTCCATTACTCCAATTAAAATTAGGATGTTTTTTCGAACCAGGATTATAATAATTATAATAAGGGTTATTAATTTTACTAGCAATAGCTTGCAAAGTTTCCATTGTTTGAGAATCATCAGAATTTGCATAATTTTCATTACTTACATGTGATATATTAATAGCAAAATTATCTAATTTCTTAGATATCGCAACCACTTGTGAAGCTAAAATAGATAAGACTTCATTATCATGAATACTGGCCATTCTTTTAGGATTAACCCTTTCAAAAGGCCATTGAAAATTGTTATTAGCTATTTCTTCAATTAAGGTGTAGGCTTCTTCAAATGACTTAGCCATTAAAGAACCACCAGCAGCAACATCAATAATAGATCTAAGTGATCCAATAAGTCCATTATAAAATGTTTGAATAATTAACCAATCTGGTAAAGCATGATGAGGAAATTTTCTTAATAGTTCTTTAAATTTTTCCCATGCTTCATAAATTGTTTCTCCATCAAATTGCGTAAATGAAGTAATATTATTTCTCAATTTAGCAGTTTTAGAAGGAGGAAAATATTTTGCAAGGAATTTTTGTGCCATATCTCGCCCATGTTTTAATCAGAACAAGTTGCTAATGAATTAAGCCACATCTTTGCTTTATCTTTTAAGGAAAAAGGAAAGAGTCTAAGCCTAATAAGCATCATCGAAACATTATTATATTTAAAGGTAGCACAAAGTTCTTAAAAACTAGCAAGATGTAAATTTGGATCCTCATTAGGTGTTCCTCCAAATTGATTGTTTTGAACCATTTGAATAATAGAAGGTTTAAGCTCAAAAGAATTAGCATCTACAGTTGGAATTTGAATACTAACATGAAGTTCATCGATTGTAGGGTTTGCATATTCCCTTAATAGTTTATAAATATTTTTTTCATTAATTTTGATTGGATTTTGATTATTGTTATGTAAGTTAGCCATTTTTTGATGTTTTGAAATTTGTTTTCTTTTTTTAATTCTTTTAATTGTTCTTTCTAATTCAGAATCAAAATGTAGTAATCCTTTATATCCAGAACTACGCATAAAATTTAAAATATTTTTGTTTTGTTGTTTTTTTATATTTTATATTATTTTCTTTTTACTTTTTATTATATTCTATCATATCCCTGGCAACGGCGCCAAAAACTTGATGCAATGCTACTTTATATATGCTTAAAAATACAAGAATTTGATACCCTTTTTAGAATATTTAATTCCTGACAAATAGCATCAAAAACTTAATGTGCGAGGTTTACTTTTATAATTTTATATTTAGATTTTATTATTGTAAAAGTCACAATTTTAAACGCAAGTATACATATCGTTCAAGTAATACAGGGCTCTAGTGGGGTCCTGGTTATCGATCCCACTGGGATAGTGAATTTATAAAAAGTAAGAAATATAAGTTATATTTTGGAATTTTCAAATTAAATGCAATTTATATATACCTTTATATATATATATTTATTTTTTCAAATTTAATTTACTAATAATTTTTACTAAAAGCAAATAAGCAAGAAGTAAGTAAAGTAAAGTAAGCAGTAATTAAAATTCAATGCAAATATAAAAACGACTTTCTCCTTTTTCAACTAATCTAAGAATTATAGATTAATTATCTTTTGTAGAGAATTTAGATTATGATATTGTGCCAAATAGAAGCATTCCTACTCTTTACCCTTTTGTCTAGGTGCAAAGAACATTAAATAATCTATAGCTAGGCTCAGGATGTTTTATTAGTAGAATGGGTTAATCTAGGCTCACACTACAAGATTTCCAAGGGTGGCTATGGTCGGCCCTACCAGTGACCCGTTACCTTTCTATAAACCAAATTATTAGAATTTAGTCTGTCATTCTAAATACTAATTAATTTTATGCCCAATAAATATTATCTTCCTATTTATTTACACTTCACCTTAAATAATCCGCGTATAGCCTGCGATTACCTAAGGATTTAAGTGATATCTACTAGTTAAGAATTTATCTCCGGATAGGTCTTAAAATTATTCAACAGGTTTTAACAATTTAAATGGCCAATTTAAAAAGTAAACTAAGATCAGGTATTAATATCATCACAATGTTTTAAAATATTTTATTTAATTCACCTACAAAAATTAATTTATAATCTTTTCATAGTTAAAAGGAGAAAGATAACTAACTACTCAGAACACATTGAAATAACACAACAAAACATATTTATCAAACTTTGAATCAAAGTACAAATACTTATCTGAAGTGTTTTTTCAAGTGATCTGCTGACTTCTACTGACTCCAAAGCAATGATGAAAGACTCCAACAATAATAACACACAATTAACACTCAAAATAAACTCACTAGATACAAAATAAAGTGGCACCCTAAGTATGGAAGAGACTAAATAAAACTAAAGAGGAGAGAGAAGATGCTAAAATGGGTATGTGTACTAAGAGGGGGGGTTTGGTGTGATTTTCTCTGTAGAATGGGCTCCTATTTATAGAGCTCTGAATTTGACCAGGGGTTGCTTAAGGCACCTCTTCAAAATTCGTTCAAATTCAATGTATCTTTTAGAAGGTAACTGTCGCGCCTAGGCACCGGGATCTGGTGTCGGACTCCGTGACCATGTCTTTCACACCTCTTCACTTTGGGTCGCACCTCTAAGCAATCCAGACTGTTTCCTTGTGTCTAAATACATTGTATCACATGTCCTATATATTAGGAGTAACTTCCAGTCTTCTAGAAGCTCCAATAACTGCTTAACACCGTCAAAATAACTGCCCAAAGTCATCAAAAAATCTTGACAACGTCTGTATCGAACTGGCGCATAGGCGCCGGAATCCGACGCCTATGCGCCAGGCCAATAATTCCAAAATTTTGCTCCATAAGCTCCATTTTTGCTCCATTTTGCTCCTTTTTCCTTCTTTTTCTTTCTTGGACTCTTTTTAAATCATCTACATCCAAAAACATAAAAATACCTTTCATTAAAGCATAATATCCTTAAGAATTGAATCATAAATAAGACATAAAAATGTGTATTTTTTAGGTAGATCACTCATCCTTATCATCATCAAAAGAAAAATCTACATTCTTATTATGGCAATCATCATATGGTGAGAATCGAGGGCAGGTCGGGAACTGAACTGAATGATCACCCTTAAGGAATCTAACAGGAGTCTCAGAATACTTTGCATCAAAATCACTCTTCCTCTGGGTGTATTCAGAAAGATGATCCACTTTCTTATCTATTGTCTCCACTTTCTTATCTATTCTGCTGCTCTATATATTTATCATGCATATTTTCCCAAAAATTAGATGGTGGCTCAGCAACAGAAGTAGAGGGTCGAGAAGTAGAAGGTCTACCTGAAGTAGGTAATGAACTAGAGGGTGCGGTAGAACTCTTACCTCGAAGTCGATCATAAATACTAACATTGTCCCGTCCAATGGGCTTGGTAGACTTGAGCTTCTCCTCTGAAAGCTCAGCAATAACTCCAGCACTTTCGCACAAAGAATAAATCAGAAATGGGAATCCCAATCCCACAGAAGTGCTGGAATGAGCAGTGGCCTCCACATAATCATAAATAATACTCCCGACATCAATTGGCTTCCTCTCTTGTATGCAGTAGTTGAGGATAGCTCTATCCTTTGTTACCTCACTCAAATGTTTGGATGGAAGGAGGCGAGCAGAAATAAAGTAATGTCAGGCCTTAGAAACACCATTTAACTTAGAAGATGAAAAAATTACCCGTTTCTCGTTCCAGATCTTCCAAGCCCCAGTACCATCAGTCAAATATGCAATAATCATCTCCAAATCTCCCTTAGATGGAGATAATCAAGAATAGTAGCACTCAATGATCGGTGACAGGCCGTAGAAAATATTGATTCTTTCAGGAGTAAATCCTACTCCAACTCCTCTCACAAAGAACTTGTAATCTTCGACATCCATAAAATTAGCATAAAATTCTCTGACGATAGAGATCACAACAACAACGATGAAGTAGCAGAATCGTTGCCAGTTCAGTGCAACGATCGTATCTTTAATCATTCCACCAGGATTGTGGAAACTCCTCTTCGAGATAAATTTTCTCGTCATAGCAAATTCATTGTAACGAAAATGCATTGCGGCAGTAGCAAATTTGCTGCGATCAAAATATTCTCATTCTTTCCCTCGCTTAGATTTCAGAGCCATCTAAACGTAAGAGAAAGAAAATGCAAAATAAATTAAAGGATCAAAAGAATAAACTTATTTAAGCTTTAAAAACTTAAATAAAGCTTCAAATCCATTGATTAAACTCCAAAAATTAAAATTTTCAGTTTTGCTCAAAAGTTGAAAAATCCATGGTGAAAATAAAAAATAAATAGATTAGAAGGTAGATCTGACCTCGAGATGAAAAAATCGAGTGATTCCAAGATCAAAAACTCGAAAAACCGACCTAAAAATGGATCCCTAGGTATGTATTTCACGAAAAATGGAGGAAGAAGGAGCCTAAGCGTCGTTAATGGCGTCGGTGGGTTTAAAAGCCCGAATTTCGGGTTCAGGCGGAACCGACACCTAGGCGCCAAACTCACCTCCCCAAAAAATTGATTTAAAAATGGTATTTTCTACCAAAACTTAACAAATTCGACTAATTACTCACATGAAACTATTACTCCAATTTCTAACTTCCAAACATTTCCACAAACAATTTAAATGCTAAAAAAATATCCAACATTCAAACACAAAATATAATCAAACTCTTCCAATTCCATTTCAAAATTTTCCATTCCAAGCTCAAGAAATTACAGAAAATTATTATAACAAGGTTCAACTCTTAATAAACAACACAAACATCACTATTTCAAAGCAAATTCACAATCAAACAACACACTTTGAACATTGAAAGCAAACACACAAACTAAATATTCGACTCACTAAAACATGACTAGATCACACCTAGAACACACCAACAATCTATTCTTCTCCAAAGTTTGAATTTCCATCCCTCTCGCAATGAAGATTTCTAGGCCCACATGGGTAGAAAACTAACACCCTTGGAAATTCCAAAGTCGTCTTCTCGTCAATCCATTTGTTCTTCGCATACATTGTCACTTGAAAATCTTGAAAGGCCGCCATATGATCAAATTGAAGCTTCGTATGCCATTCTAAGTGCTCGATTTGGTGATACATCTCATGTAGACGATTTCCAACACTTAACAATTCCGCCTTAATCTTATCTAGACGACTGAATAATTTCTCCAAATTTACTGCAATATAATCATTGAAATAAGGTTGAGGATCTTTAGAATACTTATCTCTTAACTCATTGCCATGACCTCCTCTCTCCATTGCTTCTAAACTTCTCTTTTCTCTTCTAAAAAGAATTGTGCTGGACGAAATTAGGTTGCTTAGGGATTGGGGACGAAGATAGGGTAGTTTATAGGAAGAATTCGTGTGAAAAACTGAAGATTTTTGGTTTTTGCACGAACCTGCAACTGGGGCGCTTAGGCTCCGGACCATCGATACACAGGTTATGCTGGTGTTTAGGCGCCAAGTTTGGGCGCTTACGCGCCAAGTTTGGGCGCCTAGGCGTCGGAACCATATTCGACTCCGTTTCAGCTATCGTCAAATTTACAAAGTTTCAGTCTTAAAATAGGTCTATTAAAAGGGTGTGATCAACACACATATCTATTGAGATAAATTCTATTCATAAACAATCACAATGATAATATATGGCTTGCCTCCCATATAACGCTTGATTTAACGTCGTCAGCTCGACCTAATCAGTTATTTTAATCGGTTAGACTCAGCTCGTAAACCTCCTTGTAAATCAGTTTTATTTCTCCCATATAAGGCTTCAGTCTTAATCCGTTAACTTTAAATATTTTTTCCGTCTTGGGATCTTTAATATCCACAGCTCCATAAGGGTATACTTTCTCAATTATAAATGGTCCCATCCATTTAGATCTTAATTTTCCAGGAAAAAGTCTTAAACGAGTATTAAATAATAATACTTCTTATCCAGGCTCAAATATTTTTCTTGAAAGCTTTTTATCATGCAATTTCTTCATTTTTTCCTTATAAATCTTTGCATTTTCATAGGTCTCCTTTCTTATCTCTTCCATTTCATTCAATTGTAACAGTCGTTTCTCTCTTGCAGCATTCAAATCATAATTAAACTCTTTTATCGCCCAGTAAGCTTTATGTTCCAGTTTAACAGGTAAGTGACAATTTTTACCATAAACTAACCAATAAGGTGATATTCCGATAGGTGTCTTATAAGCTATTCTATAAGCCCATAATGCAGAATCAAATCTATCAACCCAGTCAGTTCTTTTAGGATTAACAATCTTCTTTAATATTCTTTTAATTTATCTGTTTTATACTTCAGTCATTCCACTTGTTTGTGGGTGATAAGCAATTGCAATTCTATGTTTAATTCCGAATTTTCTAGTAATGTTTGAATTCTTACGTTTCTGAAATGACTTCCCCAATCTGTGATAATTACCCTCGGCATTCCAAATCTTGTAAAAATCATTTTCTTTAAAAATTTTGAAACACTTTTGGAATCACAGTTAGGTAAAGCTACAGCTTCAATCCACTTTGAAACATAATCAACTGGTAATAAAATAAAAATCTTTCCAGATGATGGTATAAAAGGTCCCATAAAGTCCACATACATCAAAAATCTCAATTTCTAATATAGCTTAGAGGCATTTCATCCTTTCTGGATATATTCCCCATTCTTTGACATTGATCACAAGTTTTCACATAATGTCCAACATCTTTGAATAATGTAGGCCAATAAAATCCAGAATTTAAAGTTTTAAATGCAGTTTTATCCACTCCAAAGTGTCCTCTAAATTCAGAATCGTGAGATTTTTAAATAATTGCAAAAGTTTCTTCATAAGGTACACATCTTCGAATCAGAGAATCTTTGCCTAGTTTAAATAAATGAGGATCTTCCCAAATATATGATTTAGAATCATTCTCGAATTTCTTAATATATTTGTTATTCAATCCATACGGTAAAATATTGCTAACCAAATAGTTAATTATATTTGCATACCAAGGTGTTTGTAATCCTTGAATAACATATAACTGTTCATCAGGGAATTTCTCATTTATGTTTTCTTTAGTAATCTTCTCACTATCTTTTTTAATTCTTGATAAATGATCAGCAAATTGGTTGTCAACTCCTTTCTGTCCACTATTTGAAAATCAAATTCTTGTAAAAGTAGAACCCATCTTATCAATCTAGGTTTAACATCCTTTTAGATATTAAATACTTAATAGCGGAATGATCAGTATGTACGATACATTTGGTCCCAAGAAGATAAAGTCTAAATTTATCAAAGGCATATACTATTGCTAAGAGCTCTTTCTCAGTAGTAGTGTAATTTATTTGAGTTTCATTAAGAGTTTTGCTAGCATAATATATAATTTTGAAAATTTTCTTATATTTTTGTCCCAATACAGCTCCAATTGCATAATCACTTGCATCACACATTAATTCAAAAGGTTTACTCCAATCAGGTGCAAAAATAACAGGTGCAGTGATTAATTTCTCTTTTAGAATATTGAAAGCATTCAGACAATCTTCATTAAATTCAAACTTAGCTTCTTTTTCTAATAAATGACAAAGAGGTTTAGCAATCTTAGAAAAATCCTTTATATATCTTCTATAAAATCCAACATGACCCAGAAAACTTCTCACATTAGAAACAGTAGTAGGTGGTTGAAGTTCAAAAATAAATTTCACTTTTTCCTGATCAACTTCCATCCCTTTTTGTGAAATTTTATGTCCAAGTGCAATTCCTTCTGTGACCACAAACTGACATTTTTCCCAGTTTAGAACCAAATTTGTTTCTTCACATCTTTTCAAAACTTTTGTTATATTTTCCAACCAAGATTCAAAAGTAGTTCTAAATACTGAAAAATCGTCCATAAATACTTCAATTCATTTTTCAATTAGATCACAGAATATTGACATCATACATCTCTGAAAAGTTGATGGTGCATTACATAAACCGAAAGACATTCTTCTAAAGGCAAATGTTCCATAAGGACTTGTAAATGTTGTTTTCTCTTGGTCCTCAGGAGCAACGGGTAATTGATGATAACCAGAATATCCATCCAAAAAACAGAAATATGAGTGTCTAGCTAATTTATCCAGCATCTGATCCAAGAAAGGTAAAGTAAAATGATCCTTTCTTGTGGCATTGTTTAATTTTTGATAATCGATGCAAATTCATCATCCAGTAACTTGTCTTGTAGGGATTAATTCATTTTTATCATTAACAATGACAGTTACTCTACCTTTCTTCGGAACACAATGAATAGGACTTACCTATTAACTATCCGAAATAGGATAAATAACTCCAGCATCTAACCATTTCAAAATCTCTTTTTTAACAACCTCTTTCATAATTGGATTCTATCTTCTTTAAGGTTCAATAGTAGGTTTACATTTTCTTCCATTAAAATCCTATGCATACGATTGAAGGGCTTATTCCTCTTATATCTGCTATAGTCCAACCAAAAGCTTTCTTATAGTTCTTCGAACTCCTATTAATTTTTCTTCTTGATCTTTGCTTAGTTCGAAGATATAATCACGAGTAAAGTTAATGAATTTCCAAGAAATACATACTTTAAATGTGCGAGTAACATTTTTAGTTCCAGTTCAGGGGCTTTTTCAACTGAGGGTAAAAGTATATCATTTTTAGTCGTGTCTATAATTTCCCAATTATCATGAATATAATGAGTTTCTTCAAATAAATCTTCTTCAATTTCTTCAGTTAATGACTCATTATATAACATATATTCATCATTTTTTCTTCAAAAATGACTTTACATTTTTCTTGATAATGCTTTTCAATTATATAATCAATAATATCCATCTGATAGCATTTTTCTTTGTCAGGATACCTCATTGATTTCAAAACATTAAATGTTATCTCTTGATCATTAACTCTCACCGTTAATTCTTCTTTTTGCACATCAATCATAGCACGTCCGGTAGCTAGAAAAGGTCTCCCTAAAATAATAGGTATTTCTTTATCTTCTTCCATATCCAGTACAATGAAATCCACAGGGAAGATAAATTTATCCACTTTAACAAGGACATCCTCTATAACTCCTTTAGAATAAATAATAGATCGAACAACTAACTGAAGGGTTACAGTGGTGGGAGAAATCTCTTCTAAATCTAACCTTTGAAAGATAGAAAATGGCATGAAATTAATACTTGCTCCAAAATCACTTAAGGCTTTTCCAAAAAAAATTTCTTCAATAGCACATTGTATAGTGAAACTTCCAGGATCTTTAAGCTTCTGAGATAGTTTGATTTGAATTATTGCACTACATTCTTCACTTAATACAACAGTTTCGTAAGCTTCAAATTTTTGTTTCTTGCTTAAAATATCCTTCTTAAATTTTGCATAACTCGGCATTTGTTCCAAAGCTTCAGCAAAAGGAATGTTGATGGTAAGTTTCTTAAAAATCTCAAAGAACTTAGAAAATTGATGGTCAAGCTTCTGCCTTTTTAGTCTTTGAGGAAAAGGTGGTGGTGGTCTTTCAACTTCCACTTCAATAGGAATTACAGTCTGATCTTTACTTGGAGAAAGAGTTTCTTTAGGTTTTTCAATCTCTTCAACCACTCTCTTTTTCAATTTCATACTGAATTTTCTCTTTTAATTCCTTTCCACTTCTAAGTTGTACAACTTTTGCTTGTTCATGGTCTTTTCCAATTTCTTTTGGATTAATTTCGACGTTGCTAGGAAGTGTTCCTTGAGGTCTGTAATTAATTAAATTAGCAATTTGTCCCATCTGATTCTCAATATTTCGAATAGCATTGTTTTGACTTTGTAACTGATTACCTAGTTGCAAGATCAATTCTTCTAAAGATAACTTTTTCTATTGATTGTTTAAACTAGGAGGATAATTATGTCTAAAGTTTTAACTTCCTTGATTGTTCCAATTCCCAGTTGGATTAACTTGATTATTACCCCATTGTTGATGTTCATTATTCCAATTAAAATTAGGGTGATTTTTCCAACCTGGATTTTAATAATTCGAATAAGGGTTATTAGTTTTACTAGCAATAGCTTGCAATGTCTCCATTGTTTGAGAATCGTCAATATTTGCAGAATTGTCATTACTTACATATGATACGTTAATAGCAAAATTATCCAATTTCTTAGATATCATAGCCACTTGTGAAGTTAAAATAGAAAAAGCTTCATTATCTTGAATACTTGCCACTCTTTTAGGATTACACTTTCAGAAGGCCATTGAAAATTATTGTTAGTCATTTCTTCAATTAAGATATAAGCTTCATCAAATGTCTTAGCCATTAAAGAACCTCCAGCAGCAGCATCTATAATAGATCTAAGTGATCCAATAAGTCTGTTATAAAATGTTTGAATAATTAACCAATCTGGTAAAACATGATGAGGGCATTTTCTTAATAGTTATTTAAATCTTTCCCTTGTTTCATAAATTGTCTCTCCATCAAATTGAATAAATGAAGTAATATCATTTCTTAATTTAGCAGTTTTAGAAGGAGGAAAATATTTAGCAAGGAATTTTTGTGTCATATCTGCCCAAGTTTTAATAGAACCAGTTGCTAATGAGTTTAGCCACATATTTGCTTTATCTTTTAAGGAAAAAGGAAAAAGTCTAAGCCTAACAACATTATCAGAAATATTATTATATTTAAAGGTAGCACAAAGTTCTAAGAAACTAGCAAGATGTAAGTTTGGATCCTCATTTGGTGTTCCTCCAAATTGATTATTTTGAACCATTTGAATAATAGAAGGTTTAAGCTCAAAGGAATTAGCATCTACAACATGCATTTGAATACTAATATGAAGTTCATCAGCTGTAGGGTTTGCATAATCCCTTAATGGTTTATAAACATTTTGTTCATTAATTTCTATTAAATTTTCATTATTGTTATGTAAGTTAGCCATTTCTTGATATTTTTGAATTTGTTTTCCTTTTCTAATTCTTTTAACAATTCTTTCTAATTCATAATCAAAAGGTAATAATCCTTCAGATCTAAAACTACGCATAAAAATTAAATAAAAGGATTTGAAAATAAAATAAAATCTTTTTGGTATTTTTTTTTTGTAAATATTTTTTATTTTAAAAGAAATAAAATTTTATATAAAATATTTTTAATTTGAAAAATCTAAAAATTGTCTTTCACTTTACCTGCAACGGCGCCAAAAATTGTGATGACCTCAACCCTTAACTATGCCTACAATTTATCCTTTAATTTATATTTCAAAGGGTAGTATGCAAAAATACATATATAATTTTAGAAAATATTTTGCACACCAGAGGTACTACACAAGTATACGTATCGTATCCAGTAATACAGGGCTCTATTGGAGTCCTGGTTATCGATCCCACAGGGAAGATTAACTTTTACAAATTAATAAATTTTTAAATTAAAAGTAATTATAATTTTTATTTCCTTTCAAAAATCAGATTTTAAGTTTTATGAAATTTCTACTAGATGTAAGTAAAGTAGCAATAAAGTAAAGGTTAATGCAAGTATAAATAAAAACAACTTTCTCCTTTTCAACTAATCCAAGATTTTTCAGAAAGCTATCATTCGTGGAGAACTTGAAATTATTGTATTGCACCAAATATAAGCATTCATATTCTTTACCTTCGCTTGATAGTATAAAGAACATTGGCTAATCTATAGATTAGTTCAAGATGTATTAATAGTAGAATGAGTTAATCTTGACTCACACTTCTAGATGTCCAAGAGTGGCTATGGTCGGCCCTACTAGTGACCCGTTCCCTTTTTATAAACCAAATTAATAGAATTTAGTCTATCACTCTAAAAACTAATTAATTCTACGCCCAATAAATAATATTTTCCTATTTATTTGCACTTTACCTTGAATAACCCGCACATGGCCTTCGATTACCTAAGGATTCATGTGATATCTACTAGTTAAGAACTCATCTCCGGATAGGACTCAGAATTTTTTAACAGATTTTAACAATTCAAATGGCCAGTTTAAAAAGTAAATTAAGATCAGGTATGAATTTCATCACAATAGTTTTTAAAATTAAGTTTAAGTTCTCCAACGAAATCAAATTATTTTTATTATCTTTTCATGGTTGAAAGGAGAAAGAAAAGTAACTACTAAGAACACAATGAATTCACACAACAAAACATATTTATAAAACTTTGAACCAAGTTACAAATACTTATCTAAAATGTTCGTTCAAGTGATCCTTTGGCTCCTACTGACTCCAATGCAAAGTATAAAACTTCAACAACACCAACTCTTACAAACTCTCCCTTACTACTCAAGGAATTGAGTAGTAACACTCAAAGTAACTAAAAGTAACTAAAATAAACTAAAATAAACTCACTAAATACTTAAGAAAAGTACTTGGTGGCTCTCTAGAACTATTTTCGGGCACGGGGAGAGCTCTTTTTTCTATAGAAATGTCTCCTATTTATAGAGCTTCAAAATGACTAGGGGTTGCATAAGGCACCTCTTCAAAATTCGTTCAAATTCAATGAATCTTCTAGAAAGTAACTGTGGTGCCTAGGCACTGGGATCTGGCGCCTAGGCACTGGACTCCGTGACCAGATCTTCGCACCCCTTCATTTTGGATCGCACCTCTTCGCGATTAAAACCGTTTTCATGTGTCCAGATGCATTGTATCACATATCCTATGTATCAGGAGTAACTTCCAGTCTTCTAGAAGGTATGATAACCACTTAATACCGTCAAAATAACTGCCCAAAGTTGTCAAAAATCTTAACTACTTCAGTAACAAATTGGCGCCTAGGCGCCAAACCTATAATTTTGGCAACTTTGCTTTTTAGCTCTATTTTTGCTCCTTTTTGCTCATTTTTCCTTCTTGAACTCTTTTTTTCATCATCTATATCCAAAAACATAAATACCTTTCATTAAAGCATAATATCCTTAAAAATTGAATCATAAATAAGACATAAAAATAGGTACTTTTTACGTGGATCAATAATTTCCGATCAAGATGATTTTATGGGTATGCAATTGTGTCTAAGTATCTTTCCTGGAATTTCCAGGGATCATTGATTTCATTACTTTCGAGGATTTTCTCTTTTGAGGATTTTTGCACGAATTCTGTGACATCTTGAATTTGTAAATCAAGAGATTGATTTGATGTAGAAGCGATTAAGCTACCATATAAATATTGCTTTAAATCAATAATTTTTGTGGGGTCACATTTGGTTGACCCCTACCTCTCCCCCCTTGAAAAGTGGGGCTACCCCTATAGGGTATCAATCGATTGCATGTATGAGGGGTTATCCAACCCTCCTTATCTTTCTCCCTGCAAAAATTCATGAGTGAGAAAGTCAGGTAAAGAATTAGTGTTTCCTGCAATATCTTCTATATCAAATTCAAAACAAGATAATTGTGTTTGCCAATTGGCAAAGATTTGTTTAGAGACATGATTTTTATATCTTTTTGCAGTATATACTTAATTGAACTGCAATCAGTTCGTAGTAAAAAATTATAATTTAATAAATCATCATGAAATATGGTAATGCATCTAACTACAGAAATTATCTCTTTTTTTATTGTCAAATATTTTTCTTGAGTGGTATTCCACTTGCCAGATGTAAAGTGAACTAATTGTTTGGTATTAAAATCCTTTTGCTTTAAGATTCCTCCGTAGCCAATATTAGAGGCGTCTATCTCTACTATTTTAGGAAGAGACGAATCTGTAATACATAAATAAGGTAACAATTTTACCTTTTGCTTAATTAATTGGACAGCTTTAGTATGATTCTTTGTCCATGAATTATGATGTTTTTTAATCTATTATAAAGAATAACAACATCTAAAGCAAGATCTTTATAATAGTCTGCTACATAATTGAGTGAACCTAGAAATCTCTGTAATTGACGGAGATCAGTGATTTCATCTGGAAATTGAGAAGCAAATTCTATGTTTCTTTCAATTGGAATAATTGTATTCTAGAAAAAATTATGTCCCAAAAACCATATTTCGGTTTGAAATACTTTGATTTTGGGCGCAGAGATTACCATCCCATTATTTTTGACAAGCCATTAGAATGTTTGTAGATCTACATTGTGACGTTGTTTGGGTTAAAGAATGTCGGAGCTACATACCAAAGAGCAATGACGAAGATCTTCGATGATCTCATTCACAACCAATTGGAATGCTACGTGGATAATTTGGTCATCAAGAGCAAAGTGAAGGAAAACCACCTATATGATTTGAGGATCGTATTTGAACAATTACAACAATATAATCTCAAGATGAATCCCTTAAAGTGCGCCTTCGACTTTACCTCCATGAAATTTTTAGGATTCATTTTCCGTCATCGTGGAATCAAAATTGACCCAGAGAAGATTAAAGCTATCTTGGAAATGCCTCCTCCCAAAGCCTTAAAGCAACTACGCTCTTTTCAAGGTAAATTAGCATACTTGAGATGCTTTATATCCTATCTATCAGAAAGTTGCTACCCTTTTCAAACTTACTTTGAAAGGATGTCAAATTCATTTGGGGAGAGCCGTTTTAACGAGCTTTCAAAGATATTAAGTGGTACTTGATGACACCTCCTGTTTTGGCAGCCCCTATCCCTAGTAGATCGTTGATACTTTATACCGCGACTTTAGACGAGTCCCTCAGCGCCTTACTTACTCAAGTCAATGATGAGGGTAAAGAGAATGCACTCTACTACTTGAGTCGACGTCTAATACCCGCATAGATAAATTGATGCCTATTAAGAAACATTATCTAGCTTTGGTTTTTGCCACTCAAAAGCTTAGACACTACATGTTGTCTCATAAGGTCAACCTGATTTCAAAAATTAATCCGTTGCAATATTTGATGACCCGAGCAACACTTTTCGGACGTTTAGCAAGGTGGTCAATGATACTATTGCAATTCGACATAAAATTTGTGCCCCTTCACGCTATCAAAGAGCAGATTCTGGCAGTTTTCTCGCGGCGCATCCACTGCCTGCCGAGTCCCGCTCAACGACGAACTACTAGATGAACATATACTACAAGTGGAATAGCTCTATTCCAGATGTTGGGAAATGTATTTTGATGGAGCGTCGTCACCCGAAAGAGACAAAGGACAACAGACAATGATACCCGACAAAGCAGGGATTGGTCCGATCTTCGTGACACCAGATCAGGCCATGCTAAGATTTTCCTACCACTTGACAGAGCCGTGCACCAATAACGAAGCATAATATGAAGCTCTAATCACTAGCCTGGAATTGGCAATATTAATGGAAATAATGGACATTGCCATTTATGGAGACTCACAACTCGTCATTCAGCAAGTGGCATGATAATATAAGATTGTCGGCATATTTTTAGGTTGTGTGATATTTTAAAAAGGGGTCGCCTAACAGAAGTTGTCGGCGAATTTTAAATTTAGTTTAGATAAATAATTTGAAAAAGTAGTATTTGATTTTGAAAATAATTTTAAATTTGAAGATTTTAAGATATGAAATCAAACCGATCTCACATCCCAAATAGTTTATATAAACAAGCACCGCATCACAAACCGTGTATCTATCCCTAAGGATAGACACACTGCTTGATGGTGGGGCTCGGTTAAATAAACTAGAAGATTTGTGACATCCGTTTGGTCTGCGAACCAATTTTATAAGCCGACAAATTCACTCGCTTAATATGAAAATATTAAACGGGGTTTATATTACTCTGGTTCTTTAAAATTCTCTATAAGGGCAAGCCCCTATAGTTAATTACATCTTAAGTGACAGGAATCACCTAAGAAAACTCTCGATAATAATCAATAATTCTGCTCTCAAGAATTTCAAAGTTTAAGTTTTCAAGAGATTGAATTTTGGGTTTCAATAGGGAGTGGATCAAGTTTGGAACATTTTGTTTTGGAAATTCAAAGGAAGAAAAGTAGGAGAAATTACGGATTCGAAGCGGACTTCGGTAATTTCCCGACTATCCTATTGTTTGGCTTGGATTTAGGAAAGTCCTAATGTTTATTTAATGTTTTAATCTTGCCAACTTTAGTTAATTAGGGCTTATATTTATATGATAGAATCATACAAATCGCTCGGAAGATGTGAGGGTTTATGTCGTATCGAACGACTATCTCGAATCCTAAAACCGATTAGGGCTTAATTTGCAATGCAAATGCCTAATGAAGAGTCGAGGATTTATGTTGCACTAGTGCAAACTACCTCGAAGTCCTATGGCTTTGTTATTTAATTCTAGGAAAGTTTTATCGAAGTAGGTTCAAGTTTTGCCGACGACGATGGCCGTGCCGCCCACCATGCTCCGAGCTCCTTGTTGTTGCAGAGGTTTAGTTTTAGAAATCATAAATCAGGGGATGAGAAAAGTGTTTTGGTTTAGAGAAGTCTTAATTTCCAAGTGTTTTGTGTTTTAATTAAAACAAATCTTAAAGTTAGTTATAACGACACCGGTTAAGATCCCACGGTTCCATCCTTCCGCATCATTATTTTTATCGGATTCACTTAGTCCGTATGAATTTGCTAAACTCAACCGAATGAGTTCCACACTTTCATTTAGACCGTGGGAAATCCCGTTAGCAACACGTAGGTTACATCATCCGAGGTATTCCCCATCATCCAACCAGATGTTTTAATTTAGTTATAGTTGTAGTTTTGTGTTCTATTTGTGATTAAATTTTGAGTTGTCTTATATTTTGAAATGTTGTGGAGGTGAATTTTATCTTGTAGTGTCTTTTAATTTAGTTATGGGTTTCAGCTTTGGTTTCGTCCTAAAGGTGTAGGTTTTCATGCAACTCGTTGTTTTATCATGCAAGAAAAATAAGTGCGATGCAATTAAATAAATTGTCGTAAAGTAAATCGCAATAAAATAAAAGCGTACCTGGAGGGTCTTCCCGTCATCCCAAGCCGCACTTAAAACACAATTAGAATATTTAAGCAAGTTCCTAGTAAAGCTAAGGGAAAGGGTTATGGTTTTCTACCAAATTCCTAATCCTATACTTAGTCATTTCCTATGACGTCTAGGTTCTTTGTGTTTTTGGTTTGAAGACGATTTTCTTCGTCAAAGAACAATTAAGTTCAATTGTTCTTGTAAATATCCTATCATATCGAGGAAGTGCTTAAGAAGAATCTTAAACATCTTTTCAATATTTCTAGGATCGTTTTAAGTCCAAATGAATTTAATTGTGTAAATGAATCGATCGTCCGAGGTTTTCAAGTTTTGTTAACTTGCTCGATGAACTAGGACATTCGAATGTCCTATAAGTGAAGTAACATTTCATTTTAATGTTCACGTTTAGGAGTTATGATAACTAAAGCTCCTAAGGGCAAAATGATATTTAATGATTCGTGATTCAAATTTAAGTTCAAATTAATGATTTAAGTTTGGAATAGTGTTCAAGTTATCTTAGATTTATTTTTGAGTTCTTTATGTCTTAGGTGATGTTATTTAATTCAACTTAATTCAATTTAATTTAATTTAATTTAATTTAATTCAATTTAGTTTGATTTGATTTAATTTAATTCAATTTAGTTTGATTTGATTTAGTTTTTAATTTAATTTAATTTAATTTAATTTAATTTAATTTAATTTAATTTAATTTATTTAATTTAATTTAATTAATTTATTTAATTTTATTTAATTTAATTTAATTTTATTTTATTTATTTAATTTAATTTATTTAATTCATTTAATTTAATTTAATTTGTTTATTTAATTTAATTTAATTTAATTTAATTTAATTCAACTTTTAATCTTAATTTAATTTAATTTAATTTTAATTTAATTTACTTAATTTAATTTAATTTTAATTGAAATTTTTGAAAGAGTTTAATGATTTAATTTTAGTTTAATGATTAAGTCTTTTAATATTTTAAATTCGAGTTATCATTTTAATTAAGAGTTGAATATTAATGAGATGATTAATTTAGGGATTTTTAAATTAAAGAATAAATCTCTTCCTAATAATATCCCTATTTTAATAATTCCAATTTTATTATTCTTCCAAATTTAATCAATTATTTAATTAAGGTTTAATCATTTTAAATTGCTTAATGGGTTTCTACCCTTCAATTATTTAAATTTCAATCATCCAAATTAGATTAGGATCAAATATTTTACTTGTTAATTTTTTATTAAACCTAAAGTTTTAATTAAGGGTTAAAATTTTAATTACCATTTTGCCCTTTAAGCTTAATAATTTCAAAACTCACTAAATTGAACTCAAATGAACTTGAAATTTTTATGTGACTTCACTCATATGTCACTAAAGACATGAGAGGAGAAAATGTGATTTTTCTGTATTTAATTTATTTATATAATTATTTTTAGTAGAAAATAGAGATTTTCAAGGAAAATTTGATAACATGACCAAGGGAAAGTTTCTGTCCTTAAGAAAATTAGGGGACATTCCTAATGACTAGAGGACCACTTGGACTAATTTTGGTGATTTTTTGAATTATATTATTTTTATTATAATTATTTTAAGTTTTGGAGTATTAATTAATTTAAAAATAAAATAATGTTAAAAAATGAATTTTATGTTTTTCAAAAATCTCTCTGATATCAAGGAAATCAGAGAAGCAAATTTTGCAATTTTCTGATTTTTCTATGATTTATTATAATTATTTTAGTGAAAATGCTAGAAAATACATTTTTTAATTTTAAAATTACCCTAGAGCTTTAAAAATTAATATCTCACCAAATAGACCTAAGAAAAACATGGGGTTTGTTCCTAAGTGATTAAAATTCAAAATGTGACATTTTGGTGAATTTTATTATTTTTGTAATTTTTATTATTTTTTAATTATTAAAAATATTAAAATAATATTAAAAATCAACTTTTTTAGAAAATTGAAATTTTAATTTTCTTAAATTCCCCTGATATCAGAGAGGCTCCAAAACCAATTTGGTGAATTTTTGAAAGGTATTTTGAAAGTTATGAATTTTTAAAGTTTAAAATGACTAAATGGCTTAATCAACCCAATTAATAGGGCTAACCAAGTCCAATTGACTTCAAACTTTTATGGTGTGTTCCTCTGATCCTAAAGGTCAGTGGAGAATTGATTTCAAGTCAATTTGATCTATGGTTAACTCTAATTAATTAGAGACCTATTTTAAGTGTTTAAGCCAATTAGGGTTGTTTTGAGTGGATTAACTCAAGTCCTATTTTTCCTAGTGGTTCTCTCGGTCATAAGGAACATCACCAAATTTTCCTAGAATTTATTTCATAACATGCTATTTATTAGAATTAAAATACTCAAAAACAGTTGACATGAATTTGAAAAATCAATAACTCTTCATAGGGATGGCCTCTGACTTTGGAAAATTCAGAGAATGTTCCCAAATTCAGAGGCTTCAAAAGCCCTATGGTCTCATGCCATGGTGAATTGTATGAATGCATGGAGAATTAAATATATGCAGAGAGTAAATAAATTACTAAAAATAAAATACTTGATGAAATTAAATGATTTCTTTTCCACATTATTCTCCTCTCGTTCACCGAGCAAGAGGGTATTTTTCTTTTATTTTTCTCGATTTTCCTACACAAAGTTATGAATTTTCCAAGTTTAGTGGAATTAAATAAATAGAAAAATACCCTATTTTTCTATTTATCCACGCGGCGCCGCCGCACCCTCGGCATCTCCGAACTCACACGCGTCGCGCTCCCATTCGACGCCGCCATCCGAGTCGGCAGCCCGGGCCCCGCGGTTCTCGTACCGTCTCCCGGTCCGACGCCATCTCGAGCCGTCCGTCCGCGCGTGTATTAAATGAATCGGCATCCGTTCATCATCCCCGAGCGTCCTCACCCGAGAGCCGTCCACACTAAATCCCTAAGATCTCACTCGATACTCAACGGATTTTTATGTTCTTATGCTCTATGGATTCATCTTCAAGAGACGAACACATCTATACGGTTATCATGCATTGAAATTAAGGCATTTAAAATGGAGAATCTCCGAAGCTCTGGATGAAGAATTAGGTCATACCTTTGCTCGCAGAAGTGTGGCTTCGATCCGAGAGTTGTTGCACCTTCGATCGGATCCCAGCAAGCTCCGCATGAAGTCTCCTGGTCCAGTGAATTGTCTCAGATGTGATTTCGACCAAGCCCGATCACAAAGCTTCGGAGGTCGGAGCAACCGGGTGGCTCTGGAGATGGGGCTTTGGCCGTGGACACCTTCCCTCGGTCCGGTGAAGGTGTAGAACCAATCAATTTGGGGATTGGCTCACCGTGGAGAAGTGTCCTGGTTTTGGGTGGAATTTCAACTCGAAATCGAGCTCACAGAGAAGAAATGGCAGGGGGATCTCACCTGGGATCAAGTGCTCGTGTATGGGGAGGAGTCCGGAACAATTTTGGCAGAGTTTCCTTAAGGTTTTGTTTTCAGCTCTACTCATGGCCGAGAGGGGTGGAGTTTGAAATAGGATAGGGTGGAGGGCCTCCTGGGGGAGTTAGGGCTTGGGATCGACTGCTCTGGTGAGGAGAAGAACGGCCATGGTGACCACTAGTGCATGGGGCGACTCAAGAAGGGAGAATTTCAATGTCGGCTCACATGCGAGCTCTCGGCCATGGTGTTTTCCGGCGGCTCGGTGGCCGGCCGGCTGTGCATCGGTCACCATCTTGGTCGTGGAGGTCGTGGCGTGAGCTTAGTGCAATCAATTAAGCATTGGCCATGTGTAAAGGGTTTGATTTAGATGGAATGGGGGCATGGCTAAATTTGGACCTAAATGGGTCAACCCCCCCATTTGGGCTAGGTGCACCACCCAAGGCCTGGTTTTGGCCGAGGGAAAAGTGATTTGGCTCGAAGCATAATCAGTAGAGGTCAAGTCACCATCCAAGCACAATTAGGCATAAGCATGGTTAAGGGGAATCATGGGAGTGGTTAATCACCTTTAGGAATTAAGGAAAGAGTCTCCTCCTTTTGCCCAAAATGGCATGGTGACATGTAAAGAGGCTCTCATGGCTTGTATATGGCTTGTGCATGGCTCCATGGCTCCATTCGGCTTGGGAAAAGGTTCGGTCAATTTCATAAAAATGGGTTTTAAGAATTTTGGATATTTTGGTGAAAATTTGCATGAAGCTTGATTTGGAATGGTTTAATTGATGATTTTGAAACTTAGGGGTGATTTTGATTAAATGGATGATGAAAGGAAGTGTCATGTGGGCTTTGGATGAATTTGGGCTTTTGAATTCAAGGGAGTGGGCTTTTAGGAAAGTTTAAGGGAAATGGGCTTTTTGATTTTAGGATGGGCATTTGGGTAAAGATTTTGTGAAAGGCCTTGTCAAATAAATGTCATAATTGGTTTATGGATGTTCTATGAAGGGCTTGGAGTCAATTTGGTGTGATTTGGAGTTGAATTGGTTTGAATTTGGGTTTATTTGGTAAGTGGGCCTATATGGGTCCAAGTGGGCCAAGTTGGGCCAATGTTGGGCTAGGGTTGAAATTGATGTAAAATTAATGTTGAGAAATATTTATGGGAGTGTTTCAAAGAGGTTTTGACTTTGGTTGGGTTTTGATTTTGGGGTTTGGGCTCATTTGGGTTAGGTTTGGGTTTAGGCCAAAAATGGGCCTTTTAGCTTTGGGTTGAATTTGAGTGGGATTTGGGTCTAATTTTTGGGCAAATCATGTTAGTGTTTTGTTTGTGGGAATGTTAAGGAAGATTTAGAAAAGGTTTGGGGTTAATTGGAGTTGAATTGGGTGAGTTTTGGGTTAAGTTTGGGTCATGGGTCCAAATCGGGCTTTAAGGCCAAAAGTGAAATTGGATCCAAATGTCAATCAAATTAGACTTGGATTTGGTCTAGATTGGTGTTGGGAATGTTGAATTGAAGTTTAGAATTGAATTGGACCAGAATTTGGGTCAATTGGGTAGGTTTGGTTTGACATTGGGTTCACCTAGGGTTAAAATGGGTCAAATTGGGGGTTTTTGACAAAAGTAGGGTAAATTGACAAAATTGGCCCATGGTGTAGTTGGACAAAATGAAATTGGGAATATTTGGGATTTTCTGGAATTTTCTGAGAATTTTCTGAATTTTTGGATTTTTGGGTCAAGAGGGTATTTTGGGTATTTGGAGGGTATTGGGAGGTTTTCTTGGAATTTTTGGCATTTTTGGGTATGGATGATCAATTTGAGTGATGTGGAAATGTTTGGGAATGATTTTGGAGAATTTTGGGTGATTTGGAAATTTTTGAGAGATTTCGCTATTCGCGCTTGGGTAGGTTAACGGGTGTCGGGTCCTGGGGTCAAAAATTGAAAATTTGGAAAATTGAAGATTGGGTGGATGTAAGTGGAATAAAATCATTTTTGTTGAGCCATGAAGCCATATCAAGCCCACATGAGCCATGAAGGGACTTATTTGAGGCATTCACTATGTTGTTCCTAACCCTCTTAGCCAAGGGCTTAGGGGTTAAGGACCATCCATGTGAATCACCTACATGAGTCAGGAGGTCAAGTCGGGTATGGGTGTGTTTTTAGGAGGTGTATGGAAGTGTAGTGTATGAGTGTAGTGTGTGTGCAAGTCAACCCTTCACTGCATCATGCCACCCGTAGGGGCCCTAAGGCCAAAGAGTCCTAAAGGAACTCATCCTTTAAACTTCCACATTCGATTTCAACCCTCTAGGTGATTAGGGGTCTACAATCAAGTTTGTGGGGTTTGCAGGGAGTTTAGAAGTGGTTTGAATTTCTAAAAGGTGGGTCCCAATTCTAATCCTCTAAGATAGTCAAAGGAAAAGCCTAAGGCTAGATCCTAAGCACTAAAAGAAGAAGAGAGGACCTCATCAAAAATGAGGTCAACAAAGATTCTGAAGGCGAGATTGGAAGAATACCACTGATATATGATCAAATTGCTAGAGCAAATTCCAAGTGTGATATTCTATAGAATTTCTCGAGCAGACAATGCCTATGTGGACGCTTTAGCGAAGCTTGCTAAAGAATTGGCTTGTCTACCTGAAGATTCTATTATAGTGAAAGGACGTTAGGTTTTGTCACAAATCGACCTCGATAGTTTGCACAATATTGGAAAATAAGAGATAGCAGCTACAGTGTCAGATGATACAAAAGACTGACGTCAACCGATAACAGAATATTTGCAAATAGAAAGACAACCAGAAGACAAGTCAGTAGCACATCAAATTTAGAAGAGAGCTCTCTCATATGCCTTAATCGATAATGTTCTGTATAGGAGATCCTTCGACCAAATGTGTCTGAGATGTCTGAGCAGAGAAGAAGCACAAAAAATCGTCAAAGAGGTACATGTCAGATTGTGTGGAGCACACCAATCAGGGTTGAAGATAAAAAATGAAAATCAAATGACTTGGATACTATTGGCCAACAATGATGATAGATTGCATGTACATAACAAGGTAAAGTCATCAATGCCAAGTGCATTGAGTGGCCTTGCACCAACCTCCGAATGTTCTACACCCCATGATTACCTCATGGCCATTCGAGTGTTGGGGTATGGATATAGTGGGTCCAATAGACCCTCCATCTTCAAAAGAACATAGGTTTATACTTGCAGCTACGAATTGCTTCTCCAAATGGGCAGAGGCAGTGTTGCTACGGGAAGTCACAACACAACAAGTTCTGCAGTTTTTCAAGAATCAAATCGTCTACCTCTTCGGTGTGTCGTGAAGAATTATTTCAGATAATGGGTTTGATTTCAAGAGCACAAAAATTAACAACTTCGTCAGACATCATAGGATAGATTAGCGGTACTTGATGATCTATTACCCTAGAGCGAATGGCTTGGTAGAAGTCTTCAACAAGAAGCTTGTTTAGATCTTAAAGAAGACACTCAACGACAATAAAAGAGGATGCAATAAGAAGTTATTGGAAGCTTTGTGGGTATACAGGACGATAGTTAGAACACCGACACAGTCTACATCTTATGCACTTGTGTACGAGTTCGAGGCAGTTCTTCCGCTAGAAGTTCAGCTACCGTCGCTCTGAGTCACCTTCGCCAATTAACTTGCCACAGAAGAGAATGTCAAGCTTCGACTTGCAAAATTGGAAAGTCTTGAAGGAAAAAGATTGCTCACATAATAGAATTTGGAACTTTATCAAGCAAAGATGATCCAGCCCACGATAAATTAGTCCGCCTAAGTTCGTTCAAAATCAGTGACCTCATACTCGTTCTTAGAAGACCTATTCTTGCACACGCAAGATAGGGGAAAATTTTGAACCGACATGGGAAGGACCATTCGTGGTAGAACAAGTTTACTCAGGAGGGTCGTACCAGCTGGTGGATTCTCAAGGGGATAGACACATGTTGCTAATAAATAGACGATATCTAAAGAAATACTACACGACGTGATAAACCTGAAGAAGGATACTCATTTCGATATAGCCATATGGCCAGTGTCTATGACTGGGTCTAAATTTTGTAATAAAATAAATTTGAACAAAATAAAATGAATTTTTCTCACAAGATAAAATACGTTTGTTAAATCTCTAATTTTAAATTTTGTAAAATAATATTAAATAAGATAATTGCATCAAAATGATTATAAAAATCACTAATTAAATAACAATAAGTTTGTTATTGTTCTTGTTTGTGCAAAACACCAACCACTGACATTTCCCCTTGTTTGCTTGTGCAGGACGTGTCAGGTTGCAAGTTGGTGTTTGCTTTTAAAGGCGGCTTGGACCTTGTGCTCAGAAAATAAAGAACACATACAAAAATGCTGCAAATATGAAATCAATGAAGAAGATTGGTCATAGAAAGACCGGATATACATCAGGATACGGAGGCATTGGAGGTTTTGTTGACTCACACCTCTTCCGGAGACACAATCAGATTCCGTCCATGATCACTACTCCAGAAAGTGGTCTCGTTGCTGCTACAGCTGAGAGAGTTCTAGAGTGACATTGGCGTGTACAAAAAGAAGAAATGCAAATCACTGAAAGCATTGCCTCTTGGATAAGATGGAGAGGAGACAGGCTCGAGAGTTAACTGTTGAGTTACCACCCATTCCAGAAAAGTTTATGAGCCGAAAATGAAAGAAACTGACAAGTCGCATACAGATACTGAGCTGAAGACTACTGAGGACCCCGCACCGACATGGACATTTTTACTGGGTGCTTGACTTACAACTCGAGTCTACCCTGACAGCCTTCAGTGATAGGGGCATTTTCAGAATGCCTGCAGTGTCATGTTCTACAGTTAGTGGAGTATGACACATTTGAGACATATGCAGTCGCCTCGATGCTACTCAGGAGTACGAAGCATTCTAATGTAGAGCCATATGTACCACAGTTTGTTCTGTCGCCGCCGCAACGAGGAGTTCCAGACTACGTGATGGCAAAGATCAGAATATTAGAAAGAAATAATTTCATCATTATGATGAAAAACAAGAAAATTTTATCAATATTCTGGAAGGTGTCAAGCTATACATAAATGTAATTTTGAGGAATGACCAAGAAAGGATTCTAGATTGTGTTTTCACTCTCTAAGACTTGGGCAGAGCGGGCCGTCCGAAGGAGATGACATATATAGAGCCAACAAAATGGAAGAGAGGAAAGGGCAGGGTCACCATTCAGTGTGGATGTTGCTACAACTTCGCTAGAGATCGATAGGGTAATCCCCCAGGAATTCTACAGCACGATGAGGTGGATCTAATGTCACCACAGATAAAGAATATGATAAAAAAGATGGTCGAGTGGCACGTACCGCCTGCAGACTTTATTCCTAACAGCTGCATTATAAATATCTATGAAGATGGGGACTGTATTCTGCCTTATATCGACTACCACAAATTTATGAAAACTTTATGTACTATCTCATTTATAAGTGAAAGTAATATTTTATTTGGTCGAGAAATTAAGATTGTCGGGCTAGGAGAAGTTTCAAGGTTCTGTCGAGATCCCTCTACTAGTCGGGTTAGTGCTGGTGTTAAAAGGAAACAGAGCAGATCTTGCAAAGCACTGCATCCCAAGAGTTATAGGACAAAGAGTGTTAGTTACTGTCGGTTGATAAAGTTGTCTTATGTTGTTTTTAAAATAATTTACTTTTAATTTAATAGAAGGATAATTTAGATTTAGTTTTAATTTAATATTGTATAGCTTTTGAAAATAGTATTTGGAAATATAATTTTTTTTAGTTTTAAAGTATGAAATTCTAACTGATTTCATATCTTTAATAGTTTAAATAAACGAGCGCCGTAATGTAAGCCGTGCATCTATCCTGAGGGATAGGCACATTGTTTAATGGTGAGTTTTGATTAAATAAACTATGAAAGTCATGACATTCGTTTGGCATATGAACCAATTTTTTAAGCCGACAAGCTCCCTTTCCTAATATAAGGAAATTAGGTAGGGTTTATATTACCTGGGTTTTAAAGGTCCCATATAGAGGCAAGCTCCTATAGTTAATTACATTTTAAGTGATGGGAGTCACTTAAGAAGACTCTCGATTAAGGTCAGTAGTTCTGCTTTCATGAATTTCAAAGTTTAAGGTATTCAAGGTTGTACATTGGAAATTTAAAGGGGATTAGGTCAAACAGGAATAGTTATGTAAGAATCCAAAAGGAAGAATGATAGGGGATATCACAGATTTGAAGCGAACTTTGATGACTTCCCAACTATCTGATCATTTGGCTTTGATTTGAAAGAATTATTTAGTGTTCCGACCTTGCCAATTTTAGTTAAATAGAACTTACATTTGTATGACACAATCATACAAATGACCTGGAAGATAAGAGGGTTTACTTCATAACGAACGACTACCTCGGAGTACTAAGATAAGTTAGGGCTTAGATTGCATAACATAATTATGAAAATGCCTAAAGATGAGATGAGAATTTATGTTGCACTAGGCAAACTAACTCAAAGTCTTATGGCAAGTTGATGAAGATTAGTTCTGCTGTTGAAGTTGGTCGTGCTGCCCACCATGCTTGCTCCAAGGTCATTGTTGTTCCAGAAGGTTTGGTTTAAGAAGTGACAATTTGAAGATATGAGAGAAGTATCATGGTTTAGAGGTCAAGTTTTTTAGTGTGTCAAGTTCAATGTCTTAAGTTTTATTAGGAGAAATATTAAAGTTGATTAAGCAGAACCGGTTAAGATCCCACGATTCCATCATCCCGACACCACTATTTTCATCAGATTCACTTAATCCAAATGAATTTGCTAAACTCAACTAATTGAGTTCCACACTTTCATTTAGACCGTGGGAAACCCGTCAGCAACACATAGGTTACCTCCTCCGAGGGATTCCTGATCATTCAACGAGACATTTTAATTTAGTTATGATTGCAGCTTTATTTTGTTTGTGATTAAATTTTGAGTTGTTTAAACATGCTGGGTTGTTTTGTTTTTGACTGTTTATCACAAGTATAATATGCAAAAAAAGCAATAAAGTTATTTAAGTAAAGCAACACAAATTGCAATAAATAAATGTGTACCTCGTGAGTCTTCCCGTTTCCCTCACCTGAAAGTCTTTGCAATGCATATAAATAATATTGCAGGAATTTGAAGCATGCCAGAAAACAGGAAAAGTAGTTGTAAAGTGTGCCTATCGAATTCTAAGTTGTGATTTAGCAGGTCGTTAAGGTGTGGTAAGGATGATTTTCTTTATCAAAGAATAATGAAACTCAATTGTTCTTCTAAAATGCCCCATCATATCGCGAAAGTGCTTAGGATGCAGCCTAAACATCTTTTCAATGCTTCTGGGATCATTTTGACTCTAAATGAATTTTATTGCAATGAGCAATCAATCATCCAAGCTTAATTAGAGTTTAAGAGTGATTTAATTCTTGTTCAGTGAACTGAGATATTTTAATTATCTCTCAAGTGAGGTGATATTCACTTGATGTTTCATTTAAGAATTATGTGAAATGAAAGCCTCTAGGGGTGAATTGAATTGTCAGAAAGCTTAGCCACATTAATTAAGGTTGGATTAATTAATGTTTCTGTTATAATATTTTAAAATATTTCAAATTAATTATGTTGTTTTGATTTGGTTATACTGTTTTGAATTCAATTATGTCAACTTAATTATGTTATCTTCAAGTTACTTTAACTTAATCACATTATTTCAAAATTTAATTATATTTTTTTAGAACTGTTTTAATTATATTAATTTAAATTTTTTTAAGTTAATTATATTATTTCAAAATCATTTTTTTATTTGATTATATTAATTTATTCCAAATTTTATTATTAAGCTTTCTTAGTTCTTATAGGTGGGTTTACAATTAGAGATGACATTGAATTGAGTGAATCTTTATTAATTAATTAGGGGTTTGAAATTAGTGGATTAAAATTTTTCAAGATTGAACCCCTCCACTTAGTATTTTCCCTTTTTTTAACTTCCAAATCTTAATAATTAAAGGAATTATAATATTTTTCTTAATGTTGAAAAGGTGATGAATTGGTTTCTACATTCCCATATTTCAATCATCTAAGGAGATCACTTAATATTTTTTATTGCCCATTACCCATAGTCAAGCTTAAATATTAATTAAGGCTAAATTCCATAATTAGAATTTTACTCTTTTAGGCTTGTTCATTTCATAATTCAATAAATTAAGTCAAATGACTTGAAAATTTTTATGTCACCTTACTGTCGGCCGTTAAAATTTTAATTTAAATATATATAGTTTTAAATAGTTTTAAAAAAATGATATTTGATTTTGAAAGTATGAGACCAAACCGATCTCATATCTTTAATAGTTTAAATAATTGAACACCGCACCATAAGCCATGCATTTATCCCAAGGAATAGACGCATTGCTTAATAATGGGGGTTGATTAAATAAACCAGTAAATTTACAACATTCGTTTAGTCTGCGAACCATTTTTATTTGCCCACAAATTCCCCTATTTAATACAAAAGAATTAAATAGGGTTTATATTAAGCTGGGTTTTGAAATTCCCTATAAGGGCAAGCTCCTATAGTTAATTACATCTTAAATGACGAGAATCACTTAAGAAAAAACTCTATTAAGATCAGAGGTTCCGCTTTCAAGAATTTCAAAGTTTAAGTTTTTAAGGTTGGACGTTGGAAATCAAAAGGGAATGGATCAAATTAGGAAGAATTATTTTAAGAGTCCAAAGGAGTGGAAAGATAGGGGATGTCATGGATTCGAAGCGAACTTCGATGACTTCCCAACTATCCTATTGTTTGGCTTTAATTTAGAGAGATATTATTTGATGTTTCAATCTTACCAATTTTATTTAATCAGGACTTATACTCGTATGACATAATCATACAAGTAGCCCAGAAGTTATGAGGGATTATATTGTAATAAACGACGACCTCGGAGTCCTAAGACGAGTTAGGGCTTAGATTGCACCATGTGCAAAAGCCTAAAGAGATAAAATGAGGGTTTATGTTGCATTAGGCAAACTACCTCGAAATCCTATGGCGCAGTTGTTTATTTCTAGGGAAAGGATTAAGCTGACGAAGATGGTCGTGCTGCCCACCGCGCTTCCTTCGAGCTCCATGTTGTTGCATTTTAAGAAGTAACAATCAAGAGATGAGATAAGTTTCATGGTTTATAGGTTGAGTTTCAAATTCAATGTCTTAAGTTTTATTAAGGGAAATCTTAAAGTTGATTAAGCAGAACCGGTTAAGATCCCACGGTTCCATCATCCCGGCACCACTATTTTCATTAGATTCACGTAGTCCAAATGAATTTTCTAAACTTAACTGAATGAGTTCCACACTTTCATTTAGACCATGAGAAATCTCGTTAGCAACACGTGGGTTACATCAGCCTAGGGATTCCTGATCATCCAACGAGGCATTTTAATTTAGTTTTCATTGTTTTATTTGTGATTAAATTTTGAGTTGTGTTATATTTTAAATGTTGTGGCGGTGAATTTTATCTTGTTTTGATTTTAATTTAGTTTTGGTTCCAGTTTTGCGGCTATCCTTAGGGTTTCAATTTTCATGCAGGGTGACATTGTTGTTTAACATGCAAGCTTGCAGGAAAGGAAAGTAAAGTACAACGTAGGTAAGTAAATTGCAATAAAATAGAAGCGTACATGGCGGGTCTTCTCGTCATTTCCAACTGCACTTAAAATGCATGTTAGGGCATATTTAAAAGAAAACACCTAGGTAAAGCTAAGGGAAGGTTCTGGTCATCTACCAAAATCCTAATCCTATCACTAGTAAATTCCTAAGGTGTGTTTGAGGATGATTTTTTTCATCAAAGAACAATGAATTTCAATTATTCTTCCAAAACATCTCATCAGATTGGGAAAGTGCTTAGGACGGGTATGTTGACCTCATTTTTGGTGAGGTCTTTTCTTTCCTCTTAGTACTTAGGATCTAGCCATAGGACTTCTCCTTGACTACCCTAGAGGACTAGAATTGGGACCCACCCTTTAGCAATTCAACCACCTCTTGACTCCTCTTGGGACCCCACTTGGATGGTTGTAAACCTCTAAATCATCTCGGAAGGTTAAAACCCTATATGGGCAACCAATAGTGAATTCCTATAGGATGTTTAAGCCTTAGGACTACCTTGGGTGACTTGAGCTTCTCTTGCACACACACACACCTTTAACCCATTTCATCCTTTAACCTTGAACCTTGAATTTTTCTCCTTCTACCCTTTAAGAAACTCACATGATTGAACCAAAGCTACTGGTCTTTGATTAAGATGGCTAAGGTCAATATGTGAAGGATCATAAAGTGGTTACCATTTGGCTAAGCTTGGTCCCAAAGTGGTTAGACTTGGTTAATGTCCATAAGCCTACCTCAAAACTCTCCAAAAATTTACCCAAAATTACCCAAACTTCCCAAAATTCCCAAAAATCATAAAAATCATTTTGAAACAATCCCCACCTTTCAAATCCATCAAAATACCCCAATTCCTTCTAAATAACCTCTCAATACCCTAAATACCCCTCTTGGCCCAAAATTCCAAAAATTTTAAAAATTCTAAAAGTTCCCAAAAAATTCCAAAAAATCTCAAATATTCCTAATTTCATTTTGTTCAACTACACCATAGCCTAATTTTTCCAATTTGGCCCACTATTTACCAAAATCCCCAATTTGACTAATGTTTAACCCATATGGACCCAATGTCAAACCCAATCAACCCAATTGATCCCAATTTTGATCAAATTCAATTCTAAACTTCAAATCAACACTCCCAATACCAATCTAAAACAAAAACAAGCTCAATTTGGTCAACATTTGAATCCAATTTCAACTTAAACCCAAAACCCCAATTTTTGCCCTAAATTACCCATGAACCCAAACATGTCCAAATCCAATCCAATTCAACTCAAATTCTCTTCAAAATTGTTTTAAAACTTGCATGACACACTTCTATACCAAACCCAAAATTCATTTGACCAAAATTTTGGCCTAAACCCCTTTCAAAATTTATTTGGGTCTAAAGGCCCAATTTTGGCCATAAGCCCAAATCCTCCTCAAATTGAACCCCATGACCAATGGGAATCTCCAAAACAATTTTCAATCAAATTTCAACATATCCAAATCCAATTTCAATTCAATTTGGTCATCCCATAATTAATTCTAAAATTTTAAATCATTACATGCATGTTAAAGGCCCATACCCATGTGCATGTTTAAAAGCCGATTTATTTAATTTAAAAGCCCAAATTTGAGCCCACATGTCATAATTCCCTTCTATTAGCATTCCATGGCATTTTATTTATCATTTCATGGCATTTAAACCAACTCCTCATGGCATCATACCAACCTTCCATGCATGTACATGGTTCTTTATCCAAATATGGAATGTTGACATTATTTTTCAAAATTCATGAAAATTTAAAATGCATTTGCATGAATCTTTGTCATGACCCCATACATACCATGCCATGACATATGGAACCATCTCATGGGCATACAAAGTCAAATTTGCCAAAATGGGCAAGGGGAGGTGACATCTCCTTCCCCCCTCATATCAATTTTCCTTCACTCCTAAACACTCAAATCCAACCCCAAACTTCCATGGCAGCCTCCCAAACCCACCTAAACTCTTCCTTGGACTTTAAACCTTGCTCCAAACACTTTGGGAAAAAGGTTTAGCCAAGTGACTAAGGGTTTAACCCAAGCCTAGCCAACTTACCCAAACCTCCAATTCACATTGGATTTTCACCTCCCTCTCCCCACTCACCAACTCCACTATATATATCTTAAAAAAAAAAGAAAAAGGTTGTTGCCTCACCCCTTCACAAGACACACATACCCCCACCAAAAAAAGCTCTTCTTCCTTCTTCGTCTCCCTAGGCCGAGGTCTTATCCCGTTCCCTTGAGCTTCTCCCCTGCGAGCCTCTCCCTCTCCAACGAAGGTAAACCTCTTCTCTTCTTGACTTTGTTATTATTATTACATGCACACTACCTAATGCTTATGTATTTACATACCAATTTAAAAAAAAGGAATATTTACATGCATACCACCCATTTCTATATATTTGCATTTCTAACACCTAAACTTAAAAAAAAAATGGAATTTACATTTATTCCCATACATGCTACAAGACTCTTGTGGATTTATCAATTCACCACTTAATATCATGTGTTTACATATCTAGCACCTAAACTTTTCTTTTTTTTTTTCCAAAAAGGAACTAAAAAGTTGTGATTTACATGCTTTTAAATGCCACATCACCATATGGATGAAACTCCTAAGTTAGATGAACATTTAAAAAAAAACCGCACTCAATTTAGTTGAGAATCGAGCAAGATATTAACGTTTGAAGATGGACGTCTGAGAGGGAGTTGGACGGAGCACTAATCCATACACAGGCAGCCAAACTGAAATGCGCTGGCCAATCAGACGGCGGCACGTGGCTCAAACTGTCATTTGAGCGGGAAAATGGGTGATTTTTGAATTATTTTTGACACCAAACTTTAAAAAATCATAACTTTTCATAGAAAAATCCAAAAAATAAAAGAAAAATACCCTCTTGCTCAGTGAACAGAGAATAATGTGAAAAATGAATTAGGTCAATTTGTTGAGTCTATGGTTTTTAATTATTTTAATACTCTCTGTGGTATTTTAATTCTCTATTTGCATATACAATTCACCATACCATGAGGACCATAGGGCTTTTGTAGCCCCTGTTCTTGGGAACATTCCCTGAGTTTTCCAAGGCCAGAGGCGACCTCTATGGAAAGTTATTGATTTTTCAAGTTTATATTTTTGTTTTTGATATTTTAATTCTAATAAATAGTATGTTGATTAATAAAATCTAGGAAAATTAGGGCAGATATCTTATGACCAGAGGACCCTAAGAAAATTAGGACTTGGTTTAGATCATTCAAATGAACCTTAATTTGGCCAAAACCCTAAAACCAAAATGGAATTAATTTGAAATGGAATTAATTCTCCACTGATCTTTAGGGTCAGTGGAACCTCACATAAAAATTTGGAGTCAATTGGAAATGGTTTAACATATCAAATGAATTTTCTAAGTAACATAGCCAAAAATGAACTTTAAAAATTCATAAAACTCAAAATACATTTTAAAAATTTACCAAATTAATTTTGGAACCTTTCTGATATCAGAGGAGTCTAAGAAAATTAAAATTGGATTTTTCTAAAAAATTTCATTTTTTACCTATTTTTAATATTTTAATAATTAAAAAAATAATAAAAATCACGAAATATTAAAAATCACCAAAATGTCATATTTTGCTCCCTAATCACTTAGGAACCAACTAAATATTTTTCCTAAGTCTCTAGGTAATGATATTGAATTTTAAAAGCTTAATGTAATTTTTAATATTAAAAAATGAATTTTCAACCTTTCCCATTAAAATAATTCTAAAAAATCAAAGAAAAATCAGAAAACTATAAAAATTATTTCTCTGAACTCCTTGAGGTCAAAGAGATTTAAAAAAATATATATAAAATCCATTTTTCAACTTTAACTTTATTTTATAATTAATTAATACCCTAAAAATTGAAATAATTATAATAAATAAAATATAATTCAAAAAATCACCAAAATTGGTCCTAGTTGTCCTTTAGTCAGAAGGAACATCCCATAATTTTCCTAAGGATAGAAACCTTACCTTGGTCATATTGTTTAATTTTCATTAAAAACCCTTATTTTCCACAAAAAATAATTATATAAATTAAATTAAAAATGAAAAAAATCACATTTTCTCCTCTAATGTCTTAATTGACATGTGAGTAAGGTGACATAAAAATTTTAAATTCATTTGAGCTCAATTTAGTGAGTTATAAAGTGAATAGGCTTAAGAGGGCATAAAGGTAAGTAAGGATTTTAACTTTAATTAATATTTTAGGCCTAATAAAAAGAGGGTAAAATATTTGATCTTAATTTTTTTCTCTTGGATGATTGAAATTTTGGGAATAAAGGGGTAGAAACCCATTAAGCACTTTGAAAATATCAAAATAAAACCTTAATTAATTAAATCATTTAAGTTTTGGAAAAATAATTAAAATTTTGGATTATTAAAATTAGGGATATAATTTAAGAAGATACCAATTTTTTAATTTGAAATCCCTAATTGAATTAATTCAATGGTTTCCAATCCTTAATAATTATGATTGAAATTAATAGTTGAAAAGTGAATAATCCTTAATTAAATTAAAACTTAAAACATTAAATAATTTAATAATCAATTAAAGCTTAAAACATTAAATAATTTAATAATCAACTTAAAACTTTTGAAATTAGTTTGAAATCACTTGAGATCAAACTTAAAACAAATTTAAAACATTAAATAATCTCAAAACAAACCATAATTAAAATGTGAAAATCAAACCAATTAAAATCAACCTAAATTAATATGATCAATTCCAAAATCAAATTTAAATTATCAAAACTTAATGAAATTAAACAACTCAAATATCCCTTTCAATCTAAGTAATTTAAGACACTTAGAAGAAAGCTAAATTGAATTTTAGAATTAAATTATCTTAAGTCAGCAATTCAATTTTAATCAAGAACGGTTAGGTTCCTTAACAAACCAATTTGCCCCTTAAAGACTTACATTATCATAACTCTTAAAGGGGACATCAAATGAAATATTACTTCACTCACTGGATAATAAAATGTCCAAGTTCACTGAGCAAGAGACAAAACTCAACTAAACTGTGAGATGATTAATTCACCAATACAATAAAATTCATTTGGATTCGAAATAATCCCAGAAGTATTGAAAAGATGTTTAGGACCCGTCCTAAACACTTCCTCAATATGATGATCTAGAAGAACTATTGAACTTAATTGTTTTTTGGTGAAGAAAATCATCCACAAAACAAAAACAACCTAGACGTCATAGGAATTGACTAGTAATAGGATTAGGATTTTGATAGACAACCAGAATCTTCCCTTAGCTTTACCTAGGTGTTATCTTGCAAATATATAAATGCCTTAACATATGTTTTAAGTGTAGCCTAGAACGACGTAAGACCCTGCCAGGTACGCTTTTATTTTATTGCAATTTATTTACCTGCGTTGTATTTTACTTTCCTTGTGAAATTTGCATGTTAAACAAGATTGTCACCCTACATGAAAACTGAAACCTTTAGTATAGCCATGAAACTGAAACCCAAAACTAAATTAAAATCAACACAAGATAAAATTCACCCCCACAACATTCAAAATATAAGACAACTCAAAATTTAATTACAAACAGAATAACAAAACTACAACTACAATTAAATTAAAAACGTCTCATTGGATGATCGAGAATCCCTCGGATGATGTAACCCACGTGTTGCTAACGAGATTTCCCATGGTCTAAATGAAAGTGTGGAACTCATTCAATTAAGTTTAGCAAATTCATTTGGACTAAGTGAATCCGATGAAAATAACGGTGTCGGGATGACGGAACCGTGGGATCTTAATCGGTTCTGTTTAACCAACTTTAAGATTTGTTTTAATTAAAATATTAAGACATTTGAACCTTAAGACACCTCTAAACCAAAACACTTCTCTCATCTCCTGATTTTCACCTTCTAAAACTAAACCTCTGCAACAACAAGGAGCTTGGAGCACAGTGGGCAGCACGGCCATCTTCGTCAGCAAAACTCGTGTCTTCTTCAGCTAAACCCCTTTCTTAGAATTAAATAACAAAGCCATAGAATTTCGAGGTAGTTTGCCTAGTGCAACATAAATTCTTAACTTTTCATTAGGCATTTGCATAATCATGTTATGCAAATTAAGCCCTAACCGGTCTTAGGATTCTGAGGTTGTCGTGCGGTACGGTGTAAATCCTTCTATCTCCTTAGGCTGTTCGTATGATAGAATATCGTTCGAATATAAGCCATAAATAATAACACTAGCAGGACGAAACATTAAATAATTCTCTCAAATTCAAGCCAACAAATAGGATAGTTTGGGAAGTCGCCAAGATTCTTCTTGGATCTCCAGCTTCCCCTACTTCTCCTCCATTGGATTCCTAAAAATAAACTGTTCCAAATTTGAGATATTCCCTATTTAAATTTCTAAAATCCAATTTGTATGAAACCTTAAAATTTGAAATTCTTGAGAGAAAAACCACTAATCATTATCGAGAGTTTTTTTAAATGATTCCCGTCATTTAAGATGTAATTAACTATGAGGGCTTGCCTTATAGGGAACTTTAAGAACCCGGGTAATATAAACACTCGCTTAATTCCTTCATATTAAGCGAGGGAACTTGTCGGCTTATAAAATTGGTTCGCGGACCAAACGGATGTCACAAATCTTCTAGTTTATTTAATCGAACCCCATCATCAAGCAGTGTGTCTATTCTTCGGGATAGATACACGGTTTGTGATGCGATGCTCGTTTATATAAACTATTTGGGATGTGAGATCGGTTTGATTTCATATCTTAAAACCTTCAAACTTAAAGTTATTTTCAAAATCAAATGCTTCTTTCTAAAACTATATATATATATATATTTAAATTAAATTTAAAATTTAAAATTCGCCGATAATTTCTATTTGGCTTCCCCTTTTCAAAATACTACACAATCTAAAAATATGCCGACAACTTCTGGCGACTCCGCTGGGGACTAGTTCCTCTCTCCATTTTGATCAGAGGATTTTGCTTTCATAAATCAGTAGTGAGTGCATACCCCTAGTGGATCAAACTACCAATCTTTCCATTGGCATACCACGTTCATTTCGATCTTGAACGGGTATAGCCAACTCCTCTTGGATTTTGGTGCCACTGTTTAGATACCCCTAAACAGAGAGGTTCTGCAATCCTTCTTTTGTTACCTCTCCAAAGAGGTGGGGTGGACCCCCAATCGGTGTTAGCTTAGGAGCCGTCATTCGAGTTGAGAAGTCTTATGAGACTTTCTCTCCCTTTCCAATTATGGATTGGATTCCTTACTCTTGCTAATTCTAACCTTCCTCCTTTAATTGTTTCGTTCTTAACAAGTAAATCTTCTAATCAACAACCTCTCAATAAACAAACTCTTTTAAAAGTCGCAAAGGCACGAATAAAACGAAAAGATAAATGGAAGCGTATTCGGACACTTTTTAATTCTTTTCTTTTCGTCCTGACGAAAGGAAGCATAAATCAGAACTGACACTTAGAATTTATCCTGAAGAAAATGTCTGCACCAAAGCTCATTTTCTCCTTCACCAATGGAATAGACTTGGCTGTTTACAAGGACGAGCTGCCTAATGACACTGTCATTCGCTTCAGACAAGGGTTCGACAATACGCACATTAAGTTTACTGACGTCACTCTGTTTGCACTAATGAACAATGTATCGGAAACTGAGGAGCCTATAATTGAGTTCAGCCTGAAATCAACTCAAGAATTCCCTCACCTGCAAAGGATCCCAGCTGAAAGGAACACTGCTGTTCACAGGAGGTTAGCTGCTACCCCCATAACTGTCATCTCTATCCCCACCGCTCTAGTCATCACTGCACCTACCCCGGCTCCCGCCAAACTGAAGGGGAAGGAAGTCCAAGTCTGTGATGAGCCTGTTACCATGGAGGGTTCGGACTTCGCTGCAATACCGTCTATTTTCGAGATAGGGTCCAGCTCGAAGTTTAGACCCTTAACCCGGACACAAAGGAGAAATAAGAACAGAAAGATTGCTAAGACCAGAAAGGCCAGGGCTGCTGAAGCCACCTTTCTTGAAGAGATTCCAGAGAAAGAAGAAGAACTGCCCGAGTACTCGCCGTTGTTGGAAGGAAGTAGATTCCACCCTCTATCTGATGCATATGATGAGGAAGATGCCCGGAAGATCGCCACTGCGTTACCCTGACTTGCATATTACAGTGATAGCAAGAGGAAGAAAATCAAGACTATGCCGCTTACCCGATTACGGGCGGTAGTGGAGAAACTGGCTAGAAAAGAGGGATGTCCCGTGTCAGAAATTTTGAGAAGAATGGGACGAGTGCCAGTTAAATCCCGCCTCGGACCATGAGTAGAGCCTGTTACTGCCACAGAAAGGCCAAGGAAGAAAGTGCGAGCTAATGAGAAGAGTCCGTCTGTTGTTGTATCGGGTCATCATATTAGGGAGGACACCACCTACCTACGTACAGCCGACAGACCATCTGGTCCTAGGCCTTCTACTACAAGAAGGATGGTGTGGCGACCTATTATTGCTGAACCGATACCCACACAATATTCTGGGAAGAGAAGTCTCATTAGAGAGCCTGGATCTGAAGAAAGTACTGCAGCTCCAAGGGAAACTCCTGAAAAGAAGGTTCGACAGTCGTCGCCATATAACCACGAGAAGATACCACTTGAGGATGCCATAGGGAAGTTAAGGACAGACATCCGACGGTTGGCAAGGGAAAGAGGAGAAGAATTAAGAGATGAATTTGATTCATCAGAGTCCACGGATGAAGAGTTTGCTGAGGTTAACATGGTTAAGACACGAGCATAGTCAGCTTTGCAGGGAGCTCCGTCAGCTTCAGAGAGAGATGAGCCGGGAGCAATGAGAGAGTAGCTTCAGGAAAAGGATGACACGATCTCTCAGATGGCAAAGAGGATGGAAGAGATGGCTGCCGCTTTAGCCACTCTCCAGAGTCAGCTGCAACCTCAGAAGGAAACACCCCCAGAAATCATTCATATCGCAGATGGAGGGAAAGAGATCACGTCTGTCAATGGAGATGAGCAACCGAAGAAGGATTCAACGCAAAGCATGATTCCAGAAAAGGATATTAAAAATATGGTAGAACAGCAGGTGCAAGAAGCCTTAGCCAAGTCTAAGAGCGGAGCATCTATTCAAATGGGTAGACCTTACCCTGAAGAGTTTGATGCAGTCCAATACCCAAAGGGCTTCGTACCACCTCTGTTTAAGATTTTCGACGGTACTGGGAACCCCGGGCAGCATGTAACACACTTTCGTGCTAGTTGCTGCAATGCTGGTGGGAGCGATGCTTTTCTCTTTCGTCAGTTCGTTAGCAGTTTGTCAGGGATTGCCTTCGATTGGTATGCAGAACTGCCAAATGGCTCAGTTAAGACCTTTACAGAATTGGAGAACCTTTTGGTTAAACGGTTTGCCGGGGCTCAGCACCACATCACTATCAGTGATCTAGTGGTGGAGCAATAGAAACCTAACGAAACTTTAGTGGACTACATACTTCGATGGAGGAATTTAAGCATGAAGTGTGAGCCTCAGCTACAGTAACAACATGCAGTCGGTATTCTGCTTAAGAGTATTCATGGCCCGATAGCACTTCTCCTTAAAGGATTCACAATTAAGACTTTGGAGAAGTTGCTTAGCAAGGCCGGGAGCTTGCAAGAGGAGGATAAACAGCTGAGTTTCGTCGACAGAGCCGATAAGCAGAAGTCATAGAAAGCATTCAAAAAGAAATCTGGAATCGTCGTAGTAGTAGATAAAGGCAAGCAGTCAGTGCAGATACAGCCAGAGCGGCCACAGCCAAGTTATCAACCACCACAGCGGACCTATCAACAGCCTCGACCGAGTTACCAGTCACTACAACATGATCAGCAGCCGCCTCATCAACCACATGCCCTGAAGGAACTTTTGCATAAGGAATATTCCTTCAAGACTGAAGCAGTGGCTAAGATGTTTCGTAGTTTGATGAAGACGCCCGACTTTCAGCTGCCAGAGCCCAGAAGGCCAGAGGAAGTTGACAAGAAGGATCATCCGAATTACTGTCCCTACCATAGGATGCTCGGACATAAGATAGCAGACTGCTTCACCTTCAAGAATTGGCTCGAGGATAATCTTCAGAGAGGGAACATAATGATCTTGAAAGAATACTTGAAGGAGCCCCAAAAAGGAGGTTCCGTCAATGTTATTTCAACGGATCCCATTGTTTCGATAGACCCGTACACGACTAACGATGGATGAAGTACTGTCTGGATGAAGTCTACGAAGAAAATTTTGGATCACATCCAAACCGCTTCGGTGCGCGCTTCAACTCAGAGATTGAAACCTGCCAAGCCGGCACTATCGCTTACGATCAAAGAACCACCCCAGAAGGAGGAGAAGATTGTGGAAGAGAAGAAGACCGAGGTTCCGAAGGGTAGACTAGGGGCTGCTTATCCTAGGATGGTTGTTTCCGATTCGGGGGAGAAATCCCTCGAACCTCTGACTCTGTATGATTATTTGCTCGCCCCGGCGGGATCTTATAATGATAAGATTTTTGGTGTTGGCTACGTTTTGACTGTTTCTAACCACTACGTAACTAACAACAAACAACCTAATCCGGATCTCAATTTCGATACGAATAAAGATCTTAAATCATACAAAAACTCGACGACCCTGACGAAGGAGAGGACATTCGCAAGAGTGACTACGAAAGTTCAGCAAGTGACGAGTCCGTTTGTGAATTCCGAGGAGCTCCGATCACGATAGAATTGGAATTATCAGATACCGAAGCAACTTCAGAAGAGCCAGTCGTTCTGATTCAAGAGGAGACACCGACAGATTCAGCACCAGATGCAGAAGAGATAACATAGTTCAATCTAAGGAGCAGAAAAGTTCTACCCCCGAGAATGGGTCCAAGAGATAAAGGGAAGTAGGTGGTTTCTCAGGAAGAGCCACCGGCAGAAGAATTACCCGTTCGGGAAAAAATTGAACAGCCTGGTAACAAAGTGGAATATAACGTGCTAGCCCATCTTAGGAAGCTACCAGCCAAACTGAGCATCTACGACGCTCTGATCCTGTCAAAGGAGATGAGAGAAGCTCTGATCAAGGCTTTACTTGATCCAGAAATTTACTTAGCTCAAATGGCCGGTAATTCCTTAGACGAGGTTTGCTCGTTAAGAGAACAGCGTGCTGTTACCTTCATAGACAATAATCTATTACTGGGAAAAGCTGATCACAACCGGCCGTTGTACATTTCAGTCAGTATTGGAAAGTTCACACTCTCCAGGGTGTTAGTTGATCCGGGAGCATCAATTAATATAATGAACCTCCGAACGCTAGCCTATTTAGAGATTGATGCCCGTGATCTCGAAGCAGACAAGATGATGCTGAGAGGCTTTAACCAGAAAGGAGAAAGGGCACTCGGATCAATAACACTGTTAATGAAGATCGGTGAGTTAGCAAAGACAACCGTATAATTCCACATAATCGATTCTGAGACATCATTCAACGCTCTACTGGGTCGGCCGTGGATCCATGAAAATCGGATGGTACAGTCATCTCTACACCAGTGTATAAAGTATTTTGAAGGAGGACAAGAGCAGTGTATCAAAGGTGATTTGCAACCATTCTCCGTGCACGAAATTGGAATCCACAAAGATGCAGCCTATTACGTGCCTCCGAAGAAAACAGTCTTCTCCAGAAACGCAATACCAAATCAAGAAAAAGAAGTACAAGACGACAAAGAACCTAAAATTCTTGTTCAACAGTTACTCACTACTCCCTTACGGCGAGATGGTGAAGGTTTCTCCAAAACTCGCACCCGAGGTCGAGGTCGGGGACGAGGTCATGGAAGAAGCGGTGGAACAGTTGAACAGAAGAAACCGGTCATCAATGTTGATTGGGAGAACAACTCCGAAGAAGAAGAAGAAATTGAGAAAGAAGCAGCGGCGATAAGTCAGAAGAAACCGCAGTTCAAGATCTCCCTCGAAGATGAGAAGAATGAAGGATACAAATCAATGTACGAGAAGATTAACCACTACGTGCATACTATGACCCTAACCCCGATTCACCCTGGTAAGGTCGAGGGTATGGTGGTCAAGGAAGTGCAAGGTGGCGGTACTAAACCGATCAAGTTCTACCGTGGTGCTTCTTCTTCTAAAGTTGAAAATGATGTACAATTCGAAGATGTTACTTCTTCCGAATTAATATAACTACCTTTTGAATGGTATTCTCCCTGTGTTCAAAATTTAATTCAGCGTGGTATTTTGCCTAAGCAATGGTCAAAAGGACAATCACAACGCTTTGAAAAGCTATGGAATAATACCGGTCGACCGCCAAACTCAAAACATGGTCTCGGATTTGACACAGTAGGATCAGTTGATGATACGGGATTTTGCTTGGTTGTCACCTGCGAGCCTAATGAAGATTGCTTGGAAGCTTCAGATGATCTCGAAAATCTACCGATTGGAGATGCTCCGCCAGAATTTGAAGAAGAGATTAAATCTACAATAAACGAGTTAATGGAAGTTAACTTAGGTACTAGTGAAGAGCCTAGGCCCGCCTTTGTTAGCTCCTTACTCAATAAAGAAGACTCCGAAGAAATAATTAAGCTATTAATGGAATTCAAAGATTATTTTGCTTGAAGTTATGAGGAAATTCCAGGATTAGCTCCAGCGGAGTCAGTTCACAAGCTAGGAGTGGATCACACTGCCGTTCTAGTCAGGCAAGCTCCCAAAAGAATGCGTCTAGAGATTGAACAACAAGTTATAACTGAAGTTAAGAAGCTAATAGACGCTAAATTTGTCCGTGAAGAACAATATCCAACTTGGTTAGCCAATGTGGTACCAGTCAAAAAGAAGAATGGACAGATTAGAATCTGTGTAGATTTCAGAGATTTGAATAAAGCATGCTCGAAGGACGAGTTTCCACTACCGATTCCAGAATTGATGATCGACATCGCTTCAACACACAAAATCTTCTCTTTCATGGATGGATCATCAGGATACAATCAGATAAAGATGGCACCAGAAGACGAAAAGCTCACAGCCTTCACAACGCCAATCGGAATATACTGCTACATTGTAATGCCTTTCGGGTTGAAGAATGTAGGAGCAACCTACCAATAGAGCAATGACGAGGATTTTTGATGATCTCATTCACAACCAAGTCGAGTGCTATGTGGATGATGTGGTCATTAAGAGCAAACTGAAGGAAGATCACCTGTATGATTTGAGAATTATTTTCGAGCGATTAAGACAATTTAATCTTAAGATGATCCCCTGAAATGCGCCTTTGGCGTCGCCTTTGGGAAATTCTTAGGATTCGTTGTTTGATATCACGAAATTGAAATTGATCCGGAGAAGATTAAAGCTATCTTAGAAATGTCGCCTCCCAAAACCTTGAAACAACTACGATCCTTTCAAGGGAAGTTGGCATATCTTCAATGCTTTATCTCGAATTTGTCAGGTAGGTGTCAGCCTTTCTTGGCATTAATTAAAAAAGACACCAAATTCATTTGGGAAGAGAAATATCAGCGGGCCTTCGAGGACATTAAGCAGTATTTAATGACACCTCCTGTTTTAGCAGCCCCAGTCTCGGGTCGACCGTTGATACTTTATACCACGGCTTTAGACTACTCCCTTGGAGCCCTGCTAGCCCAGGTCAATGACGAGGGTAAAGAAAACGTACTCTATTACCTGAGTCGTCGCTTAATTCCGACGGAAGTAAAGTATTCGCCTATTGAGAAGCATTGTTTGGCTCTGATCTTCGCCGCTGAAAAGCTCAGGCATTACATGCTTTCTCATAAGGTCAAACTTATTTCGAAGTTTAATCTGTTGCAATACTTAATGACCCGCCCGACGCTTTCTGGCAGACTTGCCAGGTGGTCTATGATACTATTGCAATTTGATATAACTTTTGTTCCTCTTCGTGCCATAAAGGGACAAGTCCTAGCAGACTTCCTCGCAGCACACCCTTTGCCAGCAGAATCGCCTCTCAACGATGACTTGCCAGACAAGCAGATAATGAGCCTAGAAGACCCCGGCAATAAGCATTGGGAACTGCACTTTGACGGAGCATCCTCAGCACAGAAAGATAAAGAATCGCAAACGATAGTGCCCGGTAAGGCAGGAATCAGACTAATTTTTATAACACCGGAATGGGGAATGTTAAGGTACTCCTACCATTTAACAGAGCCGTGTACGAACAACGAAGCAGAATACGAAGCTCTCATAGCTGGACTGGAATTGACTATTCAGATGGGTATAACAGATATCAATATTTACGGAGATTCGCAGTTGATCATTCAACAGGTCGCAGGATAGTATAAGATTCTGAAACCGAGACTCGAGCAGTACTTTTAGTATGCAATGAAACTGTTAAAGAAAATTCCGAATGTAACGATCTACAAGATTCCCAGAAGAGAAAACGCTCTTGCAGACGCGCTAGCCCGCCTTGCAAAAGAGTTTGCACCGCTGACGGATGAGTCAGTTGAAATGTCAGTTCAGGGACGACAGGTCCTATCACAGCTCGACATGGATGCAATACACAAATCAGAAAAAACAGAAGAATCAGTTGCAGCAATAACAAAAAATGTAGAAGATTGGCTGTAGCCATTAATAGATTACCTGCAAACAGGAAATCTACCAGACGATAAGTCATTAGCCCATCAGATCAAAAAAAGAACTCTATCTTACGCATTGATAAATAATGCGTTATACAGAAGGTCTTTCGACCAAATGTGGCTAAGGTGCCTGAGCGGTTCCGAAGCTCGTGAAATTATCAAAGAAGTACACTCAGGACTCTGTGGCGCTCATCAGTCGGGTCCGAAGATGAAAATGAAGATTAAAATACTAGAGTACTACTGGACCTTAATGATGATCGATTGCATGAAGGTTGCCAAGAGTTGTCACCAATGCCAAGTGCATGGAGTGGTTATACATCAACCTCCAAATGTGCTACATCCGACAATCGCGTCGTGGCCATTTGAGTGTTGGGGCACAGATATAGTGGGTCCAATAGAACCGCCTTCCTCAAGAGGACATCACTTCATCCTTGTAGCTACAGATTACTTTTCCAAGTGGGAAGAAGCAGTACCGCTCAAAGAAGTGAAGGCACATCACATGTTACAGTTTTTCAAGAATCAAGTCGTTTACCGTTTCAGGGTACCGCGCAGAATAATCTCAGATAACGGGTCAGCATTCAGAAGTATGAAGATGAACAATTTTGTCAGAAGGCACGGGATCGACTGGCGCTATTCGACGATCTACTACCCAAGAGCAAACGACTTGTCCGAGGCTTTTAATAAAACTGTCATCCAAATTCTAAAGAAAACTTTGGACGATAACAAAAGAAATTAGCACGAGAAGTTGTTAGAAGCCTTATGGGCCTACATGACGACTTTCAGGACTCCTACTCAGTCTACGCCCTACGCTCTAGTGTACGGGTCCGAAGCAGTGCTACCCTTGGAAGTTCAGCTCCCATCACTTAGAATTGCAGTTGTAGAGAAAATTACTACAGAAGAGTATGCCATATTACGACTGGAAGAATTAGAAAACTTGGAAGGGAAACGACTTTCAACACAGCAGAATTTGGAGCTGTATCAAGCCAAGATGATCCAGGTCCACGATAAACTGGTCCACCCAAGGACATTCAAAATCGGTGACTTGGTCCTAGTTCTTAGAAGGCCTATTCTTGCACACCATAAGATAGGAGGTAAATTTGAGCCGACTTGGGAGGGGTCGTTCGTGGTCGAGACAGTCCACTCAGGAGGTTCTTACCAGCTTGTGAATTACCAGGGAGAACAATCTATGCTTCCAATTAATGGACGATATTTGAAGAAGTATTACGCAACCTGATGTTTCGGAGAATGAAATCTCATTCCTAGAAGCACGGGTGAACTAATCACTTAAAACTGGGTCCGAACCCAAGACATAAAAATGAACGATAAAAATCACTAAAAACGCATTAAGAGAAAACATGTTAAATCATTATAATAATAAATTTTGATCCTTCCTTTCGAGTTGATCTCATTCCTGATCTTTTCTTATCTTTCCCTTTCCCTTAAAGTTTGAAAAAATGAATGAATAAGAATTTTCCATTAATAAATATATTTTCTTGTTGTTCTCGTTCTGAGTACAGCCCCTGATTCTTTCCTTGTTTTCTTTTCAGGGAAATGTCAAACGGGCGGTTGTTCCTGAACTTCAAGGATGGCGTAAGTCTTGCACTTAATGAAGAAGAGCTGAAAGCTGGTGCTATGATCGAGGTTGGCTCAGACTTTGCACAGCTGGAGCTGGAATATGAAGAAACCGCTTGGACTACTGTAGACCTTGGGCGGTTCCATGGAAAGACGAGTAATGAAACTCGATGAAAAGGTTCGACACCTGCAAATCAGAAAAGGAAGATCAGCGCGATTGAAGAAAACAAAATGAAATCAGTAATAACGGCCGCAGGAGGGAAGCTTTTCAATGCCGTCCCTACCGAAATCCAGGGGGAGAGGAGAGCCACTTTGACCCCGACTCAAAGAAGAAACAAGAATCATCGTATCGCCGAGATGCTGAAAAAATTGACAGAAGAGCATAACAAAGAGGAAATTCCAGCGACCACAGAAGTTGTTACGAAGAGGCCAATCCTTAGGAGCACCATAGTAGAGGTTGTTCTAGAGGAGGTTAATACAGAACCTGCACCTGAGACAGTGATGATTCCAGGAGAGCGTGACGGTGTGGAACCATACATCCCACAGTACGTCACTAGACCCCGACAGTTGCAGATAACTTCGGAGCACGAGTTGGAGATAATCCAGAGGGTGTGTAAGCAAAATTTTGAATACTTTCAGAGGATCCGATGCAAATATGTCAATATCCTGGAAAGATTAGAGTTGCATACAGATGTCTTCTCTCACTACAAGCAAAGTGAGATCGTGGACTACGTCTCTGAGCTGAAGAAGCAGGGTCGTGCAAGACGACTACGCAGCAGGACTTACTCCGAGCCTAAGAAATGGAAAAGAGGCAAGGGGAGGATTACTATCCAATTTGGATGCTGTTACAACTTCGCTGATGATAAGAGAGGAAATCCGCCAGGGATACTCCGTTACGATGAAGTGGATCCAATGCCAGTTCTGATTAAGAAAATGATAAAGAGAATGGTGGCTTAGCGAGTGTTACCCGCTGACTGCATACCAAACAACTGTATAATCAACATCTATGCAGAACGAGACTGCATTCCACCTCACATAGATCATCACGATTTTGTGAGGCCCTTTTGCACTGTTTCCTTCATCAATCAATGCAACATCATGCTCGGGACAGAACTCCGGATAGTCGGCCCCAGAGAATTCCGAGGGCCAGTAGAGATACCTCTACCGATAGGCTCTGTCCTCATACTACAGGGAAATGGTGCAAATGTGGCGAAGCACTGCATACCAGGAGTTCCATACGAACAGATCTCCATCACTTTCAGGAGAATGGACGAGAGTAAAATTCCGGTCTATTTCCAGCCAGATCCAGAGTTAGAGAATTTGCAGCCCTACGAGTTGTAAGCTACATAGTGGTAGCACACCTCTAAAATGCACTTACGTGATATTCTCCTCCGGAAAGTGGCTTAGAAGGTGATGTTATTACCTATGCAGCTTACTTTTCAGACATAGATGAATCAGACAAACGGTTTTGTTAGAATACATGAACATATCAGTACAGTCTGTGTTCAGATATATATGAATTTTGTAAAAGTTTGTTTTCGGAAAGATGTCATCAGAAATGTTTTGATGGAATCACCTGATGTACTTTCGACATTTTTAATGGAAACGACTATGTCGTGTTTTGCCTTCAGTTTCGTGCAATTGACTGCAAACGCCACCAAATCTGAGTTTGACTCGATTTAAAGAAAAATTGAACGAAGAACGATTCGAATAATAAATAAATAAATAAAAAGAAAGATTATTAATAAAATAATAACATCAAAACAAAAATCCAAATTCAAAATCTAAACAAAGCACAAAACTTGCAAATCAAAACCAAAATCAAATCACTAAAAACAAAGAAATAATAAAAGCGAAACTCCGAATCCGATATCCCCAGCCTTCGACTGTTCTCGAAATCTTTTCGACTCTCTGCGATTTATCCCCTCTTTTGAGAAGGTCGTTGAGTCTACTGACACAGAACCACGAGATTCTTGATTTGGTTCTGACGGCATGGATTCACTTTCTTCGCCAAACTTTCAACCTTTGATGAAATACTTCGGGACGTGAAACACTTTCATGTCCCATTCCAATCTTCTACTACGCTTCTAATCATTGAAATCTTCACGAATCAATCGTCAAACTTCCGATACTGGTACCTAACTTCCAGTTCTCACCCTTTCGGGGCTGGTACCTAACTTCCAGTTCTCTCTCTTTCGAGGTCGGTACCTAACTTCCGACTCTCTTCCGAGACTGGTACCTAACTTCCAGTTCTCACCCTTTCGGGCTGGTACCTAACTTCCAGTTCCCTCTCTTTCGAGGTCGGTACCTAACTTCCGAATCTCTCCCGAGACTGGTACCTAACTTCCAGTTCTCACCCTTTCGGGGCTGGTACCTAACTTCCAGTTCCCTCTCTTGCGAGGTCGGTACCTAACTTCTGACTCTCTTCTGAGACTGGTACCTAACTTCCAGTTCTCACCCTTTCGCGGCTGGTACCTAACTTCCGACTCTCTTCCGAGACTGGTACCTAACTTCCAGTTCTCACCCTTTCACGGCTGGTACCTAACTTCCAGTTCCCTCTCTTTCGAGGTCGGTACCTAACTTCCAGTTCTCACCCTTTCGAGGTCGGCACTTAACTTTCGACTCTCTTCCGAGACTGGTACCTAACTTCCAGTTCGCACCCTTTCAGGGCTGGTACCTAACTTCTAGTTCCCTCTCTTTCGAGGTCGGCACCTAACTTCCGACTCTCTTCCGAGACTGGTACCTAACTTCTAGTTCTCACCTTTTCGGGGCTGGTACCTAACTTCCAGTTCCCTCTCTTGGAGGTCGGTACCTAACTTCTGACTCTCTTCCGAGACTGGTACCTAACTTCCAGTTCTCACCCTTTCGGGGCTAGTACCTAACTTCCAGTTCCCTCTCTTTCGAGGTCGGTCCCTAACTTCCGACTCTCTCCCGAGACTGGTACCTAACTTCCAGTTCTCACCCTTTCGGGGCTGGTACTTAACTTCCAGTTCCCTCTCTTTTGAGGTCGGTACCTAACTTCCGACTCTCTTCGAAGCCAGTACCTAACTTCCGGCTCTCACCCTTTCGGGCTGGTACCTAACTTCCAGTTCCCTCTCTTTCAAGCTCGGTACCTAACTTCCGACTCTCTTCCGAGACTGGTACCTAACTTCTAGTTCTCACCCTTTTCGGGGCTGGTACCTAACTTCCAGTTACCTCTCTTTCGAGGTTGGTACCTAACTTCCGACTCACTTCCGAGACTGGTACCTAACTTCCAGCTCTCACCCTTTTGGGGCTGGTACCTAACTTCCAGTTCCCTCTCTTTCGAGGTCGGTACCTAACTCTCGACTCTCTTCCGAGACTGGTACCTAACTTCCTGTTCTCACCCTTTTGGGGCTGGTACCTAACTTCCAGTTTCCTCTCTTTTGAGGTCGGTATCTAACTTCTAACTCTCTTCCGAGACTGGTACTTAACTTCCAATTCTCACCCTTTCGGGACTGGTACCTAACTTCCAGTTCCCTCTTCTTCGAGACTGGTACCTAACTTCCAGTTCTCTTTGCAATCCCGAGATTGGAACCTAGGTTCCAATTCTCATTCCAAATTCAGAACTTCCACGAAATCCATCTTAAAATCAATCTTAAATCAAACTTTAATCAAAATCAAAACTCCGAACAAATCAGAAATCAAGCTCAAAATTAAAACTTGAAATAAAAAATGAATCTAAAATCCGGTCTCTCCAGATCTTGTGATTTGGAATCCACCTCCTTTTCCCCGGCGAGAGTTCTGGAATCTTCAGTCTTTGAGATTTACCTGATACTCCCCAGTGGAAGTTTTCTTGTACGCTCCGTTCTAAGTGTGTCACTTAGACGTCTGTGTTGGTTTTGTTGATCTCTTTGGTCAACGCCAATACGCGCGGTGTGCTCTTTTAGCACACCACACCTATTGGGGGTCCATTTGTTGACCTCAATTTTTGTGAGGTCTTTTATTTCCTCTTAGTTCTTAGGATCTAGCCATAGGACATCTCCTTGATTATCCTAAAGGACTAGATTTGGGACCCACCCTTTAGCAATTCAGCCACCTCTTGACTCCTCTTGGGACCTCACTTGGATGGTAGTAAACCTCTAAATCATCTTGGAAGGTTAAAACCCCATATGGGCAACCAATAGTGAATTTCTATAGGATATTTAAGCCTTAGGACTACCTTGGGTGACTTGAGCTTCTCTTGCACACACACACACACCTTTAACCCATCTCATCCTTTAACCTTGAACCTTGAATTTTGCTCCTTCTACCCTTTAAGAAAATCACATGATTGAACCAAAGCTACTGGTCTTTGATTAAGATGGCTAAGGTCAATATGTGAAGGATCATAAAGTGGTTACCATTTGGCTTAAGCTTGGTCCCAAAGTGGTTAGACTTGGTTAATGTCCATAAGCCTACCTCAAAACTCTCCAAAAATTTACCCAAAATTACCCAAACTTCCCAAAATTCTCAAAAATCATAAAAATCATTTTGAAACAATCCCCACCTTTTAATTCCATCAAAATACCACAATACCTTCTAAATAACCTCTCAATACCCTAAATACCCCTCTTGGCCCAAAATTCCAAAAATTCTAAAAATTCCAAAAATTCTCAAAAAATTCCAAAAAATCCCAAATACTCCCAATTTCATTTTGTTCAACTATACCATAGCCTAATTTTGCCAATTTAGCCCATTTTTTACCAAAATCCCCAATTTGACTAACTTTTAACCTATATGGACCCAATGTCAAACCCAATCAACCCAATTGATCTTAATTTTGATCAAATTCAATTCTAAACTTCAAATCAACACTCCCAATACCAATCTAAACCAAAACTAAGCTCAATTTGGTCTACAATTGAATCTAATTTCAACTTAAACCCAAAACCCCAATTTTTGCCCTAAATTACCCATGAACCCAAACATGTCCAAATCCAATCCCATTCAACTCAAATTCTCTTCAAAATTATTTTAAAACTTGCATGACACACTTCTATACCAAACCCAACATTCATTTGACCAAAATTTTGGCCTAAACCCCTTTCAAAATTTATTTGGGTATAAAGGCCCAATTTTGGCCCATAAGCCCAAATCCTCCTCAAATTGAACTCCATGACCAATGGGAATCTCCAAAACAATTTTCAATCAAATTTCAACATATCCAAATCCAATTTCAATCAATTCCAATTCAATTTGGTCATCCCATAATTAATTCTAAAATTTTAAATCATTACATGCATGTTAAAGGCCCATACCCATGTGCATGTTTAAAAGCCGATTTATTTAATTTAAAAGCCCAAATTTGAGCCCACATGTCATAATTCCCTTCTATTAGCATTCCATGGCAATTTATTTATCATTTCATGGCATTTAAACCAACTCCTCATGGCATCATACCAACCTTCCATGCATGTACATGGCTCTTTATCCAAATTTGACATTATTTTTCAAAATTCATGAAAATTTAAAATGCCATTTGCATGAAACTTTGTCATGACCCCATACATACCATGTCATGACATATGGAACCATATCATGGGCATACAAAGTCAAATTTGCCAAAATGGGCAAGGAGAGGTGACATCTCCTTCCCCCCTCATATCAATTTTCCTTCACTCCTAAACACTCAAATCCAACCCCAAACTTCCATGACAGCCTCCCAAACCCACCTAAACTCTTCCTTGGGCTTTAAACCTTGCTCCAAACACTTTGGGCAAAGGTTTAGCCAAGTGACCAAGGGTTTAACCCAAGCCTAGCCAACTTACTTAAACCTTCAATTCACATTGGATTTTCACCTCCCTCTCCCCACTCACCAACTCCACTATATATATCTTAAAAAAAAAAAAGGTTGTTGTCTCACCCCTTCACAAGCCACACATACCCCCACCAACAAAAGCTCTTATTCCTTCTTCGTCTCCCTAGGCCGAGGTCCTATCCCGTTCCGTCGAGCTTCTCCCCGGCTAGCCTCTCCCTCTCCAACGAAGGTAAACCTCTTCTCTTCTTGACTTTGTTATTATTATTACATGCACACTACCAAATTCTTAAGTATTTACATACCAATTTAAAAAAAAGGAATATTTACATGCATACCACCCATTTCTATATATTTACATTTCTAACACCTAAACTTAAAAAAAAAATGAAATTTACATTTATTCCCATACATGCTACAAGACTATTGTTGATTTATCAATTCACCACTTAATATCATGTGTTTACATATCTAGCACCTAAACTTTTCTTTTTTTTTTTTAAAAAAAAAGGAACAAAAAAGTTGTGATTTACATGCTTTTAAATGCCACATCACCGTATGGATGTAAACTCCTAAGTTAGATGAACATTTTAAAAAAGAACCGCACTCAATTTAGTTGAGAATCGAGCAAGATATTAACGTTTGAAGATGGACGGCTGAGAGGGAGTCGGACGGAGCACTAATCCATACACAGGCAGCCAAACTGAAATGCGCTGGCCAATCAGACGGCGACACGTGGCTCAAACTGTCATTTGAGCAGGAAAATGGGTGATTTTTGAATTATTTTTGACACCAAACTTTTAAAAATCATAACTTTGGATAGAAAAATTCAAAAATTAAAAGAAAAATACTCTCTTGCTCATAGAACAGAGAAGAATAATGTGGAAAAAGAATTTGGTCAATTTGTTGAGTCTATGATTTTTAATGATATTAATACTCTCTTTGGTATTTTAATTCTCTATTTACATATACAATTCACCATGACATGAGACCATAGGGCTTTTGTAGCCCCTATTCTTGGGAATATTCCCTGAATTTTCCAAGGCCAGAGGCGACCTCTTTGGCAAGTTATTAATTTTTCAAGTTTATATCTCTGTTTTTGGTATTTTAATTCTAATAATTAGCATATTGATTAATAAAATCTAGGAAAATTACGACATGTATCTTATGACCAGTGGACCATAAGAAAATTAGGACTTGGTTTAGATCATTCAAATGAACCTTAATTTGGCCAAAACCCTAAAACCAAAATGGAATTAATTTGAAATAACCACCCACTAAAATAACTTGAAACCAATTCTCCACTGATCTTTAGGGTCAGAGGAACCTCACATAAAAATTTGGAGTCAATTGGAAATGGTTTAACATATCAAATGGATTTTCTAAGTAACATAGCCAAAATTAAACTTTAAAAATTCATAAAACCCAAAATACATTTCAAAAATTTACCAAATTAATTTTGGGACCTCTCTGATGTTAGAGGAGTCTAAGAAAATTAAAATTGGATTTTTCTAAAAAATTTCATTTTTTACCTATTTTTAATATTTTAATAATTAAAAAAATAATAAAAATCACAAAAATATTAAAAATCACCAAAATATCATATTTTACTCCCTAATCACTTAGGAACCAACTAAATATTTTTCCTAAGTCTCTAGGTAATGATATTGAATTTTAAAAGCTTAATGTAATTTTTAATATTAAAAAATGAATATTCAACCTTTCCCATTAAAATAATTCTAAAAAATCAAAGAAAAATCAGAAAATTATAAAATTTATTTCTCTAAACTCTTTGAGGTCATAAAGGTTTAAGAAAAATATAAAATCCATTTTTCAACTTTAATTTTATTTTATAATTAATTAATACCCTAAAAATTGAAATAATTATAATAAATAAAATATTATTCAAAAAATCACCAAAATTGGTCCTAGTGGTCCTTTGGTTAGAAGGAACATCCCATAATTTTCCTAAGGACAGAAACCTTACCTTGGTCATGTTGTTGAATTTTCATTAAAAACCCTTATTTTCCACAAAAAATAATTATATAAATTAAATTAAAAATGAAAAAAATCATATTTTCTCCTCTAATGTCTTAATTGACATGTGAGCAAGGTGACATAAAAATTTCAAATTCATTTGAGCTCATTTTAGTGAGTTATGAAGTGAATAGGCTTAAGAGGGCATAAAGGTAAGTAAGGATTTTAACTTTAATTAATATTTTAGGCCTAATAAAAAGAGGGTAAAATATTTGATCTTAATTTTTTTCTCTTGGATGATTGAAATTTTGGGAATAAAGGGGTAGAAACCCATTAAGCACTTTGAAAATATCAAAATAAAACCTTAATTAATTAAATCATTTAAGTTTTGGAAGAATAATTAAAATTTTGGATTATTAAAATTAGGGATATAATTTAAGAAGATACCAATTTTTTAATTTGAAATCTCTAATTGAATTAATTCAATGGTATCCAATCCTTAATAATTATGATTGAAATTAATAGTTGAAAAGTGAATAATCTTTAATTAAATTAAAACTTAAAACATTAAATAATTTAATAATCAATTAAAGCTTAAAACATTAAATAATTTAATAATTAACTTAAAACATTTGAAATAAATTTAAAATCACTTGAGATCAAACTTAAAATAAATTTAAAAAATTAGATAATCTCAAAACAAACCATAATTAAAATGTGAAAATCAAACCAATTAAAATCAACCTAAATTAATATGATCAATTCCAAAATCAAATTTAAATTATCAAAACTTAATGAAATTAAACAACTCAAATATCCCTTTCAATCTAAGTAATTTAAGACACTTAGAAGAAAGCTAAATTGAATTTTAGAATTAAATTATCTTAAGTCAGCAATTCAATTCTAATCAAGAATGGTTAGGTTCCTTAACAAACCAATTTACCCCTTAAAGACTTCCATTATCATAACTCTTAAATGGGACATCCAATTAAATATTACTTCACTCACTGGATAATCAAATGTCCAAGTTCACTGAGCAAGAGACAATACTCAACTAAACTGTGAGATAATTAATTCACCAATAAAATAAAATTCATTTGGATTCGAAATAATCCCAGAAGTATTGAAAAGATGTTTAGGACTCGTCCTAAACACTTCCTCAATATGATGAGATATTTTAGAAGAACAATTGAACTTAATTGTTCTTTGGTGAAGAAAATCATCCACAAAACAAAAACAACCTAGACGTCATAGGAATTAACTAGCAATAGGATTAGGATTTTTATAGACAACCAGAATCTTCCCTTAACTTTACCTAGGTGTTTTCTTGCAAATATATAAATGCCTTAACATATGTTTTAAGTGTAGCCTGGAACGACGTGAAGACCCTGCCAGGTACGCTTTTATTTTATTGCAATTTATTTACCTGCGCTGTATTTTACTTTCCTTCCTTGCGAGATTTGTATGTTAAACAAGATTGTCACCCTGCATGAAAACTGAAACCTTTAGGATAGCCATGAAACTGAAACCCAAAACTAAATTAAAATCAACACAATATAAAATTCACCCCCGCAACATTCAAAATATAAGACAACTCAAAATTTAATCACAAATAGAACAACAAAACTACAACTACAATTAAATTAAAACGTCTCATCGGATGATCGGGAATCCCTCGGATGATGTAAACCACGTGTTGCTAACAAGATTTCCCACAGTCTAAATGAAAGTGTGGAACTCATTCAGTTGAGTTTAGCAAATTCATTTGAACTAAGTGAATCCGACGAAAATAACGGTGTCGGGATGACGGAACCGTTGGGTCTTAATCGGTTCTGTCAAACCAATTTAGGATTTGTTTTAATTAAAATATTAAGACATTTGAACCTTAAGACACCTCTAAACCAAAACACTTCTCTCATCTTCTGATTTTCACCTTCTAAAACTAAACCTCTGCAACAATAAGGAGCTTGGAGCACGGTGGGCAGCACGGCCATCTTCGTCAGAAAAACTCGTGTCTTCTTCAGCTAAACCCCTTTCTTAGAATTAAATAACAAAGCCATAGGATTTTCGAGATAGTTTGTCTAGTGCAACATAAATCCTCAACTTTTCGTTAGGCATTTGCATAATCATGTTATGCAAATTAAGCCCTAACTGGTCTTAGGATTCTGAGGTTGTCGTGAGGTGCTGTGTAAATCCTCCTATCTCCTTAGGTTGTTCGTACGATCAGATATCGTTCGAATATAAGCCCTAAATAATAAAACAAGAAGGACGAAACATTAAATAATTCTCTCAAATTCAACCCAAACAAATAGGATAGTTTGGGAAGTTGCCAAGATTCGTCTTGGATCTCCAACTTCCCCTACTTCTCCTCCATTGGATTCCTAAAAATAAACTGTTCCAAATTTGAGCTATTCCCTATTGAAATTTTAAAAATCCAATTTGTTTGAAACCTTAAATTTTGAAATTCTTGAGAGCAAAACCACTGATCATTATAGAGAGTTTTCTTAAATGATTCCCGTCATTTAAGATGTAATTAACTATTGGGGCTTGCCCTTATAGGAAACTTTAAGAACCCAGGTAATATAAACCCTGCTTAATTCCTTCATATTAAGCAGGAGAACTTATCGGCTTATAAAATTGGTTCGTAGACCAAACGGATGTCACAAATCTTCTAGTTTATTTAATCGAGCCCCATCATCAAGCAGTGTGTCTATTCTTCGGGATAGATACACGGTTTGTGATGTGATGCTCGTTTATATAAACTATTTGGGATGTGAGATCGGTTTGATTTCATATCTTAAAACCTTCAAACTTAAATTTATTTTTAAAATCAAATGCTTCTTTCTAAAACTATATATATATATATATATATATATATATATATATAAATTAAATTTAAAATTCGCCGACAATTTCTATTTGGCGACCTCTTTTCAAAATACAACACAATCTAAAAATATGCCGACAGGGTCCTGAACATCTTTTCAATGCCTTTGGGATTATTTTGAGTCCAAATGAATTTCAATATGTAGATGAATTGACCATCCGGGGTTTAGTTAAGTTTTGGTTCTTGCTTAGTGAACTTGGATGTTTGATTATCTTAAGAGTAAGGTGACATTTCATTTTATATTTTATTTAAGAATTATAGGGATAAAAGCCTCTAGGGGCAAACTAGTTCATTAAAGGACTTAGTCAATTTAATTGAAATTGATTCAATTATCATTTTTGAAATGTTTTAAATTAATTTCAAAATTTTGATTTGATTATGATTGTTTAAAATTGTCTTAATTTGATTATGTTGATTTAATGGTGTTGTTTTAAAGTTGTTTTGATTTAGTTGTATTGTTTTGAAATTTGATTATGTCATTCTTAAAATTGTTTCAACTTAATGGATTTAAGATACACTTAAGTCAATTATATTATTTTGATATCTTTTTCATTTGATTTATTATTTTATGCAAATTTCATTTAATGAGTTCTCTTAAGTCTTATAAATGGGTTCTTGATTGGAAATGATATTGAAATAAATGAATCTTTACTAATTCATTAATTAGGGGTTTAGATTATTGAATTAAAGTCTTCCGAAATTGAACCACTTCATTTAGCATCTTCCCTCTGTTAATTAACCTCCAAATTTTAATATTTAAAGAAATTATAGTTCTTCTTTTAATATTGATAAAAAGACAAATTGATTTCTACCACGTAACTCCCTATGTTTCAATGTTACTTAGGATTTTCCATTACCCATTACCCATAGTTAAGCCTAAACATTAATTAAGACTAAAATTCAATAATTATCACTTTGTCCTTTAGGCTTGTTCATTTCATAATTCATTAAATCAAATTAAAATGACTTTAAGATTTTTATGTCCCCTCACTCACATGCCAATTAAGACATCAGAGGAGAAAAATGTAAATTTTCAATTTTAAATTTAATTTACATAATTATTTTAATGGAAAATAGGGATTTTCAAGGAAAATTCAATAATATGACCAAGGTAAAGTTTTTATCCTTATGAAAATTATGGAAGGTTCCTACTGACTAGAGGACCACTTGGACCAACTTTGGTGATTTTTTTAATTTTATTTTATTTATTATAATTATTTTAAGTTTTGGAGTATTAATTAATTATAAAATTAAATTAAAGTGGAAAAATAGGTTTTATATTTTTATTAAATCTCTCTGAGCTCAAGAAACTCAGAAAAATAAAATTTATATTTTTCTAATTTTTCTTTGAATTATTAGAATTATTTTAGTGGAAAGGTTGAAAAATCCATTTTTAACATTAAAATTTACCTTAAGTCTTTAAAATTCAATATCTTTACTTAGAGACATAGAATAAATATTTTAATGGTTCCCAAGTGATTGGGAGGCCAAAAGTGACATTTTGGTGAATTTTTATATTTTTGTAATTTTTATAAAATTTTAATTATTAAATATTTAAAAATGATTAAAAATTAAATTTTTATGAAAAATGCAATTTTATTTTTCTTGGACTCCTCTAATCACAGAGAACTCCCAAAATTAATTTTGTAAATTTTTTAAATGTATTTTGGGTTTTATGAATTTTTTAATTGGCAAAAATATCATTAAGCTTAGGAAATTCATTTGGGTGATCAAATCAACTCCAAATATTTTGAAACTTTTAAGTACAGTGGAGAGTTGATTTGAAGTGATTTTTATGTGTGGCTTCTCCTAATTAATTTAATTTCAGTTTTGAGTATTTAGACAAATTAGGGTTATTTTTAAGAAATTAAATCAAGAGATAATTATCCTAGGGTCATCTGGTCATAAGAAACTTACCTTATTTTTCTAGATTTTTCTAAGTAATATGCTAATTACTATAATTAAAATAGAAAAAAAGACGCAAAATATTGGAAAATACATATGTCCTCATGGAGATCTTCTCTGGACTTGGAAAAATCTTGAAAAGATGTCCCATGAGGAGTGCTACACAGAGTCTTAATTGCAAGCCATGGTGAATTGTGCAACAAAATGGAGAATTAAAATACTAAAAACACAATTTAATTAATTAAAAATCAAATATGCATCAAGTGAAAATAAATTTATTTCCACATTGTTCTCCTCTGTTCACTGAACAAGAGGGTATTTTTATTTTTTTTAAAGTTTTCTATGAAAATTTATGATTTTTTAAAGTTTGGGGTAAAAAATAAATAAATAATCCCCCATTTTCCCGCTCAAATGACACGTGTCGAGCCACGTGTCGCCATATGATTGGCCATCACAGTTTATTTTGGCGGCGTGTGTATGGATTAGTGCTCCGTCCGACTCTCTCTCAGCCGTTCATCTTCAAACGTTAATATCTCCCTCGATTCTCAACCAAATTGAGTGCGGTTTTTTTTTTTAAATGTTCATCTAACTTAGGAGTTTACATCCATACGGTGATGTGGCAGTTAAAAGCACTTAAATCATAATATTTTTTGTTCCTTTTTTTATTTAAGAAAAAAGAAAATTTTAGGTGCTAGACATGTAAACACATGATATTAAGTGATGAATTGATAAATCCACAAGAGTCTTGTATCATGCATGGGAATAAATGTAAATTCCATTTTTCTTTTTTTTGAAAAAAAATTTAGGTGTTAGAAATGTAAATATATATAAATGGGTGGTATGTGATCCATGAAAAAAATACCTATTTTTAAGCCTTGATTTTTATCAAATTTTTAAGGATATTATGCTTTAATGAAAGATATTTTTTGTGTTTTTGGATATATGTGATGCAAAAATGATCAAGAAGGAAAAAAAAAGTGAAAAAAGAGCAAAAATGAGCAAAAATGGAGCCAAAATGCAAAATTGTCAAAATTATTAGTCTGACGCCTAAGAGCCAGGTCGATACGGGATTTGTCAAGATTTTTGACGACTTTTGGACGGTTATTTTGAATGTGTTAGCGGTTATTGGACCTTCTAGAAGACTGACAGTTATTCCTGGTTTATAGGACATGTGATACAATGTATTTGGACGCTTGTAAACGGTTTTAATCGCGAAGAGGTGCGATCCAAAGTGAAGAGGTGCGAAGAACTGGACGCAGAGTCCGGCGCCTAGGCACTAGATTCCGGCGCTTAGGCACTAGATTCCGGCGCTTAGGCGCCAGATTCCAGCGCATAGGTGCCAGACACACTTTCTAGAAGATTCATTGAATGTGGATACAATTTGAAGAGGTGTCTTGAGGCAGCCCTTGAAGCCTATAAATAGGAGGGTACTCCTTCAGAAAAAATCACCCCCCTATCTAGAGCCCCATCTAGAGAGAGAATTAGAGAGATACTTTAGGGCCACATTTTACTATCCTTCATAAATTAGTTAGTTATTTTATTTAGAGTTTGTATTGGAGTCAGAAGAATTCAGAGGTTCAGTAGGAGAAACACTTGAGATAAGTTTTTGTAATTTTATTCAAAGTTTCATTATCATGTTTTCTTGTTTAAATTCAATGTGTTCTGAGTAGTTAGTTTACTTTCTCTTTTCAATTATGAAAAGATAAATAAGATAATATAAAATTTGTTGGAGAATTAAAAACTATTTATATTTTAAAACATTGTGATGATATTAATACCAGATCTTAATTTACTATTTAAATTGGTCATTTAAATTGTTAAAATCTGTTGAAGAACTTTGATACCTAGAAGGAGATGAATTCTTAACTAGTAGATATCACATGAATCCTTGGGTAGTCGAAGGCCTTTTGCGGGTTATTCAAGGTGAAGTGCAAATAAAGGAAGATATTATATAATGGGCGTAGAATTGATAAGTTTTTAGAGTGACAGACTAAATTCTTGTGATTTGGTTTATAGAGAAGGAAAGGGTCACTAGTAGGGCCGACCATAGCCACCCTTGGACATCTAGTAGTGTGAGCCGAGATTAACCCATTCTACTAACAATACATCCGGACTCGATCTATATGCTAGCCTGATGTTCTTTGCACACTGGATCAAAGGGTAAAGAATATGAATGCTTCTATTTAGCACAATACCATAAATTTATATTCTCCACGAATATTATCATTATCTTAGAAAGTCTTGGATTAATTGAAAGGAAGGAAGTTGTTTTCTTATTGCTATTTACATCAATCATTGCATTACTGCTTTATTATTGCATCTAGTAAATTAAAAATATCAAATTTATAACTATAAAAGAAATACTTAAAAATAAAATTAAAATATTTAAAAATCCATAATTCACTCCTCGTGGGATCGATACTGGGGTCTTTGTTTTAAAGTCTTATATTACTTGATACGATATGTATACTTGCGTAGTACCCCTAGTGTGTAAAATATTTTCGCTAAAATTATATTTGTATACACTAGCCGCTATAATTATCTATTACATATATTTGAAAGCATTAATTATTATATTTGTCATCAGCGGATTGCGGGTCAAGTTTTTGGCACCGTTGCCAGGGATTGAATTTTTAGTACGCGTATATTTAGCATGGGTCAAGTTTTTGGTGCCGTTGCCGGGGATCGAAGGAGCGGAGGCAAATTTTTAGATTTTAAATATTTTTATTTTATTTTATTCATTTTCTTTTATTATCAAAAATATAAAATACTAAATAATAATAATAATAATAATAATAATAATAAATAAATAAATAAATAAATAAAATTTACTAAATAAGTAGAGATTTTATTTCTTGCTAATTTACTTTTTATGTGTAGTGCTAGATCTGAAGGATTATTACCTTTAGATTCTGAATTCGAAAGAATTTTTAAAAGAATTAAAAAAGGAAAATAAACTAAAAAAATCCAAGATATGGCTAATTTACATAACAATTTACAAAATCCAATTGAAATTAATGAACAAAATGTTTACAAACCATTAAGGGATTATGCTAACCCTATAGGTGATGAACTTCATAGTAGTATTCAAATACCTACTGTAGATGCTAATTATTTTAAGCTTAAACCATCTATCATTCAAATGGTTCAAAATAATCAATTTGGAGGAACACCAAATGAGGATCCAAATTTACACCTTGCTAGTTTTTTTAGAACTTTGTGTTACCTTTAAATATAACAATGTTTCTTATTATGCTATTAGACTTAGACTCTTTCCTTTTTCTTTAATAGATAAAGCAAAGATGTGGTTGAACTCATTAGCAACAGGTTCTATTAATACATGGGCTGAAATGGCACAAAAATTCCTTGTTAAATATTTTCCTCCTTCTAAAACTACTAAATTAAGAAATGATATTACTTCATTTAGTCAATTTAACGGGGAGACAATTTATGAAACTTGGGAAAGATTTAAAGAACTAATAAGAAAATGTCCTCATCATGCTTTACCTGATTAGTTAATTATTCAAACATTTTATAATGGTTTAATTGGATCACTAAAATCAATTATTGATGCTTTCTTCTTGGAGGTTCTTTAATGTCTAAATCATTTGAAGAAGCTTATACTTTAATTGAAGAAATGGCTAACAATAATTTTCAATGGCCTTATGAAAAGATTAATCCTAAAAGAATGTCAAGTATTCAAGATAACGAAGTATTTTCTATCTTAGCTTCACAAGTAGCAGCAATATCTAAGAAATTATATAATTTTGACATCAACATATCACATAACAACTCATCTAATATTGAAGATTCTCAAACTATTGAAACTTTACAAGCTATTGCTAGTAAAAATAATCCGTATTCAAATTATTATAATCCTGGCTGAAAAAATCACCCTAATTTTAACTGGAATAATCAACAACAACAATGGGGTAATAATCAATCTCATCCAACTGGAAATTGAAATAATCAAGTAAATTCAAATTATAAACCACCAGGATTTAATAATCAACAGAAAAGTTATCAATAGAAGAATTAATTTTACAAATGAGTAATCAATTACAAAATCAAAATACTGTTATTCGTAATATTGAGAATCAAATGGGACAAATTGCTAATTTAATTAATAACAGACCTCCAGGAACACTTCCTAGTAATGTTGAAATTAATCCAAAAGAAACTGGAAAAGAACATGAACATGTTAAAGCAACTTAGAAGTGGAAAGGAATTAAAAAAAACAATGCAGAATGAAATTGAGAAAGAGATTGAGGTTGAAGAGATTGAAAAACCTAAAGAAACGCCTTCTCCTAATCAAGATCAAACTAATATTTCTATTAATGTGGAAGTTGAAAAACCACCACCACCTTTTCTTCAAAGATTAAAACAGTAGAAGCTTGATCATCAATTTTCTAAGTTCTTTAAAATTTTTAAGAAACTTACCATAAACATACCTTTTGCGGAAGCTTTGGAAGAGATGCCAACTTATGCAAAATTTATGAAGGATATATTAAGTAAGAAACAAAAATTTGAAGCCTTTGAAACTGTTGTATTAAGTGAAGAATGTAGTATAATAATTCAAAAGAAATTACCTCAAAAACTTAAAGATCCTGGAAGTTTTACTATACCTTGTGCTATTGGAGAAAAATTTTGTGGAAAAGCTTTATGTGATTCAGGAGCTAGTATTAATCTCATGCCATTTTCTATTTATCGAAGGTTGAATTTAGGAGAGATTACTCCCACCACTGTAACCCTTTAGTTAGCTGATAGATCTATCACTTACCCTAAAGAAGTTATAGAGGATGTACTTGTTAAAGTAGATAAATTTATCTTCCCTGTGGATTTCATTGTACTTGATATGGAAGAAGATAAAGAAATACCTATTGTTTTAGGGAGACCTTTTCTAGCTACTGGACGAGCTATGATTGATGTGCAAAAAGGAGAATTAACCATGAGAGTTAATGATCAAGAGATTAAATTCAATGTTCTTAAATCGATGAAGTACCCTGACAAAGAAAAATGTTATCGAATGGATATTTTTGATTTTATAATTGAAAAACACTAATGAGAAAAATGTAAAATCATTCCTGAAGAAGAAATTGAATTTTTAATTGACGAAAATGAAGAACTAAAAGAAGAAGAATTATTTAAAGAAACTCATTATATTAAAGATAACTGGGAAACTATAGACATAACTCAAAATGATATACTTTTACCCTCAATTAAAAAAGCCCCTGTACTAGAATTAAAAATGTTACCTTCACATTTAAAGTATGCATTTCTTGGAAATTCATTAACTTTACCTGTTATTATTTCTTCTGAGCTAAGTTTAGATCAAGAAGAAAAATTAATAGGAGTGTTAAAGAATTATAAGAAAGCTTTTAGTTGGACTATTGCTGATATAAGAGGAATAAGCCCTTCCATTTGTATGCATAGAATTTTAATGGAAGAAAATTTTAAACCTACTATTGAACCGCAAAGAAGATTAAATCTTATCATGAAAGAGGTTGTTAAAAAAGAAATTTTAAAATGGTTAGAAGCTAGAATTATTTATCCTATTTCGGATAGTCAATGGGTAAGTCCTATTCATTGTGTTCCGAAGAAAGGAGGAGTAGCTGTCACTGTCAATGATAAAAATGAACTAATTCCTACAAGACAAGTTACCGGATGGCGAATTTGCATTGATTATCAAAAGTTAAATGACGCCACTAGAAAGGATCATTTTCCTTTACCTTTCTTGGATCAAATGCTTGACAAATTAGCTGGACACTCATATTTCTGTTTTCTGGATGGATATTCTGGTTATCATCAATTACTTATCGCTCTTGAGGATCAAAAGAAAACAACATTTACAAGTCCTTATGGAACATTTGCTTTTAGAAGAATGCCTTTTGGTTTATGTAATGCACCGGCAACTTTTCAAAGATGTATGATGTCAATATTTTGTGATTTGATTGACAAAGGAATTGAAGTATTCATGGACGATTTTTTAGTTTTTGGAACTTCTTTTGAATCTAGTTTGGAAAATATTTCCAAAGTTCTGAAAAGATGTGAAGAAACAAATTTAGTTCTTAACTGGGAAAAATATCAATTTATGGTCACAGAAGGCATCGTACCTGGTCATAAAGTTTCACAAAAAGGGATGGAAGTTGATCAAGCAAAAGTAAAAATTATTGCTGAACTGCAACCCCCTACTATTGCTGAAGTTTTCTAGGTCATGCTGGATTCTATAGAAGATTTATAAATGATTTTTCTAAAATTGCTAAACCTCTTTGTCATTTATTAGAAAAAGAAGCTAAATTTGAATTTAATGAAGACTGTGTTAATGTGTTCAAAATTTTAAAAGAAAAATTTATAACTGCACCTATAATTATCGCACCTAATTGGAATAAACCTTTTGAATTAATGTGTGATGCAAGTGATTTTGCAATTGGAGCTGTATTGGGATAAAAATATGAGAAAATTTTCAAAGTTATATATTATGCTAGTAAAACTCTTATCTGAAACTCAAAGAAATTACACTACTTGCGAGAAAGTGCTTTTAGCTATAGTATATGTCTTTGATAAATTTAGACCTTATCTTCTTGGTACCAAATGCATAGTTCATACTGATCATTCAACTATTAAATATTTAATGTTGAAAAAACATGCTAAACCTAGACTGATAAGATGGGTTTTACTTCTACAAGAATTTGATTTTCAAATAGTGGATAGAAAAGGAACGGACAACCAAATTGCTTATCATTTAACTAGAATTAAGAATGATGTTATTACTGAAGAAAATATAAATGAGAAATTTCTTGATGAACATTTGTATGTTATTCAAGGATGCCAAACAACTTGGTATGCAGATATAGTTAACTATTTAGTTAGCAATATTTTACCTTATGAATTGGATAACAAATTTATTATGAAATTTAAAAATGATGCTAAATCTTATATTTGGGAAGATCCTCATTTATTTAAATTAGGAAGAGATTCTGTAATTCGTAGATGCGTACCTTATGAAGGAACTTATGCTATTATTAAAAAATGTCATGATTCCGAATTTGGAGGACACTTTGGAGTAGATAAAACTGCATTTAAAATTTTAAATTCAGGATTTTATTGGCCTACCTTATTTAAAGATGTGAGATATTATGTGAAAACATGTGATCGATGTCAAAGGATGGGAAATATATCCAAGAAAGATGAAATGTCTTTAAACTATATATTGGAAGTTGAAATTTTCAATATATGAGGTTTAGACTTTATGGGACCATTTGTACCATCATCTGGAAAGATTTATATTTTATTAGCGGTTGATTACGTTTCAAAGTGGATTGAAGGTCGTAGCTTTACCTAGTTGTGATTCCAAAAGTGTTTCAAAATTTTTAAAGAAGATGATATTTTCAAGATTTGGAATGCTTAAGGTAAATATCACGGATGGTGGAAGTCATTTTAGAAATATAAGAATTCGATCATTATTGGAAAAATTTGGAATCAAACACGGAATTGCAATCGCATATCACCCACAAACAAGTGGAATGGCTGAAGTATCAAACTGAGAAATTAAAAGAATTTTAGAGAAGACTGTTAATCCTAAAAGAATTAATTGTGTTGATAGATTTGATTCTACATTATGGGCTTATATAACAGCTTATAAGACACCAATCGGAATGTCACCTTACCGGTTAGTTTATGGTAAACATTGTCACTTACCTGTTGAACTTGAACATAAAGCTTATTGGGCGATAAAGCAGTTTAATTTTGATTTGAATACTGCAGGAGAAAAATGATTATTGCAATTAAATGAGATGGATGAAATAAGAAATGAATCATATGAAAATGCAAGGATTTATAAAGAGAAAATGAAAATATTACATGATAAAAAGATTTCAGGAAAAATATTTGAGCCTGGACAAGAAGTATTATTATTTAATACTCGTTTAAGGCTTTTTCCTGGAAAATTAAGATCAAAATGGAGAGGACCGTATATAATTGAAAAAATATACCATTATGGAGCTGTGGATATTAAAGATCCCAAAACGGGAAAATTTTTTAAAGTTAATGGATTAAGGCTACGACCTTATTTGGGAGATATTAAAAAGATTTACAAAGAGGCTTATGAGTTGAGTCTACCTGATTAAAAACTTAATTAGGTCGGGCTGACGACGTTAAACCAAGTGTTTTGTGGGAGGCAACCCATAGTTATTCGTTGTTTTGTGTGTTTTTTACATTTTTAATGTAAGGTTATGTCTCAGTCTTGTTTAATTTTATATTACTTTAGAAATTTTGATGCTAACAAGTCTTTATTGACTTAAGCTAAAAATTATCTCGAAATATATAAAGCTTAGACATTGGATCACTCTATTTCGTATATGAGTAAAAAGGAGATCAAGTTAACCTTCATTATGATTGCTTATAATTTGTGTTACTGAGTCTATATTGATCTTACCATTCTAAATTACCTATTTTGGAGAACGAAACTTTGAAATTTGATGTTAGGCAAAATGGAGTTGAACATGGTTCCAACGCCTAAGCGCTAGAGTAAACTGTGTGTCGATGGGTCCGGCGCCTAAGCGCCACAGTTACTGGATCATGTCAAAACCAAAAATCTTCAGTTTTTCACACGATTTTCTCTTATAAATTACCCTATCTTTGTCCACAATCCCTATGCAATCATTATTTCGACCCATACACTCCATTTTTGAGAGATTAGAGAGGATTTTTGAAGAAATGGAGAGAGAAATCTTGGAGAAGAGGCTAAAGACAAGGTCTCAAAGGATCCTCAACCCTTCTTCAATGGTTTAATCGCTGTAAGTTTGGAGAAAATTTCTAGTCGTCTAGATAAGTTTGAAGCAGAATTTAAAAGCATTGGAGATCGTCTTCATGAGATGTATCATCAAATTGAACATCTGGAATGGCAGGCGAAACTTCAATTTGATCATCTAGCGGCTTATCAAGATGCTCAAGTGGAGATGTATGCGAAGAACAATTGGATCGACGAGAAAATGGCTACGGATTTTCCGAGGGCGTTAGCATTCTTTCCAAGTGGGCTGAACAGTTTTCCTTGCCAAGATAATGGGAATTAGATAGTGATGTGGTGAGATTGTGATTTATCTAGTGTATCGATGTATCGATTTAGTGAATCGATTGTGTTTGTTTGTGTGTTTGCTTTCATGTTCATTGTGTGTTGTATTTGCTTCTAAATTTGTGTTGTTTGATCGTTGTTAGAACTTGAATCATGTTATGATACTTATCTGAATTGTATTGAGCCCGAAATTGAAAATCATGAATGGAATTAGAAGAGTTTAATTTAAACTTGTGTTTAATTGGTGGATTTAATTTTTAATTTTTAAAAATTTTTGGAAAATATTTTGGAAGTTGGAAACTGAAGAAATACTCTTATATGAGTATTTAGAAGTTTAATTTATCAATTTTGGTGGAAAATAAATTTTTAAAGTGATTTTTTTGGAATGGCGAGTCTGGCGCCTAGGCGCCGGTTTGGCCTGCTTATCCGAAAATCACCATTTAAACCCCCATTAGCCATTTTTGATGCCTAAGCTTCATCCTCTTCCTCTTTTTCGTGAAACCCACCTTCTAAATCCATTTTGAGGTCAAAACATCAAGATTTTGAGCCCGAAATCACTTGTTTTCTTCATCTCAAGGTCAGATCTACACTCTAATCCATTTATTTTTTATTTTCACCATAGTTTTTCCTATTTTTGGCTAAAAACTGAAATTTTGAGAAAATTTTTTGATTTTTAATGTTTCTCCATGAATTTTTAAACTCATTTTAAGTTTCTTAAGCTTAAAAAGAGTTTAAATCTTTAATTCCTTAATTTATTTGTGTTTTCTTTCACGTGTAGATGGCACCGAAATCTAAGCGAGGAAAGGCACAAAAAAATTTTGATAGTAGCAAGTTCGCGACTGCGGCAGCGCATTTTCGATATCACGAATTTGCGACGTCTAGAAAATTTATCGCACAGCGAAGCTTTTACAATCCCAGTGAAATGATCGAGAACATGATCGTTGCGCACAACTGGCAATGATTCTGTTATTTCACCGCTGTTGTTGTTATTCCAGTCGTGAGCGAATTTTATGCTAACTTTTTAGATGCGGAAGACTATGAAGTCTTCATCAGAGGTGTTGGAGTAGGATTTACTCCGGAAAGGATCAATGTTTTTTATGGACTGCCACCTACCATCGAGTGCCACTATTCTGGATTATCTCCATCTGAGGGAGATCTTGAGATGATTATTGCTTATTTGACTGACGACACTGGGCTTGGAAGATCCGAAACGATAAACAAGTAAATTTCAAATCTTCTAAGTTAAATGGTATTTCAAAGGCATGACATTACTTTATTTCTGCAAGACTTATACCTTCCAACCACCTGAGCGAAGTGACTAGAGATCGAGCTATCTTAAACTACTGTATTCAGGAGAGGAAACCAATAGATGTCGGTAGTATTATTTATGATTTTGTGGAGTCTACTGCTAGATCTAGTACTTCTGTAGGACTAGGATTCCCATCTCTGATTTATACTTTATGTGTGAAACATGGAGTCACTGCTGATATTTCTGAGGAGAAGCTGAAGTCTACCAAGCCAATTGGGCAGGAGAGTGTTAGTATCTATGATCGTCTTCGTGGGAAGAGATCTACAGTCCCTTCTACTTTTGCACCTACTCCAGGTAGAGCTTCAATTTCCAGACCTTCTACTTCTACTGCTGAGCCACCGTCTAGTTTTTGGGAATCAATGCATGATCAATTTCTAGAGCAGCAGAATAAGTTATTTCTAACTCACTGCAGAGTTGATACTATGGATAAGAAAATTGATCACCTATCTAATTACACCCAGAGGAAGAGTGAGTATGATGTTGAGTATTCAGAGTCTTTAGTTAGATTCTTGAAGGGTGAGCATGATATTCAGTTTCCCACATGTCCGAGATTTTCACAATATGTTGATCCTAAGGATGTGGAGTTTTCTTTTGGTGATGACGATGATGAGGATACAGACAGTGATTAGTAGCTTGATTTACTTCTGAGATGTGTTGAGTCTCCTGTTAGTTTAGTTTTTGTTTGCTAGTACTGATTGTTGTTTGTTGTTTGCTAGATTAGATTTGTTTATGAGACTTTGTATGAATTGTTTGGTGTTGAGATTGTTTTAGATATTTAGTTGTAGACTGAAATTTGAATGAATTTGTGTTTATTTTTGTTTCAACCTACTGCTTAGTATTCTAAAATAGTTAGTAGTGTTATTCTATTTCTGTTAGTAATATAGTTATTTAATTCAACTACTGCTATAAAAATTTTTTGAGCCTGCTTACTTTTATATGCTTCATTATTTTTGTAATATTCATAAAAAGCATGTGTAGAAGTAAATTATATTTCTTTCTAGAATGTTTTTACATGCTTATAAAATTCCTTTTTAAATTATACTTTTCTTTCTCTCATACTTTATTTTTTTATGATATACCAAAACTTAAGTTTGGGGGATGGGAAAATACATGCAAATTTAAATTTTATTTGTCCTTAATAAACTAATATTTTCTAAAAAATCTTAACATAACATAAGGAATGAAGAATCTATTTAAGATCATTTAAATTTTTGAAATTATAAATAATTTAGTGGACTTAACCAAAATTTTAATAACTTTGATTGATTTTAAGAATAGAATTATTTAACTTAAAGAAGAATAAGATTAAGAAATTTTTTTCTATTCATAATCGAAATAATTGAATTTTAGAAGTATTAAGAAATCAAAAATTATAACTTGAAAAAGAAAAGATTGAAAGTCTTTTTGAAATTCTATTCATGTTATAATAATTAAGTGAAAATGTAAAAGTTTGAAATATAAGTTAAGGATGGTGAAGTTCAAAATCATTAACAGGCTATCCAGATATAGTAATCCTCACTGTGAAAAAAAAAAGAGAAGCTTAAGGATATGCCTAATCAAAAATTGGTTTCACTTGAATTATCTTATATGAAGAAAACTAGTTACATACTTTACTTAATTTTTATGCATGAATCTTTATTTAGGAAAGGCTTTTCATGAAAATCTTTTTCTTGTAAATAATCTATGTGATCTTAATATAATTAACTTCTATTATTTTCGAAATGAATGAAAAATTTGTGAAGTCTTATGATTTGGTAGTTGAATATTCTTTAAATTCTTAAAATTAAACATAGTGAAATTTGGTTAATGATTTACTAAAGCCTTTATCAGATCAAAAATTACAATGAGTCTTAAATATTTATCTTTCATTCCAAATGTTATACATTTTATTTAGTAAAAAGGGTTACTTGAGGACAAGTAATGTTTAAGTTTGGGGGATTTTGATACATGAAAAAAAATACCCATTTTTATGCCTTGATTTTTATCAAATTTTTAAGGATATTATGCTTTAATGAAAGGTATTTTTGTGTTTTTGAATATAGGCGATGGAAAAATGTTCAAGAAGGAAAAAAAGTGAAAAGGAGCAAAAAGGAGCAAAAAGGAGAAAAAATGGAGCCAAAATGCAAAATTGTCAAAATTATTAGTCTGGCGCCTAGGCGCCGGAATTCGGCGCCTAAGCGCCAGGTCGATACGGGGTCTGTCAAGATTTTTGACTACTTTTGGATGGTTATTTTGACTGTGTTAGAGGTTATTAGACCTTCTAGAAGACTGGCAGTTATTCCTAGTTTATAGGGCATGTGATACAATTTATTTGGACGCTTGGAAACGGTTTTAATCGCGAAAAGGTGCGATCCAAAGTGAAGAGGTGCGAAGAACTGGACGCAAAGTCCGGCGACTAGGCGCCAGACACACCTTCTTGAAGATTCATTGAATGTTGACACAATTTGAAGAGGTGCCTTGAGGCAACCCTTGAAGCATATAAATAGGAGGGTACTCCTTCAGAAAAAATCGCCCCCCTATCTAGAGCCCCATATAGAGAGAGAATTAGAGAGATACTTTAGGGCCACATTTTACTATCCTTCATAAATTAGTTAGTTATTTTATTTAAAGTTTATATTGAGAGTTTAAAGAGTTGGTGCTTTTGAAGTTTATTTGCTTTGGAGTCAGAAGAATTCAGAGGTTCAGTAGGAGAAACACTTGAGATAAGTATTTGTAATTTTATTCAATGTTTCATTATCATGTTTTGTTGTTTAAATTCGATGTGTTCTGAGTAGTTAGTTTACTTTCTTCTTTCAATTATGAAAAGATAAATAAGATAATATAAAATTCGTTGGAGAATTAAAAAATATTTATATTTTAAAACATTGTGATGATATTAATACCAAATCTTAATTTACTATTTAAATTGGTCATTTAAATTGTTAAAATCTGTTGAAGAGTTTTGATACCTAGAAGGAGATGAATTCTTAACTAGTAGATATCATATGAATCCTTGGATATTCGAAGGCCTTGTGCGGGTTATTCAAGGTGAAGTGCAAATAAATAAGAAGATATTATATAATGGGCATAGAATTGATAAGTTTTTAGAGTGACAGACTAAATTCTTGTGATTTGGTTTATAGAGAAGGAAAGGGTCACTAGTAGGGCCGACCATAGCCACCCTTGGACATCTAGTAGTGTGAGCCTAGAACTCATTCTACTAACAATACATCCGGACCTGATTTATAGGCTAGCCAATGTTCTTTGCACCTGGATCAAAGGGTAAAGAATATGAATGCTTCTATTTGGCACAATACCATAAATTTATATTCTCCACGAATATTATCATTATCTTAGAAAATCTTGGATTAATTGAAAGGAAGAAAGTTGTTTTCTTATTGCTATTTACATCAATCATTTCATTACTGCTTTATTATTGCATCTAGTAAATTAAAAATATCAAAGTTATAACTATAAAAGAAATACTTAAAAATAAAATTAAAATATTTAAAAATCCATAACTCACTCCTCGTGGGATCGATACTGAGGTCTTTGTTTCAAAGCCCTATATTACTTGATATGATACGTATACTTGCATAGTACCCCTAGTGTGTAAAATATTTTCGATAAAATTATATTTGTAGACACTAGCCGCTGTAATTATCTATTACATATATTTGAAAGCATTAATTATTATATTTGTCATCAGCGGATTGCGGGTCAAGTTTTTTGCACCGTTGCCGGGGATTGAATTTTTAGTACGCATATATTTAGCGTGGGTCAGTATGCATGTAAAAAAAGGAAAATGAAAAAAAGAGAGAGGAGAGAACCTGAAGCTTGGAAGTTCACGGCAAGCAAGAAAGGAGAACTTGGAGCTTACAGGTAAGGATGAGTTGAGGTGTTGTGAGCTGTGGATGCTTCAAGGTTGGAGAGAGTGGGGGAGAGCTTAGGTTGGTGAGGAGTGAGGGAGAACTTGCAAGCTTTCCTCTTCTTTCTTTTTTTTTTTAGCTAAACTGGGGGTTATGGAGGTGTGGAGAAAAGTGATGAAATGAGAAGAAGTGATAAAAATTTAAAAAATTTTCATATTTGTGAGGGAGAATAAAATAATGGAAGAGGGAGGTGAAAATCCATGGTGGATTTGGAACTTTGGGTAAGTTAGCTAGCTTGGGTTTAGCCTTTGGTCCATAGGCTAGATCTTTTCTCAAAGTGTTTAGAGCTAGTCCTAAGGTCCATGAGCAAGTTTAGGTGAGTTTAGGAGGCTGCCATGGAACTTTGGGGTTGGATTTCAGTGCTTAGGAGTGAGGAAAATTTGATATGAGGGGAGAAGGGAAGGGTCACTTCCTCTTTGCCCAATTTGGCAAGAGTTGACTTTGGGTGCCCATGGAAGGCTTCATGGGTCATGGCATGGCATGTATGATGCTATGGAAAAGTTTCATGAAAATAGTATTTGGATTTCATGATTTTTAGGAAAATAAGCCAGCATGCCCAATTTGGATAAAGTGCTATGTACAGGCATGGAAGTTTGGTATGATGCCATGCAATGGTGGATAAAATGACATGGAATGGTGTTTTAAATACCATGGGATGATAATATTATGAAATTATGTCATGTGGGCTCAATTTTGGGCTTTTGGGTCAAAATTGATGTAATGGGCTTTTAGGAATGCATAAGGAAAATGAACTTTTATCATGCATGTAAAGATTTTGATTTTCTTAAATTTATTGTGGGCTAATCAAAATGAATTTAAAATGATTGAAATTAATTTTGGAAATGTTGAAGTTTAATTTAAAATTGTTTTGAGAGTTTAGATTGGTCATGTGATTCAATTTGGAGGAGATTTGGGCTTTTAGGCCAAAATTGGGCTTTTGATAAAATTGGGATTTTGATAAAATTGGGCTAAATTGGTAAAATTAGGGTATGTAATAGTTGGAGAAAATGAAATTAGGAATATTTGGGAAATTATAGAATTTTTTGGGATTTTTTGGAATTTTTGGAATTTTGGGCTAAGAGGGGTATTTAGGGTATATGGAGGTTATTTGGAGTGTATTGGGGTATTTTTGGTAGATTTAAGAGGTGGGAACTGTTTTGAAATGATTTTGAGGAATTTTGCGTAATTTTTGGGGAATTTTAGATGATTTTTGGATAATTTGGTAGTTATATAGGCAATTTAGGTAATTTTGGGTAAGTTTAGGAACCCGAGGTCAAAATTTGAAATTTTAGAAAAATTGAGGGGGCTTCAAATAGGGAAGGATGGAACCATTTAGTGGGTTCAAGTTTGAGTAGAAGTTATTTAGGATGAAATATAGGGTTTAGGAGCATGAGCCATGGACCTTAGCCAACTCCAACCACTTTGGGACCAAGTCTAGCCAAAAAAGGTAACCACTTTATGATCCTTCACATATTAACCCTAGCCATCTTAATCAAAAGACTAGTGGTTCTGGTTCCATCATGTGAGTTTCATAAAGGGTAGAAAGAGAAGGGTTCTAAGTTTAGGTTAAATGGCTTAGGAGGGTGTGTGTGTGTGCAAGAGAAGCTCAAGTCACTCAAGGTTGCCCTAAGTTCAAACATTCCTATGAGAACTCACTATTGGTTTTCCATATGGTGGTTTTAACCTTCCAAGGTGATTTAGAGGTTTGTAACCATCCAAGTGGGGTCCCAAGAGGAGTTAAGAAGTGGCTGAGAATTTCTAAATGGTGGGTTCCAACTCTAGTCCTCTAGGATAGTCCAGGAGAAGTCCTATGACTAGATCCTAAACACTAAGAGGAAAGAAATACATCACCAAAAATGAGGTCAACAAATTGACCCGCAATAGGTGTGGTGTGCTAACCAAGTACACCGTGCGTATTGGCGTTGACCGAAGAGATCAACAGACCAACACAAGCGTTCCAAGCTCACACACTCAGAACAAAACAGGGAAGGTTCCCGCTGGGGAGTATTAGGTAAATATCCAAAACTGAAGATTCCAGAATTCTCGCTGGGGATTAAGAGGGTGAGTTTCATATTTAAGAGTTGAAAATTTGATTTTCAAATTTCAAATTTCAAATTTTGATTTGAATCACTTTGGTTTTCTTTTTCGACTTCAATTTCAATTTGGATTTTGATTTCCATTTTGATTTCAATTTCAATTTGAATTTTGGTTTTATGCAGAGAAGAGAGTAGGGAGAAGGCTCACCTGAATGCATATGTATGCTGAGAAGAAAGTAAGACAGAGCCTATTCCAAATGTGTATGCTGAGAAGGATTAGGACTGAGCCTATCCCAAATGTGTATGCTGAGAAGGATTAGGACTGAGCCTATCCCAAATGTGCTGAGAAAGAATAGGACAAAGCCTATGTGTTGAGGAAGAACAGGACAAAGCCTATCCAAAATGTAGAGTGTTTTAATTTCAAATTTGTGCTGAGAGGGTTAAATATTGAGACTGCTGAGAAAGGAGTAGGACTGTGCCTATCCCGAATGCTGAGAATTGCTGAAAAGGGAGTAGGACGGAAGCCTATCCCGAGTGCCGAGAATTGCTGAGATTGATGAGTTTGTTGAGTGCTGAGATTGTTGAGTTTGATGAGTTTGTTGAGTGCTGAGATTGCTAAGTTTTCTGAGATTGTTGAGTTTGTTGAGTTTGTTGAGTGCTGAGATTGCTGAGTTTGCTGAGTTAGTGCTGAGATTGCTAACTGCTGAGATTGTTGAGTTTGTTGAGTTTTCTTAGTGTTGAGATTGTTGAGTTTGTTGAGTGCTGAGATTGCTGAGTTTGCTGAGAATGCTGAGAAATTTTGTTGAGATTCATGATGAATTTTTTTGCTGAGATTCAGTTTATGCAGAGATTATGAAGAATTTTGCTGAAATTTATTTATGCAGAGATTGAGAGAAAATTTTCTGAGGTCCATGAGGAATTTTTGTTGAGATTTAGTTTATGCAGTGATTGTGAAAATTTTTGCTGAGATTTGATTTATGTTGTGACTATGAATAATTTTGCTGAGATTCAATTTATGCAGAGATTGAGAAAAATTTTGCTAAGATTCAGTTTATACAGAGAGTATGAAGAATTTTGCTGAGATGTATTTATGCAGAGATTGAGAGAAATTTTGTTGAGATTTGACTCATGCTGGGATTGAGAAAGATTTTGTTGATATTTGAGAATGCAGAGATTTGCAGAGATTTATGAAGGCAGGTTCTGAAAAATTTTGCTGAGATTTATGGATGCAGAGATTGCGAGAACTGGAATTTGGGTACCGACCTCGAAGTTCTGGGTTGAAGACTGGAATTTCGGTACCGGTCTCGAAAATTGATGATTGATTCATGAAATTTGGAGGAAATTTCATGAAAATTTGGCGTACCAAAGTTTAGTGGAAGATTGGAATGGGACGTGAATGTGTTTCATATCTCGGAAAAAGTTGATCAAAGAGATCGATTGTTTGGTGAAGGATGAGTCCGTGCCATCAGAACCAAATCGAAGAATTCGTGGTTCCATGTCAGCAAACTCAGTCAAGCTTCTCACAAGAGGGAAGGAATTGCAGAGAGTTGAAAGGATTTGAGTACAGCCCGAGGCTGGGTATTTCAGATTTGGAATTTGTTTTCTTTGTTTTCTTTTCTTGATTTGATTTTGTTTTTGTTTCGAATTTTGTTTTGATTTAAATTTTGTTTTGATTTGAATTTTTTTTCTTTTTGGTTTGAGGTTTATTTTGATTTGTATACACATTTTTATTTTGTTTAATTTTGATGGATTCATTATTTTTTCATTTTTATGTGTTATTTATTTGTTCGCTTTTTCATTCATTGGGGAATTTATTGTTGTTTATTCGTTGTGAAATTTTATTGTATTTATTTTTTTTATAACTTTCTTTTTGTTGTATTTTTTTATTAGGATTTGGACCCAGCTACAAGCAAGTGCGACATCTGTGCTTCGTAGAACGAGGCTGTCTTTGAAACATCACAATGTGCAGTACTTCTTGAGGTATCGTCCACTAACTGAAGGCCCGTGTCAAAAATAACCCACTCTTCGAGGTACTATTGGAATTTTTTTCAAATACCTATAAAGATGTGTTATTTTTACAGCTGAATTTGTAACTTTGTTGTTTTGTTGTAGCGATCATCGTTACTTTAACACTGATTTGTAAGGATTGTCCAAGTTTTCTTTGAGAAGTCGCTTTGAGGCTCTTTGAATTGATGTTGGAGTTGTATTTGCTGGGCACTAAATGATATGACTTTAGGTTCAAGTTTCCATCAATTGCTAATAACGAGGCCGCTCCACTTCAATTCTTTCTTTGTGGGTCTAAGCAGATTTCAAAATTTATGCTCATGTGATTAGAACATTTTTCACTGTCCAACGATATTTCTGAGCCAATTAATGACCGACCAAAAGACATAAAATCACTTGACTCTCTTTAAAGCATAATATCAGAGGAAACCTCTTAAGGTAGTCTTTCAAGTTTTATTAATCGATGGATGATTAAGACACCAATTTTTTATTATATGTTTGCCTCAAGCTTCTTCTCAGGGAGCCTTCTTATTTCCTTTCTTTTTTTATTGAGCTTTTCGCCATTTTTTTGCTCTCTTTTATGTCCTTTTCCATTGAGGATTACTATATCCGGTAGAGCACATGTTAAATATTTTGAATACCTGAATTGGGACACCAATTTTTTATTTATGCTTAACTTAAGCTTCTCCTCAGTTAGATCTTCACGAAGAAATGTTTTCCTTCTTTTTTTTTTCTTTTTTCTTCTTTTTTTTGCTCCTTTTATTTTCTGAGAATTACTGTATCTGGTAAGACATGTTTCTGTTAAAGATTTTGAATGTCGAAACTCCCCTAATTAATAATTCTAAAATGTTTCTTAACATGAATCCTAGGATATTATAGCTTATTCGAAAGTCTGGACCCAGTCACATGACAGAAAATTAAAAGGCTCTTAATATCCTAAATCAATTACTCGTATTTCAACCATACTACTTCATTTCAAAATCTACTTAGGACCCAGTCTGAATTCCTTAAAGTGAAGGACCCAGTTATTAGGGCACTAATTTTATTCTCCCCTGAAGTCATATTCTTATTAAAATGCTGAAGTTTCATCGTGTCTCACCCCTTCTTGATTATCTTTCTGTTAAACTTTGAACTCCCTTGAGTGTCTTAGTATTTTTTTTATTTTGCTATGGCGGGAGGGTTGGGACCCACGACCTATCGTCGAGTTGCTGTATTTTTTATTGTTTTAAGGTGGGAGGGTCGGGACCCACTACCCATTATCCTTCTCATATACTTTTATTTGTCAATCCATGACATTTGAACTTGTTGGCAGCTTCGTCGCAGGACAATCCTTCGATGGATGTGTAGATCGTCTTTTGAAGAATATTCAGAAGTCAGTGACGTCCTTTGCCTTGTAATTTCATCGGTAATACTCAAGTTAACGCACTTGTCTTGTAAACTGGGCATCCTTTAAAATTTATTCATGTTAATTTTTTATTTCAAAATTTTGCATTTTGTTTTATTATTCTATATTCTATGGGTTTTGAGAATTTTATTTTAATTTGAAGTTTTGACAAAAATTTATTTTGTTTAGAGTTTATCAGAGGGTTGTTAGAGTGAAATTTCAGTTTGACATGTTTGCAACTGTCGGCATATTTTAGGTTATGTGTTGTATTTTTGAAGAGAGGTCGCCTACAGAAATTGTCGGCGAATTTTTAATTTAATTTAAATAAATAATTTGAAAAAGTAGTATTTGATTTTGAAAATAATTTTAAATTTGAAAATTTTAAGATATGAAATCAAACTGATCTCACATCCCGAATAGTTTATATAAACGAGTGCCGCACCACAAACCGTGTATCTATCCCGAAGAATAGACACACTGCTTGATGGTGGGACTCGGTTTAAATAAACTAGAAGATTTGTGACATCCGTTTGGTCTGCGAACCAATTTTATAAGCCGACAAATTCCCCCGCCTAATATGAAAACATTAAACGGGGTTTATATTACTTGGGTTCTTTAAAATTCCCTATAAGGGCAAGCCCCTATAGTTAATTACATCTTAAGTGATGGGAATCACCTAAGAAAACTCTCGATAATAATCAATAATTCTGCTCTCAAGAATTTCAAAGTTTAAGTTTTCAAAGGATTGAATTTTTGAATCTCAATAGGGAATGGATCAAGTTTGGAACATTTTATTTTGGGAATTCAAAGGAAGAAAAGTAGGAGAAATTACGGATTCGAAGTGAACTTCGATAATCCCCCGACTATCCTATTGTTTGGCTTGGATTTAGGAAAGTCCTAATGTTTATTTAATGTTTTAATTTTGCCAATTTTAATTAATTAGGGCTTATATTTATATGATAGAATCATACAAATAGCCTGGAAGATATGAGGGTTTATGTCGTATCGGACGACTACCTCGGAATCCTAAGACCGGTTAGGGCTTAATTTGCGATGCAAATGCCTAACGAAGAGTTGAGGATTTATGTTGCACTAGTGCAAACTACCTCGAAGTCCTCCGGCTTTGTTGTTTAATTCTAGGAAAGTTTTGTTGAAGTAGATTCAAGTTTCTGCTAACGACGATGGCCGTCTTGCCCACCATGCTCCGAGCTCCTTGTTGTTGCAGAGGTTTAGTTTTAGAAATCATAAATCAGGGGATGAGAAAAGTGTTTTGGTTTAGAGAAGTATTAATTTCCAAGTGTTTTTTGTGTTTTAATTAAAACAAATCTTAAAGTTGATTATAACAACACCGGTTAAGATCCCACGGTTCCATCCTTCGGCATCATTATTTTTATCGGATTCACTTAGTCCGGATGAATTTGCTAAACTCAACTGAATGAGTTCCACACTTTCATTTAGACCAGTGGGAAATCCCGTTAGCAACACGTAGGTTACATCATCCGAGGTATTCCCGATCATCCAACAGGACGTTTTAATTCGGTTGTAATTGTAGTTTTGTGTTCCGTTTGTGATTAAATTTTGAGTTGCTTTATATTTTGAAATGTTGTGGCGGTGAATTTTATCTTGCAATGACTTTTAACTTAGTTTTGGTTTCTGTTTTAGGGACTATCCTAAAGGTGTGGGTTTTCATGCAACAGTTGTTTTATCATGCAAGAAAAGTAAAGTGCATTTGCAATAAAATAAATTGCAAGAAAGTAAATTGCAGGAAAGTAAATTGCGATAAAATAAAAGCGTACCTGGAGGGTCTTCCCGTCATTCCAAGATGCACTTAAAACACGATTAGAACATTTAAGCAAGTTCTTAGGTAAAGCTAAGGTAAGGGTTATGGTTTTCTACCAAATTCCTAATCCTATAGCTAGTCATTTCCTATGACGTCTAGGTTCCTTGTGTTTTTGGTTTGAAGACGATTTTCTTCATCAAAGAACAATTAAGTTCAATTGTTCTTATAAATATCCTATCATATTGAGGAAGTGCTTAAGAAGAATCTTAAACATCTTTTCAATATTTCTAGGATTGTTTTAAGTCCAAATGAATTTAATTATGTAAATAAATCGATCGTCCGAGGTTTTCAAGTTTTGTTAACTTGCTCAGTGAACTAGGATATTTGAATGTCCTATAAGTGAAGTAACATTTCATTTAATATTCTGTTTAGGAGTTATGATAACTAATGCTTTTGAAGGTAAATTGGTGTTCAAATGGTTTGTGATTTAGCTTAATTGCAATTGAAGAGTTTAAATTTGGAATAGTGTTCGAGTTATTTTAGGCTTATTTCTTTATGTCTTAGGTGATGTTATTTAATTCAACTTAATTTAATTTAATTTAATTTAATTTAATTTAATTTAATTCAATTTAGTTTGATTTGATGTTACATTAAATTAATTTGATTTAATTTAATTTTTTTTTAATTTAATTTGATTTAATTTAATTTAATTTAATTTAATTGATTTAATTTAATTTAATTTTTAATTTAATTTAATTTAATTTAATTTAATTTTTAATTTAATTTAATTTTTAATTTAATTTTTAATTTGATTTAATTTGATTTAATTTAATTTTTTTTAATTTAATTTTATTCATTTAAATTTTAATTAAAATTTTAAAAGAGTTCAATAATTTAATTTTAGTTTAACGATTAGGTCTTTTAATGTTTTAAATTTGAATTATCATTTTAATTAGGAATTAAACATTAATGAAATGATTAATTTAGGGATTTTTTAAATTAAAGAATAAATCTCTTCCTAATAATATCCCTATTTTAATAATTTCAATTTTATTATTCTTCCAAATTTAATCAATTATTTAATTAAAGTTTAATCATTTTAAATTGCTTAATGGGTTTCTACCCTTCAATTATTAAATTTCAATCATCCAAATCAGATTAGGATCAAATATTTTACTTGTTAATTTTTTTTATTAAACCTAAAGTTTTAATTAAGGATTAAAAAAATTAATTACCACTTTACCCTTTAAGCTTAATAATTTCATAACTCACTAAATTGAACTCAAATGAACTTGAAATTTTTATGTGACTTCACTCATATGTCAATAAAGACATGAGAGGAGAAAATGTGATTTTTCTGTATTTAATTTATTTATATAATTATTTTTGGTAGAAAATAGAGATTTCCAAGGAAAATTTAATAACATGACCAAGGGAAGGTTTCTGTCCTTAAGAAAATTAGGGGACATTCCTAATGACCAGGAGACCACTTGGACCAATTTTGGTGATTTCTTGAATTGTATTATTTTTATTATAAATATTTTAAGTTCTGGAGTGTTAATTAATTTAAAAATAAAATAAATGTTGAAAAATGAATTTTATGTTTTTCAAAAATCTCTCTGATATCAAGGAAATCAGAGAAGCAAATTTTGCAATTTTTTGATTTTTCTATGATTTATTATAATTATTTTAGTGAAAGTGCTAGAAAATACATTTTTTAATTTTAAAATTACCCTAGAGCTTTAAAAATTAATATCTCACCAAATAGGCCTAAGAAAAATATGGGGTTTGTTCCTAAGTGATTAAAATTCAAAATGTGACATTTTGGTGAATTTTATTATTTTTGTGATTTTTATTATTTTTTAATTATTAAAAATATTAAAATAATATTAAAAATCAACTTTTTTAGAAAATTGAAATTTTAATTTTCTTAAATTCCCCTGATATCAGAGAGGCTCCAAAACCAATTTGGTGAATTTTTGAAAGATATTTTGAAAGTTATGAATTTTTAAAGTTTAAAATGACTAAGTGGCTTAATCAACCCAATTAATAGGGCTAACCAAGTCCAATTGACCTCAAATTTTTTATGGTGGATTCTTCTAATCCTAAAGGTCAATGGAGAATTGATTTGAAGTCAATTTGATGTATGGTTAGCTCTAATTAATTAGAGACCTATTTTGAGTGTTTAAGCCAATTAGGGTTGTCTAAAGTGAACTAACTCAAAACCTATTTTTCTTAGAGTTCTCTGGTCATAAGGAACATCACCAAATTTTTCTAGAATTTATTTCACAACATGCTATTTATTGGAATTAAAATACTCATAACAGTGACATGAATTTGAAAAATCAATAACTCTTCATAGGGATGGCCTCTGACTTTGGAAAATTCGGGGAATGTTCCCAAATTCAGAGGCTTCAAAAGCCCTATGGTCTCATGCCATGGTGAATTGTATACATGCATGGAGAATTAAATGTATGCAGAGAGTAAATAAATTATAAAAAATAAAATACTTGATGAAATTAAATGATTTCTTTTCCACATTATTCTCCTCTGTTAACTGAGCAAGAGGGTATTTTTATTTTATTTTTCTGATTTTCATACACAAAGTTATGAATTTTTGAAGTTTAGGGAATTAAATAAATAGAAAATATCCCTAATTTTCTATTTATCCACGCGGCGCCGCGTCATCCTCGGCATCTCCGAACGCACACGCGTCGCGATCCCATTCGACGCCGCCATCCGAGTCAGCGCTCCCGGGGCCCGCTGTATCGCTCCGTCTTCTGATCCGACGCGATCTTGGCCGTCCGTCCGCGCGTGTACTAAATGGACGGCATCCGTTCATCGTCCTCAAGTGTCCTCACCCGAGAGCCGTCCACACTAAATCCCTAATATCTCACTCGATACTCAATGGATTTTCATGTTCTTATGCTCTATGGATTCGTCTTGAAGAGACGAACACATCTATACGGTTATCATGCATTGAAATTAAAGCATTTGAAATGGAGAATCTCCGAAGCTCGGGATGAAGAATTAGCTCATACCTTTGCTCGGAGAAGTGTGGCTTCGATCCGAGAGTTGTTGCACCTTCGATCGGATCCTAGCAAGCTCCGGATGAAGTCTCCCGGCCCAGTGAATTGTCCGGGTTGGACTTCGACCACAGCCGATCACAAAGCTTGGAGGCCGGAGCAACCGGGTGGCTCGCGAGATGGGGCTTTGCTGGGGGACACCTTCCCTTGGTCTGGTGAAGGTGTAGAACCAATCAATTTGGGGATTGGCTCACTGTGGAGAAGTGTCCTGGTTTTGGGTGGAATTTCAGTTGGGAAATTGAGTTTTATCAGTGGGGATTAGGGCAAATTGACACTGGGGATCAACTGCTCTAAGGGTGGAGAAGGGTCTGGAACAATTTTGGCAGAGTTTCGGCAAGGTTTGTGCAACTCTCTTTCCATGGCCGTGAGGGGGTCGGATTTAAATAGAGGTGGCTGGAGAGCCTCCCAGGGATGGCCAAGGGTTGGGATCAGCTGCTCTGGTCATGGGAAGAACAGCCATGGTGGCCATTGGGCATGGGGCAGCTCAGCAAGGTAGAATTCCAAAGTTGGCTCACATGTGAGCTCTCGGGTATGGTGTTTTCCGGCGATCCAGGCGGCTGGCCGGCAGGCATGGGTCACCATCTTGACCAGGGAGGTCAGGGTTTGGCAATGGTGAAGTCAATTGGGCTTGGACATGTGTAAAGTGTTTGGATTAAAATGGTATGGGGGAGAGGCCACTTTGGCTTGAAATTGGTCAACCCATTGGTTTGGGTTGGGTTCACCTCCCCATGGCTCGGTCTTGGGCTGAGAAGATCGGTTAGGCTAGCCGGTCAAGAGGTGGTGATGTCCTTATCCAAGAATATTTGGATTAAATCTTGGTTAAGGGAAACATGCTTAAGGCTAATGACTTTTAGGAGATGGTTAAAGGACCTCCTCCTTTTGCCATTAATGGCATGGTCACATGCCAAACTTTCATGGCTTCATATGGCTTGTGAATGGCTCATCCTTGGCTCCATTTGGCTTGGGAAAAGCTTGGGTCAATTTCATAAAAAGGGATTTAAGAAAATTTTGATATTTTGATGGGAATTTGTATGGGGCTTGATTTGGAATCGTTTAATTGATGACTTTGGAACTTAGGGACAATTTTGATTAAATGGATGATGAGGGGAAGTGCCATGTGGGCTTTGGATGAATTTGGGCTTTTGAATTTGAAGGAAGTGGGCTTTTAGGAAAGTTTAAGGGGAAATGGGCTTTTTGATTTTAGGATGGGCATTTGGGTAGAGATTTTGTGAAGGACCTTGTCAAATAAATGTAATAATTGGTTTAGGGATGTTCTATGAAGGGCTTGGAGTCAATTTGGTGTGATTTGGAGTTGAATTGGTTGGAATTTGGGTTTATTTGGTAAGTGAGCCTATGTAGGTCAAATTGGGCTAACTTGGGCCAATGTTGGGCTAGGGTTGAAATTGATGTAAAATTAATGTTGAGAAATATTTATGGGAGTGTTTCAAAGAGGTTTTGACTTTGGTTGGGCTTTGATTTTGGGGTTTGGGCTCATTTGGGTTAGGTTTGGGTTTAGATCAAAAATGGGCCTTTTAGCTTTGGGTTGAATTTGAGTGGGGTTTGGATCTAAATTTTGGGCAAATCATGTTAATGTTTTGTTTGTGGGAATGTTAAGGAAGATTTAAAAAAGATTTGGGGTTAATTGGAGTTGAATTGGGTGAGTTTGGGTTAGGTTTGGGTCATGGGTCAAAATTGGGCTTTAAGGCCAAAAGTGAAATTGGATCCCAATGCCAATCAAATTAGGCTTGGATTTGGTCTAGATTGGTGTTGGGGATGTTGAATTGAAGTTTAAAATTGAATTGGACCAGAATTTAGGTCAATTGGGTAGGTTGGGTTTGACATTGGGTTCATTTTGGGTTAAAATGGGTCAAATTGGGGGTTTTGATAAAAGTGGGGTAAATTGACAAAATTGGCCCATGGTGTAGTTTAACAAAATGAAATTGGGAATATTTGGGATTTTCTGGAATTTTCTGGGAATTTTCTGAATTTTTGGATTTTTTGGCTAAGAGGGGTATTTTGGGTATTGGAGGGTATTGGGAAGTATTTTTGGAATTTTTGGTATTTTTGGTTATGGATGATCAGTTTGAGTGATGTGGAAATGTTTGGGAATGATTTTGGAGAATTTTGGGTGATTTGGAAATTTTTGAGAAATTTGGGCTATTCAGGGCTTTGGGTAGGTTGGCGGGTGTAGGGTCCTGGGGGTCAAAAAATTGAAAATTTGGAAAATTGAAGATTGAGTGAATGTAAGTGGAATAAAAATCATTTTGGTTGAGCCATGAAGCCATATCAAGCCCACATGAGCCATGAAGGGACTCATTTGAGGCATTCACTATATTGTTCCTAACCCTCTTAGCCAAGGGCTTAGGGGTTAAGGACCATCCATGTGAATCACCTACATGAGTCAGGAGGTCGAGTCGGGTATGGGTGTGTTTTTTTTTTAGGAGGTGTGTGAAAGTGTAGTGTGTAGGTGTATTGTATAAGTGTAGTGTGTGTGTAAGTCGGCCCTCACTGGACCAGGGCCACCCGAGGCGGTCCTAAGGCCAAAGAGTCCTATAGGAACTCATCCTTTAAACTTCCACACTTGATTTCAACCCTCTAGGTGATTAGGGGTCTACGGTCAAGTTTGTGGAGTTTGCGGGGAGTTAAGAAGTGGTTTGAAATTCTAGGTGGTGGGTCCCAATTCTAATCCTCTAAGATAGTCAAAGGAAAAGCCTAAGGCTAGATCCTAAGTACTAAAGAGAAGAAGAGAAGACCTCATCAAAAATGAGGTCAACAGCAACAAGTCAAACCCAAAGAGGAATGAAGTATCGGGCCCGGCCTGAGATTTAGAGTAGATTGAATTCGCATTGAAATCACATCAATAGATCACTTCTATTCTAACACACCTATTGGGGGTCTAACTCGCCTCATTGGGGCAGGTGGGAGGATTCCGAAACCTCTCTGTTTTGGGGTGTCTAAACAGTGGCTCCAGAATCCAAAGGGGTTTACTATACCTGTTCAAGACAGAAATGAACGCGGTATGCCAACGGAAAGAATGGTAGTTTGGTCCACAAGGGGCATGGATTCACTACCTATTTATGAAAGCAAAACCATCTGATCAAAATGGAGAGAGGAACCATTCCCCAGCGGAGTCGCCAGAAATTGTCGGCCGTTAAAGTTTTAATTTAATTATATATATAGTTTTAAATAGTTTTAAAAAAAAATCATATTTGATTTTGAAAATACGAGACCGAACCGATCTCATATCTTTAATAGTTTAAATAATTAAACACCGCACCATAAGCTATGCATTTATCCTGATGAATAGACGCATTACTTAATAATGGAGTTTGATTATATAAACCAGTAAATTTACGACATCTGTTTAGTCTACAAACCATTTTTTATTTGCCAACAAATTCCCCTATTTAGTATAAAAGAATTAAATAGGTTTATATTAGGTTGGGTTATGAAATTCCTTATTAGGGCAAGCCCCTATAGTTAATTACATCTTAAATGACGGAAATCACTCAAGAAAACTCTCGATTAAGATCAGTGGTTCTGCTTTCAAGAATTTCAAAGTTTAAGTTTTCAAGGTTGGACGTTGGAAATCGAAAGGGAATTGATCAAATTAGGAACAATAATTTTAAGAGTCCAAAGAAGTGGAAAGATTGAGGATGTCATGGATTCGAAGCGAACTTTGATGACTTCTCAACTATCCTATTGTTGGCTTCACTTTAGAGAGATATTATTTGATGTTTCAATCTTGCCGATTTTATTTAATTAGGACTTATATTCGTATGACATAATCATACAAGTAACCCGAAAGTTATGAGGGTTTATATTGTAACAAACAACGACCTCGAAGTCCTAAAATGAGTTAGGGCTTAGATTGCACCATGTGCAAAAGCCTAAAGAGATAAAATGAGGGTTTATGTTGCATTAGGCAAACCACCTCGAAATCCTATGGCTTTTTGTTTATTTCTAAGGAAGGGATTAAGCTGACGAAGATGGTTGTGCTGCCCACCGCACTTGCTTCAAGCTCCTTTTTGTTGCAGAGAGTTTAGTTTAAGAAGTGAGAATAAAGAGATGATAGAAGTGTCATGTTTTAGAGGTTGAGTTTCAAATTCAATGTCTTAAGTTTTATTAAGGGAAATCTTAAAGTTGATTAAGCAGAACCGGTTAAGATCCCACGGTTCCATCATCCGGCACCACTATTTTCATCGGATTCACTTAGTCCAAATGAATTTGTTAAACTCAACTGAATGAGTTCCACACTTTCATTTAGACCATGAGAAATCTCGTTAGCAACACGTGGGTTACATTATCCGAGGGATACCCGACCATCCAACGAGGCGTTTTAATTTAGTTGCAATTGTAGTTTCGTTGTTTTATTTGTGATTAAATTTTGAGTTGTCTTATATTTTGAATGTTGTGGCGGTGAACTTTATCTTGTTTTGATTTTAATTTAGTTTTGGTTTCAATTATGCGGCTATCCTAAGTTTTCATGCAGGGTGACATTGTTGTTTAACATGTAAGCTTGCAGGAAAGGAAAGTAAAGTACAGAGCAGGTAAGTAAATTGCAATAAAATAGAAGCGTACCTGGCGGGTCTTCTCGTCATTTCCAACTGCACTTAAAATGCATGTTAGGGCATTTAAATATTTAAAAGAAAACACCTAGTTAAAGCTAAGGAAAGATTCTGGTTATCTACCAAAAGCATAATCCTATCAATAGTCAATTCCTAAGGTATATTTATTTTAATTAAAAATTGGGGTTTTAATGAAAATTCAATAACTTAGCAAAGGAAAAGTGTTTCCCCTTGACATTTTTACTGGAGGTAGGCATAGATCAAAGGACCCCTAGAACCAATTTTCATGATTTTTAGAGTTTAAATTTAATTATGGGAATTATTTTAAGTTCTGAAGTATTAATTGATTATAAAATATTTTAAAAGTGAAAAATTGAGTTTTATATTTTTTTAAATCTCTCTAAGGTCAATGAACATAGAGAAGAAAGTTTTATATTTTACTGATTTTTTTATTTATTAGAATTATTTTAGTGGGAAATTAGGGGAATTCATTTTTTTTAATATAAAAAAAAATTACCACGAGCCTCAAAATATAATATCTTCACTTTGAGACTTAGAAAAATTATCCCAATTATTTACAAGTGATTAGGAGATAATTTAGAACATTTTCATAAATTTTATTAATTTTGTAATTTTTATCATTTTTAAATTATTTTTAACATTTTGAAATTCAATTTTAGGCTTAAAAATAAATATTTGTTTTAATAGCCATTTTATTTTTATAAATTCCACTGGCCATGAGGAGCTTCCAAATCCAATTTCATAATTTTTTGACTTGTATTTTAATTATTAAAATTCATTTTAATGATAAAATTGGTGGTTAACTTAAAAAATTAAGTTTAGTAACTAAATGAATTCCAAATGATTTCAAAATTTTTATAGGAGTTCCTCTGGTCCAAAGCCACAATGGAGAATTATTTTTAAGCCATTTTTATTTATGTTTAGTGTAAATTAATTTTATTTCAATTTTAGGGTTTTGATCTAATTAAGGTTATTCATAATGGATTAAATCAAGTTTATAAAATTCCTTGGGTTCTCTAGTCATAAGAAACCTACAAAATTTTTTGTAGATTTCTATAAGCAACCTGCTAATTATTATGATCAATTTATCAAGAAAATAGCCCTAAACTTGAAAAATAAGGATCTCTTCATAGAGATATCCTCTTACTTTGAAAAAATCAGGGAAGATCTCTAGTGACAGAGAAAACGATATGCTAAAATTTCAAGTCATGGTGATATGTATACATGCATGAAGAATTAAAAAACCACAAACAATGTTTAATTAATTAAAAATAAAATACTAAGAAAAAAATTTTAATATTTATTCTGAATGATTCTCCTCTGTTCACTGAGCAAGAGGGTATTTTTATTTTATTTTTAGAATTTTTCTACATAAAGTTATGAATTTTTAAAGTTCAAGGAATTAAATAAATCAGAAAAAGACCTAATTTCATACTTAATCAGCTCAGCACGGACTCAACCTTGGCGGCTCCGAATGCGCGTGTGTCACCTCATCACTGGACATCGCCATCTGAGTCTCGCTACGCGGCTCGGCGGTTCTGTTTCATCTCCCCATCCGGCGTGATCCTGATCATCCAAGCATTACACGCGTGATCCAACGGTTGAGCGGCTTCGTCCCTAACTGATGTGCACCCATGACCGTCCACAGTCAAACCTTAATTTCTCGAGCTATACTCAAACAATTGACCTCGGTTTTTATCCTATAAACTCATCAAAGCTAGGAGAACATATCCATACGGTAAACATGCCATTAAATTGACTAAACTTAAATGGAGAATTTAGAGAAGCTCGTGAAGAGGGGGGAGTCCATACCATTGCTTTGAGAAGTGAAGCTCCAATCAGAGATGCTCTACACCTTCGTGGAGGTCCCTGGAGCTTAGAGACGCAACTTTAATCAAGGTTCAATTTGGTTTTTGATGAAAGTCTGCCCTAGAGTGGTCTGGTGATGGGGCTTTCAATGAAAAGCTTCTTCTCTTACTATGGGGATGGTGTAATGAGTTTAATTTGATTTTGGTGGAGTCTTTTGAAGTGTCATGTTTCTGCCCAAATTTTAAGCTCTGAAATTGAGCTCAATTTATGGGGTTTAGGGTAGGAAGACAGTGGAGCAGAGCTTTTCTGTGTTGGGGAAGTAATTTGGGCTAAGTAGAGGGAGATTTGGTGGAGTTTTGTTTCAACAATTCTTAGTAACCTCTAAGTTGTGGAGAAGAAGAGTTTAAATAGCCATGGCCATGGCTGAGTTCAGAGGGAGTTGGGGGTTGGAATCAGCTTCCTTAGGGGAGTGAAGAACAGCTGCAGTGGCCATTTGGGTTGGGATAACTCAACAAGCCCTAATTTAAATTTTGAATTAAATTAGGGCTCTCGGCCTGGTGTTTTCCGACGATTGGGGTGATCGGTCGGCCAGGGTCAGGTCGGGCTCAAAGTCAGGGGGATCGGGGAGATTGAGTGGTGGCATCAATTAAGACATTTGGTGGCTCTGTGGTGAAAATCCAAAAGGGACTTGGAGTTTGGGTTACGTCAGGTTAGCTTAGGTTTAGCTCTTGGTCCATAGGTTGGATCCTTTCCCAAATTGCTTAGAATTGATCCTAAGACCCTTAAGCATGTTTAAGTGAGGTAAGATGGCTGCCATGGGAGTTTGGGGAGGAGTTTTAAATTCTTTGGAAGAAGGAAAATTCAAATGAGGGAGGAAGGGAGTGTGGTCACCTCCCTTTTCCATTTTTGGCAAAATTTGACCTTTGATGGTCATGAGATGGTTCATGAGGTCTGTTATGCCATACATGATGCCATAAGAGTGCTTCATGCAAAAGGAATTTGGAGTTTTAGGAATTTTGAATGAGAGAGGTCAACATGCCTTATTTGGATAAAGTTCGATGTATTCATGGCCAGGTTTAGTATGATGTCATGGGAAATTATTAAAATGCCATGGGATGATAAGAAGATGGAATTATGACATATGAGCTCAATTTTGGGCTTTTAAATTTTATGAAATGGGCTTTTGGAAATGCATATGGGTATGGGGCCTTTAACATGCACATGATGATTTTGATTTTTGAAATTGGTCATGGGATGAACAAATTGGATGGGGATTGATTGAAATTGATTTTGGACATGTTGAATTTTGATTTGGAATTGGAATTTGGGGTTAATTTGGGGATTTGGCCATTTAGGGGCAAAATTGGGAATTTTGGTTTTGGGTTGGATTTGGGTAATGTTTGGGCCCAAATTAGAGGCAATTGAACATTGCATTTGGTTTATGGGAATGTTATGAAGAGTTTAGAATTCAATTTGAGGGGAATTTGATTGACATTGGATTTAATTTAGGTGAGTTAGATTACTTAGTCAATTTTGGTACTTTCAAGTTTTGGGTGAAGTTGGGTTTAAATGGGGGTCAAATTGAGCTTAATTTTGATTGGGATTGGGACTGAGGATATTGAATTTTGATTTGTGGTTGAAATTGGACAGGATTGAGGTCAATTAGGCCAAGATTGGGCTTGGATTTGGAGAAATTGTGCCTTAAGGAAAAATTGGGGATTTTGGTAAAATTAGGTAAAAAATAGTCAAATCGGGTCAAATAAAGTGGTTTAAATTGAAATTGGGCATATTTGGAGGGTTTTGAGAATTTTTGGGATTTTTTAGAATTTTTGGAATTTTAGGCTATGGAGCGGTATTTTGGTAATTTTGATCAATTTTGGTCAAAGTGCTCAAAAGATTGATTTAAAGGCTTGAGGTGATTCAGAAAGGAATTTGGAGTAAGATGACAGTGCCTGGAGTAATTTTTAATAAATGTGAAAAATTTTATGAACCTCAGAGCATTTTTTAAGTATTTGTTATTTCGGTACCTAGGTACCAAAAAACTGTCCAGAGACATGACAAGTTTACAGTCAAAATTCTCAGTGCGACACAAATAATATTTTGGTGTCATTTTCAGAACTTATTGGTAGCTTTGGAACATTTTGGGAAATTTGGGCTAAAGTGGATAAGTAAGCCATGAAGACATTTTAAACTCATAAGAACCACATGAGGACTCAATTTGGATACTCAACATGTTGTTTCTAACCCTCTTAGCCAGGGGCTAGGGGTTTGGATCCACCCATGTGAGTCCTATAAAGAGTCGGGGGTCAAATCAAGATAGGTGTAAATGAGTTCAGGATTTGGTGTGTGTGCCAAAGTGTAGTGTGTGCAAGCTAACCTAACCAAGACCAGACCACCCAGGGTTAGTCCTAAGGCTTGACCATCCTGTGGGGGCCCATCCTACTTAACCTTCAAAGTAGCTTGGAGGTTCATGACCATCTATATGGAATTCTAAGGAGAGTAAGGAAGTAGTTTGAATTTCTATATGGTGGGTTCCATCTTTAGTCTTCTAGGATAGTTAAGGATATGTCTTATGGCTAGATCCTAAGTACTAAGAGAGAAGATTAGACCTCAACAAAAAAGAGGTCAATAGCTACCTGCAGAAGAATGGATGAGGATAAGGCATCATTTTACAATGAGTCAAATCTAGAATTGGAAAACCTTCATCCATTGCCATTGTGACAGCAGTACCTCTGAGTGTTCTCTAGGGGACTTTTCTTCTGAAGCGTAGCCTTATTAGGTTAGCTTCTCCACGGAGCAGCCTCGGACGGCAGAAATGTACTACCTCCTACACCGAGTCGCAACAGTTTTCACTGCTCTTCTATCAACATGATATGATATGATAGTTTTGTTCAACTATGTATGCTCGATCGACTTTTGGATGCGTGTCAATATGTGATCAGTTATACTACTGCTTTTATAAAAATTAATGAAGATTTCCATTTCAGCTGTCCAAGTTTTTTAGAAATGTTTCTTTTGACGCGGCGGTCGAAAGCCGCAGGACTGATCCCTAAATATTTAGGCTTATGTTTTATATATGAAATTACACTTTATATTTCTTCTAAACAATAACATCTCTTTCTTTACAACGGTGCCAAAAAACTTGATTTCGAAGCAAATAAGAGATCAACTTTAATTATTTATAATATTGGATTCTAAGCAAGTATACATATCATTTATCAAGTAATATAGGACTTTCTGATTAGGCCCTGAGATATTGAACCCACAGGAAAATGTTCTAAAAATTTAAAGAAAGTAGAAAAACATCTTTTAACTTTTCAAAATGATTTTGTAGTTATATTTTATAAAAAGAAAGTTTAAATTCTTTTTAATAATTTTTAAGAAAAAGTAAAGTAAGCATCTAAAATTATCAAAACTATTAAATGATATGAAAGCAAATGAGAATAAAATATATTTTTCCTCTTCATGAATCAGTAATATTTATGAAATTTCGTTGCGGAAGTATTTAAATATGTTGTACCAAATAGGAGCAGTTATATTCTTTAGCCTTACTTTGTTCTATAAAGAACATAGGTTAATCTGATGTTTTGAAATCCTGAAGATGGGTTAGGCAGAGAAGATACTAGCTCTCACTCTAGAGTTCCCTCTTCTCCCTCCACCTAGAGACTTACATCTCATAACAAAACTTAAAACATTAAACCAAATTGAGGGTTTTAGCCTGTCACTCTAAAGTCCTCTAATTCTACACCCAATCAAAAGCATATCTCCCTATTTATTTGCACTCAACTATATGAAATATAATTCTCACCTATATAATTTCATGTAATTCTCTCTGATTGTTGATTAAGAAAATACTGCATTGGTTCTTACATATTCTCACAACAAATTTTAACATCTCAATTGGCCAAATTAAGAGGTAAATGAAGTGCAAGGTAGTTGAATCATCACAACTTCTTCCAACATTAAACATCTATACTTCACACAACTTCCATCCATAATTTAATTACTTCATCATTTAAAAGTAAAAAGATAAAGAAAACTACTCAGAACTCATGGAGAAAACACAAACACAATTTAGTTTGAAAGTAGAGATCATAGTGAAAACACAACAAGTCTTACTTTAAACTAAATGAAAAAACAAAGATAAAAACTTATCTAAAAATCCTCTTCACAAGACTCTTGAAGTTCTTTTGAAAAGTTTCTTTCACTTACAAACTCCTTAGGGGGTGGCACCCAGCTCTGAGGATTCACTCTTCTAAATTCTAATACAAACTATGATAAAGTAAAATGAAAAAGTACGGAAAGTATGGCAAGGAGAAGACTCTCTTTCTTCCTCTCTCCCTTCAACCACTTCAAGCTTTTCTCCAACTTCTCCCACCAATACTTCCTTTCAAGAATCTTCTCTTTCTTCTGATCTTTAAGTCTTCTTTTAATAATTTTCCAAAGAGTGCCTTGGTGTCTCTTCAAATCATGTCCAGATTCAACGAATCTACCAAGAGATGCATCCATCCATTCAAATTTTAAATGAATTTTGGCGCCAATGAGAAGTTAAGGAAGTTTAAACCAAAGGGTGCTTTAAAAACCTCTTCAAATTTGCGCCAAAATTAATTCAAATTGCATAGGTTAACTGTTGTGGCTTTGCGCCAGCCCTTGGCGCTTAACCGCCACAGGCTAATTTTGCACGTTTTTCATTTTTGCTCCAAATTTGATCCTTTTTTTGCTCCTTTCATAACAATCATTCATTTTAATCATACCTGCAAGAAAAAAATGAAAATACGTTCTCTTAAAGTGCAATATCATCAAAAATAGGTATAAAAATGTGCATAAAAATACTATATATTTTAGGTCTATCAAGGACCTTACGTTGGTCCCAAATTATAACGAACAGGTCCCGAATTATAACAAACAAAAAATGATACAAAATTAAAATGAAATGAAATCAAAAAAAAATTGAATCTGAAATCGAATAAAACAAGATGAAATCAAACAAAATGGAATCAAATGAAATAAGACGAAACAAATTGACAAAAAAGGATAAATTGAAAACAAGTGATAATTCTCTCTCTTGAGACTTCGAGTCCTTGCACATATCCTCAAATTCTTCATTTCCAAAAGCACACCATGAAATTTGGCACTTTATACAACGTCACATTCCACAAATTCAGAATGTCACAAATTTCTACAAATCTTGCAATGGCTACCAGTCTTGGTCGAATTGCACAATTCTACTTTCTTCAAGAATCAACATTGATTTCTCTCTAAATTTGTTCACATGAAACTCTGGGATCGGTACCTAAATTCTGATTCCATCTTGTCACCTCTTGAGCCGGATATAAGTCCTTGAGCTTTCCTCCCCAACATTTCCAAAATTTCCTAAATTTTCACATCCTATTTCATGAAATTCTAGGGTCGGTGCTCAGTTGTCCGATTCCTTCAAATTTCCTAAATTTTCAAATCTTATCCAAGAAATTTTCCACCTTTCATAAAATTTTAGGGTCGGAGCTCAGTCATTTGATTCCTTCAAATTCTCTAATTTTCCACATCCTATCCGAGAAATTTTCTGCATTTCATGAAATTTCAGGGTTGGAGCTCAGTCGTCTGATTCTCTAAATTTCATTTTCTACCTTTCATGAAATTCCAGAGTCGGAGCTCAGTCACCCGATTCCCTAAATTCCCTAAATTTTCACATCCTATTCAAGAAATTTTTTCCCTTTCATGAAATTTTAGGGTCGGAGCTCAGTCATCTGATTGACGAGAAGACGGCTTTGGAATTTCCAAGGGCGTTAGTTTTCTACCCATGCGGTTTTAGCAATCTTCATTGCGAGAGGCATGGAAATTCAAAGTTTGGAGAAGAATATATCGTTGGTGTGTTCTAGGTGTGATCGATTCATGTTTTAGTGAGTCGAATATTTAGTTTGTGTGTTTTCTTTCAATGTAGTGTTTTGTTTGATTGTGAATTTGCTTTGAAATAGTGATGTTTGTGTTGTTTATTAAGAATTGAACCTTGTTATAGTACTTTTCTGAAATTTCTTAAGCTTGGAATTGTGGGATTAGGATTCCTATCTCTAATTTATTTTCTGTGCGAAAGTGTTGGAGTTGTTGCTGAGCTTTCAGAGGAGAAGCTCAAGTCTACCAAGCCCATTGGACGAGACAGTGTTAGTATTTATGATCGACTTCGAGGTAAGAGTTCTACCGCACCCTCTAGTTCATTACCTACTTCAGGTAGACCTTCTACTTCTCGACCCTCTACTTCTGCTGCTGAGCCACCATCTAGTTTTTGGGAAAATATGCATGATAAATTTATAGAGCAGCAGAATATGTTACTTTTAACCCATTGTAGAGTGGATACAATAAATAAGAAAGTGGATCATCTTTCTGAGTACACCCAGAGGAAGAGTGATTTTAATGCAGAGTATTCTAAGACTCTTGTTAGATTCCTTAAGGGTGATCATTCAGTTCAGTTCCCGACCTGCCCTCGGTTCTCACCATATGATGATCACCAAAATAAGAATGTAGATTTTTCTTTTGATGATGATGAGGAGACAGCTAGTGATGAGTAGATTTCTAGGATTGAGTAGTTGTGTTATTTATGTTATGTTTTGTTAGTGTGTTAGTTTTGGATGTATGTGATTATTTGTTTTTATGTTTGATGCACTCTGATGTTAGTGAACTTTTGATGTTTAGAGTGTATTGATTCTGAGACACTTATTTTTGTACTGATGATTGTTGGATTGTTAGAGTATATTTCTGCAATGAGATGTTTTGTTTCTGTTTTAGTACAGTGATCAGTACACCTGTTTAGTTTAGTTATTTTTGTTTAAAATTATAAAAAAAATTGTAGAAATTGGTCATGCTTACTAAAATTTTTCTATATATGCTTAAACATTACTTTTATACTCATAAAAAGCATGTGTAGAAATATAATTTTCCTTTCTAGATTATTTTTCATATATTTTGAAAAATTCCTGGTGGAAATATACTATTCTTTCTCTCATGCTTTAGAAATTTTCATGATTCATGTTTATACCAAAACGGAAGTTTGGGAAAAGGGAAAATACTTTGAAATTTAAATATTATTTGTCCTTAATTACTAATATTTTCTTTAAAAATATTAACATAACATAAGGAATGAAAAATTTAGTTAAGATTACTTAAATTTTTGGAATTTATAAATAATTTAGTAAACTTAACTAAAATTTTAATAATTTTGATTGATTTTAAGAATAGAATTATTTAACTTAAAGAATAATAAGATTAAATTTTTTTTTTATAGTAAAGAGAATTTTATTTTTGAAATACTAAGGAATCAAGATTATTACTTGAAAATGAAAAGATTGAAATAATTTTTGAAAAATACTTATTAAGAATGTCATATTTATTAAGTGAAAATGTATAAATTTTTAAATATAAGTTAAGGATAGTGAAGTTCAAAATCATTAACATGCTATCCAGATATAGTAATCCTCACAAATTGAAAAAAAAAAAAGAAAAAAAGAGCCAAAAAAAATAAATGTGAGGAGAAGCTTGAGGAGATGTCTAATAAAAAATTGGCTTCACTTGAATTATCTTATAGGAAGAAAATTAATTACATTTTTAACTTAATTTTTATGTACGAGCATCCTTAGTAGAAAAGTTTTCATGAAAGTCTTTTTCTTGTAAATTATCTATGTGACCTTAATATGACAAATTACAATTATTCTTGAAATAAATTAAAGTTTTAAAGTCTTATGATGTGGTAGTTAAGTATTCTTTAAATTCTTAAAATTAACCCTAATTAGTGAAATTTGGTTAATGATTTACTAGAGCATTTATAAAACCAAAAATTACAAGGAATCTCAAATATTTAACTTCATTACAGGTGTTATATATTTTATGTAATAAAAAAGGTTACTTGAGGACAAGTAACATTTAAGTTTGGGGGAATTTGATCCACTTAAAAAGTACCTATTTTTATGCAATATTTATGATTCAATTTTTAAGGATATTATGTTTTAATGAAAGGTATTTTTATGTTTGGATATAGGTGATGAAAAAAATAGTTCAAGAAGGAAAAAGGAGCAAAAAGGAGCAAAATAGAGCTAAAAAGCAAAGGTGCCAAAATTATAGGTCTGGCGCCTAGGCGCCAGTTATATACTAAAGTAGTTAAGATTTTTGACAACTTTGGGCAGTTATTTTGATGGTGTTAAGCGGTTATCAGACCTTCTAGAAGACTGAAAGTTACTCCTGATACATAGGACATGTGATACAATACATCTGGACACAGGAAAACAGTTTTAATCACGAAGAGGTGCGATCCAAAGTGAAGGGGTGCGAAGATCTGGTCATAGAGTCCGGCGCCTAGGCGCCAGATCCCGGCGCCTAGGCGCTACAGTTACTTTCTAGAAGATTCATTGAATTTGGACGAATTTTGAAGAGGTGTCTTAAGTAACCCCTGGTCATTTTTGAAGCTCTATAAATAGGAGACATTTCTACATAAAAAAGAGCTCTCCCTGCTCCCGAAAATAGTTCTAGAGAGCCACCAAGTACTTTTCTTAAGTATTTAGTGAGTTTATTTTAGTTACTTTGAGTGTTACTACTCAATTCTTTGAGTTGTAAGTGAGAGTTTGTAAGAGTTGGTGCTGTTGAAGTCTTGTACTTTGCATTGAAGTCAGTAAGAGTCAAATGATCACTTGAACGAACATTTCAGATATGTATTTGTAACTTGGTTCAAAGTTTTATAAATATATTTTGTTGTGTGAATTCAATGTGTTCTGAGTAGTTACTTTTCTTTCTCCTTTCAACCATGAAAAGATAATAAAGATAATTTGATTTCGTTGGAGAACTTAAACTTAATTTTAAAAATTATTGTGATGATATTCATACTTGATCTTAATTTATTTTTTAAACTGGCCATTTGAATTGTTAAAATCTGTTGAAGAATTCTGAGACCTATCCGGAGATGAGTTCTTAACTAGTAGATATCACATGAATCCTTGGGTAATCGAAGGTCATGTGCGGGTTATTCAAGGTGAAGTGCAAATAAATAGGAAAATATTATTTATTGAGCGTAGAATTAATTAGTTTTTAGAGTGACAGACTAAATTCTATTAATTTGGTTTATAGAAAGGGAACGGGTCACTAGTAGGGCAGACCATAGCCACCCTTGGACATCTAGAAGTGTGAGTCTAGATTAACCCATTCTACTAATAATACATCCTGAACCAATTTATAGATTAGCCAATGTTCTTTATACTATCGAGCGAAGGTAAAGAATAAGAATGTTTCTATTTGACGCAATACCATAATTTCAAGTTGTCCACGAATGATAGTTTTTCTAAAAAATCTTGGATTAGTTGAAAAGGAGAAAATTGCTTTATTTATACTTGCATAAACATTTACTTTATTGCTACTTTACTTACATCTAGTAGAAATTTCATAAAACTTAAAATTTGATTTTTGAAAAGAAATAAAAATTATAATTACTTTTAATTTGAAAATCTATTAATTTCTAAAAATTAATCTTCCCTGTGAGATCGATAACCAAGACTCCAATAGAGCCATGTATTATTGGATACAATACGTATACTTGCGTAGTACCTCTGGTGTGCAAAATATTTTCTAAAATTATATATTTATTTTCGCATACTACCCTTTGAAATATAAATTAAAGGATAAATTGTAGGCATAGTTACGGGTCGAGGTCATGAGAGCTCAGTCACACGATTCTCTAAATTCCCTAAATTTTCACATCCTATCCGAGAAATTTTTCACCTTTCATGAAATTCCAGGGTCGGAACTCAGTAGTTTGATTCCCTAAATTCCCTAAATTTCCACATCCTATCCGAGAAATTTTCCGCCTTTCATGAAATTTCAGACTCAGAGCTAGTCGCTCGATTCCCTAAATTCCTTAAATTTCCACATCCTATCCGAGAAATTTTCCGCCTTCCACGAAATTCCAGGATCGGAGCTCACTCGTCCAATTCCTTAAAATATCTCTAAATTTCTGCTCCCTTTCCGAGATATTTCCTACATACATGATATTTCAAGGTTGGTACCTAAATTCTGATTCTCATTACCGAGACTAGTACCTAAATTCTGGTTCTCACCCTTTGGGATCTGTATCAAAATTTTAATTCTCTTCTTTAGAGGTCGGTACCTAAATTTTGATTCTTATTTTCGAGACTAGCACCTAAATTTCGGTTCCCTATCAGTATCTAAATTCTGATTCCCTTCTTTCGATGTCAGTACCTTAATTCCGACTCTATCTCCTCTGCACTCACTTGAACTCGAAGATTCTCACGAAATTGAAACAAAGTAAAAATTTCACAAATTTCATAAGTTTTCATAAATTTCATAAAGTTCAAAATTAAATTCAAACTCAAAATTTAAATTGAAATCAAATTCAAATCTGAAAATCAAGTCAAATCTTAATTCTAAATTCCAACTTTATATCGATTCTGATCGGACTCCTTCAGAATTTGGAGGCTTGAAATTCATAGCTCCCTAATGAATGTATTCCATTTTCCCTTCCCCAGCAAGAGTTCCCAAGTTTGAAGGTTTTAGAACAGTTAATCCCCAGCGAAAACTTCCTCGTTGAATTCTATGTTTTGTCTCAAGTTTTGACTTAGACAGTTGTGTTGGTTTTGTTGATCTCGTTGATCAACACCAATACGTGCGGTGTGCTTGCCCATCACACCACACCTATTGGGGGTCCATTTACAATTATACAACCTTGTTGTTATAAGCCACTGCAAAAAAGGTGTATTTCACATTTAAAAAATTAGTTATGGTTGTATTGTTGTTATGATGTTGAAGTTTTGATTGAAAGTTCAGATGTTAGATATATAAATGCATAAGATTTGTTTGGTATTTATGTAAATGCCCCAATATATTTTTCAACGTTGAATTGAAACTTGGTAACAATGAAGAATGGTTCTTCACAAATAAGTCGATTCTTGATAATCTGGTCACTAATATAAATTCACCTAAAAGCAGCCAACGAAATTGACCCTGAATGTCAAGCTTAGCAAAATCATAAGCTCGCTAATTTCAACTTTATATTCATTATTGTCACTCCAGGTATGATTGTTCTCAGTGACTTGGTGATCATGGGTGTTTTATTCTGTAGACTAATGGATGACTTCAACCAGGAATATAAGTAAGTTGACCTGAGCTTGAGCCAACCTTGATTAATTAATTGAGTTTGAGCTCAAACTTAATCTTATGACTTAAAGTCGTCTTGTGACCTTACTTTTTTATCATTAAAGAGAAATAAATTTTGATTCAAACAACTATTGTAATTAAATGCTATAAGAATGAGCAACTAGAGGACAAAATAATAAAAAATCATCTTATATAAGAAAGCAAACTATAATTTGTAATTAATTTTAATAATTTATTCTTAAGCACTTGTGTTAATATATTAAATTTTTTTGAATTATACTTAACTGATTTTAATAATTTATATTCTAGACTAAAATCATGAACTAATGAACTAATGAGTTGAGTTGGCTGGAGTTTCGCTAATGAACTCATCAAGCTCCGAGCCATTTACTGAGCCAAAACCGAATTAGCCTTGACTCACTCTCCTAACTTCACCATTTTACTTTTGACAAAACATAGAAATTTCATTAATTCACATTTCTTTGTTTGGTAAATATCAAACACAAATCCTTCCACATACACAAACTTCGGCGTGACGCATCACTTGCATCTCTAAGCCCGCACATAAAACATCGGCAATCTCTCACTTAAAGCGCGCTCAACTGCCTCACATTGACTGGATAGACGTGTGGCGCCGAGCCGTCAAACATGTCTGCTGCGAGGATCCCAGCAGTCGCCTCCGTGGGATGGTAGAAGTCCCAGAAAACATGATTCGTCCTGTTAGAACAGTAGGAAGAGATGGGGGTGCAGGCCACCTTAGCATTCAGATCTCCCAGTCCACAGCATGCAGCCTCCACTTCAGTAAATCCTACAGAAATAAAAGTTCATTTTTTTTTAATTTATTATGGATTTGTTTTTGGTGAACTTTGTCAAAAATGATAATAGTAGAATGAATATTGATTGATGGGTGATACCATAATTAGTGGGAGTCTGGATGATTTCTTGCATTGCGAGGGTGGTGTTGAAGAATGAGTAGTTTATGTCTGAGAGCTGTGACTTCAACTCCTGGAGAAGAGAAGCTGCAGCTTGGCTGAAGAGATCAGAGATGGAATTGGCGACTGAGTTGCAGGCATTTGTGTGGGTTTGTCTCCTCAGTGATGGACAGCAGCCGACAGGGCCGGTGCCAGCGAAGGAGAACTTGCGAGCGCCGATGTTGTATAGCCTCTAGTTTAGAAGTCATAGTGAGTTTACTGAGTACATGCTGAAGTCTAATTATGATTAATTTGGTAGAAAGATAAGGAGAATATGATTGTTAAATGAAAAGGATTTGTTTGTGTTTGAGAGTGGTTTGGAGGTTTGAAGATGGTTATTGTACCTAGAATGAACTTTAGAGCTAGTTGTTGTTGGTACATTGTAGTTATTTTTCTTTAATAGAGGTGTTGAAAAAAAGCTTGTTTTTAGCGAATAGTTCGTGTTAGAAGTATAAATATCATGGAATGTGTGTAAATTTATCATAACCGTACCTTGAGCTGGCCTTGCAATGTGTAGATCAAAGAACCGACAAACTGCTGGGGAGTCGTGTTGCCGTTGGATCTAACATATCCGAAGATGTCGTTGCTTCCGATTATAATGGCAAAGATGGAGTCGGCTAGATGCGCTTGGGCTTGCTCATTGCCTATGCTCTCCACTATTGATGCATATGCAGTAGATAAGTAGTCTATCTGCTTGTTCAGTGATAGGCATTCACCCTGAATTTTATTGGACTTTGTTAGTCGGATTTCATTTTTATCATGGCCATGTGGAATAGACTTTTCGTGATATTTATATGAATGCAAGCATTTCTGATATATATTTAAGTAACACTTGACATATTATATAAAAGACATTTATATATTATATAAAAGATATTGATATATTTGCTAAATTGTATGGAGTTTAAGAAGCTCTTACGCTGTTGGTGGTGTCTAGGATACCGGCGCCAGCGGAGGCGAAATTGATGCCACGGACTGCTTGAGAGGTGTAAAAGCTTGAGTTGATGGAAAGATAAGCTGGTGGAGATGTCAAGCCTAGCTTTTCAGCTGCCAAAATCAAAACAGACCGTGGGTTTGTGAGCCTGTTATTTTTATTTTTAATATTTTCTATATTTTTATTCATTTAATAAATTTTAAAAATCTACACTTAAAATAATGAAATCTATAAATAGTTAAGAAAAACATAACAAAAAAATTAAATTTATTGAAATATGAAAAACAGTATAAAAATAAATTAAAATTTTAAAACATTTAACATATGCAAACACTTTAAGATATAACCTCTCGTTCCCCCAATCTTAAACATTCTCCCCATCCATTAAAATCTTCACTGTAACATATATCAAGAATAAATAGATTTACGTGAAATTTATATAAATAACACTTTATTGTCATAAACTCATGCGTCACTAAATTTAATTCACTATTAAAAATTGTCAAAATAATAATTTTTTTTAATTTAATATTAAAAAATTCGAATGTTATGCATGCAAACATAAAAATTTTAAAGTGTTAAATATGTAAATGATCAACAATTATGTGATATCTCATACGTATATATTAATGCCCATAGACTAATATGTAACTTTGCTACTTCCAAAATTAAAGCTATTAGAGACGTTGTTGTCTATTAGAACAGAGACGGAGCTCTTTCAAACGAAGTCTTAGTGAGACTTGCCGATAAAGTCGGCGGCATTTTTGCCGTTGCTGAAGCGACCGGTGGCCTTCCCGCCGGCGAAGTCGATGCCATTGTGAGGGAAATCGGCCTTCATGATCGTCAATAGGTGGTTGTTATTCCCCACGTCTGCAAGTGAATCGCCCAACACGTAAACCGCCGGAACACTGTTAGTGGCAGCGTCCAGCGAAGGGCACCACACCATGATCAATAATGCCACCACGAGACGTTCGAAGTAGCTTCTACTGAATGAATAAGCCATTGGAGTTTAGAGAGAGAGAGAGAGAGAGAGAGAGAGAGAGAGGTGAAGTGATTATTTTCCTGTTACCTCTCTATCTCTCTCTATCTCTGAGAGAGTGGTATTTGCTTTTTGCTGTTCTTCTTCGTGTTAAATACTGTGAAGGTTGCGCCTTTCTTTCTCTATCTCTGGATGAATCACTTTCGCTGCAGCCTCACATTTGTGTTTTGAACGTAAGGCTTCCGCCCATGCTGCGGTGACGTTGCGGTGATGGTGAAAATAATCATATATATATATATAAACAACTTCATTAAAATTTTAAATTTGTTTAAAATGAGATAATTTGACCAATATTTTGAGAGGGATTAGTTTCCAAGACATTAAATCCATTTTGATATATAATTTTTAAAAAAGCATTTTTTAATTTATTATTTTAAATGGACACCTAAAAATAAATTTTTTCAAATCAATAAAATCGTTACGTCAGACGATTGTCATTTTACCGTGGCAACTTTGCAATATATATATATCTGTGTGTGTAGGTATATATATGTATGTATGTATGTATGTATATATATATGTATGTATGTATGTATTATTTTGATTTGAAATAAAAGGCTTTTCAGATATTTGATTAAAATATATACGATGGTTTATGAAAATAATGAAAACACCTAAAAATTATTTTTAATGTTTTGAAAAACATGCACGTTAATTTATTTGTAGAAATAAAAAAATAAAATATATAAAAATTACACTAAAAATTTGCTTAAGAAAAAAAAAATAAAAAATAAATTCATCCCAAATATAAGATTATATTTGGGGCCACTTGTTTTTTATTTTTTGTTTTTTTATATTTTATATTTTATTTTATTTTAATACTAAGTTTTTTTAGTATAATTCTCCATTTTTTTTTATTAAGTTTTTTTAGTATAATTCTCCATTTTTTATTTTATTTTAAAAAATAAATTTATTTATATTTAAGAACATTCAAAATATTTAGAACTTATTTTTGAGTTTTTTAAAAACAATTAAATAAATTTTAAGTATTAAAAATATTTTATTTTAACTAAATATTTAAAATTAAAAGTGATTCCAAAGTGACCTTAAAATTTTAGAATCAATTAAAGTAATTTTTTTTTATTTTTTTATTTTTTATAATGAGCAAAGGAACCGTATTCTTTTGTTGTCTTATACTTCACTTTTTGACAATCGGTCTAAATGATTTGCACTTTTTGAGATCTTTCTCACATTCAGTTGTTGACTTCATTTCCTATTATCTCCATGTATCAACTAAACGGAATTGATGATAATAAACATCTTAAATATCTTTTAAGTTTTTTTTAGTAATTCTAGTCTCAAAATTAGAAGGACTAGAAATAATTCTATTTTTTTTTATTTTATTAAAAAATATTTTTTGACAAAGTCGCTCCGTCATCAGGTGACTTTATCTCTCGACGTGGGAGACTTTGCCGACTGACAGGTTGATTTTCTCGATTCAAAAAATTTTATCTTTTAAATGTCGACTTAAAATAATAAATGTTTACTCTATAGTTTTGATGATAACAAACTCATTATTAGTAGATCTAACATTTTCTTATAGAAAAAAAATTCAGGATCATGTGATTTTCTATATTAAGGAAGCCTATATCTCAAGATGATCCAAAAAAGCCCAATAATCTAAAAAGCTAATGTATGATGTGATCAAATTAGAATTATGATTCATGATTAGCTAATTATAATTATTAAAGCTAATAAATAAATATTTAAATCATTTAATAATAATCCAACACTTGTTAGAAAATCTCTTAACAAAATATTACATTAAAATATATATTTTTTTATTTATATCTATAGTTATTTTATACAGACAAGTTTGTCTCTTAAATTTAATTTTATCAATTTCATCTTTGCATTAAAACTATAAGATTATAGATGCAATTAATACTAATTACATACACATTTTTGAAGGCAGAGTCATTTAATTTTATAACTTATGAAACATATGAGATCACATTTTATTTATTATCTAGCGTCAAAATTATATATTACTTTATAATTCTTTTATATTGATATGTTAAATGGATAAAAAAAATTATAAATATGATTTATTTATTTATTTATTTATTTTTATAGATTGCAAAATTTACTTTCAAAATTATCCAATAACAAGACTTTGTAAATAATTAATTACTAAGCACTAAATTATTTTTTTATTAAAATCAAGATATGTTGTAGCCCATATATACATATATATATATATATATATATATATATATATATATATATATATATATATATATATATATATATATATATATATATATAAGTATATTTGTAAGAGAAAGAGGCTAATGAAAAACTTAGAGCGAAATTCGAGATTTTCATTCATCATCAAGCGCGAGAAACTTTTAAAAGAGCATCGATGCACCTTCAAGTCCGAGAAACATAAGCAAGTTCCTTCGTAAACAACAAGGTATATTTGCAACGATTAATGAGTCATAAGGTTGATTGAAGTTTTACGTTAAATTTTCATTTGCTATAATTATTTATTGAGCATTGGTGAAATTTCAAAGTTTTATATTTTTTCTTATGAAAAATTTTGTATTTTAATTTTTTTATTTTGATTAGTAAGGGTTTCTCCACCCACACTCAGTGTGAATGAGATTTATCTTAGTCTTGGAGTTTGACTTGGTTTGGGTGGAGCAGAATAATTTTTTGGTTTGGTTGAACCACATAAAAAATTATCTTGTGCGTTTTATATTCTATTCTCCTTAATTTAATAAAACTTTCTCAAATTATAAATCATTTAAAATATTTTCTCAACAAATTGAATTTTTAAAATTTTAATACATCAACTAAGTAGTAACCTTTAATTAGTATCGGCTCTTATTTTTTGGTTTAAACACCTAAGAGTAGTTAAATTATGACATATAGTTTTCCGAACGACTATTTACTCTAAAGCCAATCCACTCACAAGCCACCACTTCTAGATTATGTACCTTTCGACTATCGAAAAAATAGAATGAATATTTTCTTACATGATCAAAACACTAGGATGTGACATGCTTTCACAATAATATCATGCATCCACTATAGATATAAACGATAATAGAGTTGAGAAACCCGTTAATGATTAGAATCAAGCCGATTCAGAACTTGATTAACTTAATGCAGATGTAATGAAAATTTTATTTTGTGCACTTAAGCCCAATGATTATAAGAGAGTATCTACACTTAAAATTGTAAATGAAATATTGGATAAACCTGCAATTACTTATGAATGCACAAATGAAGTCAGAGATGCACATATCAATAGATTAGTACACGAATATGAACTACTTCGCATGAAACATGAAAAAAATGTTTCGTACATGCATACATGTTTCTTGAGAATTATAAATGCTTTATACTATAAAAATCTCATCTTTTGCTCAAGAATAAAATATAATTTAAGGTAGAAAAATATCATGTATCAATATAATAAAAGTTGAATATAAATTACTCAAGAAGAATAATAATATTTTTAAAATTATTTCATGTGATTATTCTGCATTAATTTCAAATTTTGAATTTTAAAATAATTTGCTTAAGAATAAATTAAACTTTTTGTCAAAATCTCACTCTAATATAAATGCATCATTTAACAAATTATATATTAATACTCATACACATGCTCATATCAATCATTCATATTATTACCACTAAATAAAAGGATCACATGAAAATACAATTGTGCGGTATAACTATTATAATAAGTATGGACATATATCTTTTGATTGTTAAGCAAAGTGTGCACATTCATATTCAAGTTCGTTGTATATTTATGGATAGTTAAGGACACCAAATATATACAATCATATATGCAAAATGTACATGTTTTTAATCTTTTTTTGAAAATAAACCCAAACATATACGGGTGCCTAAATTAATCTTTGCATGCAAGCCTCCAAAATAAAATCGGTGCAGGCATGTGGTATCTGGATGGTGTATGCTCAAGACATATGATAGGTGATCGTATAAGCTTTGCTTCATTAGACCTAATGGATGGAGGACAAGTTATGTTTGGAGAAAACTACGAAAAGAAAGTTCATTGAAATTGGTTTCATAGGTAAAAACTTATCCAGTATGGATAAAGTCTTATTAATTGATGATCTAAATTTTAATTTTGAGTATAAGTCAATTATGAGATTAAGATTATGAAAGTATTTTTTATTCATCAAATTGTTTGATTAGAATAAATGGTTTGATTGTTTTTATTAGAAATACACCAAATAATATTTATTTATTAGATATTGATAATTTAGAAACTTTAAATCATATATGTTCTAGGACAAGCATTGAAGATGCTTGGTTGTGGCATAGAAGACTACATCATGACACTATACATACATTAAATAAAATCTCAAAATTAGATGTTGTAATTGGTTTAATAAAGATTGATTTTACTTTAGATCATGTATGTGATGCATGCCAACATGGAAAACAAACCATAATATCTTTTCAGAAAACAAAAAAATTATTTCTACATCTAGAGCACTTGAATTACTTCACATGAATTTATTTGATCCTGTTCATACCATTAGTCTAAGAGAAAAAAAAATGTCTTTATTAGTGTTGATGATTACTCTAGATTAAATCGAGAAATTTTCGTAGTAATAAGTACGACACTTTTGGTGAATTTTTTATGTTTGCTAGATATATTTAAAGAAAATAAGCTTCTTAAATTTCTAAAATTTAAACTGATCATGATAGAGATTTGAGCATTTTTTTAATAATAAAAAATTCAATATAATTTTTCAAAACAAAGGACCACACAACAAAATGTAATAGTTGAGAAAATAATAGAACCTTAGTTGAGATAGTTACACCACAGGAAATAGCACTAAAACCAACGAAAAAATTGACAACCCAAGTTTGCTTCACAAAAGATGTTCCATTTTTCGACGGTGTAGTGACGGTTTATGATCTAGGTTATTTGCCCGGCTTGGCAATAGGAAATGACGTCACTTATTGGCAGTAATTTTTTTTCCAATGATTTTAATCATTACTGATTTCATATGTCATCAATTAAAAGAAAGTATTAACCGGCGATCATGTTGCGTCGGTTATCCATCAATCCACCATTTGGCGGAGAGTTAACCGACAGTTTTACTTATCGGTAATAATGTAAATTAGTGGTGGTCGAGCAATGGTTTATGTTTTGTTCATTTTCGTCGACATAACTACAAAACTTTCGTTGTTTATTGACATCAATATTTCTTCCACTGATTTTTTTAATTATCGATCCGATAAAGTCGATTATGAACATATATTAACTGACAATCATATGTCGTCAGTTATCTTCGAACCGCAATCTAGTAGGGTATTAACTAACAAGTTCTTATAATAAATGACGAAAAATGCCGTCGGTAAAAGTATTAATAACCGATGGACTTTAAGACGTGTATAAGCCGTTAGAAATAATTCATTATACCACCAAAATGGCGACCATCCCTATCATGCTAAAATCCCCTTTCCCCTCGCTCCTCTCCACCGGAAGGCCTCTCCTCTCCCCCCCGAACCCCTCTCCTCTCCACGAATCCCTCTTCTCTTCCTAAAACCCTCGCATGTCCCTCCAACCCCTCTTTGTTTCATAAAAAACCATCGTCGTCATCGTTGAACCCTCGCAATACAGTATGTAGGAGCTAGCAGGGAATGCAACGACGGGATCACGACTTAAAGTGATTGGAAACTCCCATTCTCCTACCGCTCCTCTCATATTTGAAAATATCAAGGAAGCTAACTCCTCTTCATTTACTTTTTTTATTTTCAAATATTTTTGAAAAATGAGTTTAGGCTTTATGTTTTAGCAATTAGGACCAAATATTTTCCTATTTTTGTTAGATGACATTAGGGAGACTTTAAGCGAATACATTTTTGCTTTAGTTATAAATGGTCTTACTAGACATTTACAGGAGCATTTTAATTGGTGTATTATTTCACCTGTGATATTTTTTTTGTGGATAAGACTAAGGAAAGAGTTTATGAATCAAAATGAATAATATGGGTTGGAATTATATCAAGACTTTTGATATTTGAGTGAGAATTTGAAAATTGGATGGCAAAGGGTGCTTGATTTGTAAATAACAATGTTTTGGGTGCTTGATTTGTAAGTCTAAAAAAGAAAAGTTATGTCTTTAATAATGTTGATGATTACTCTAGATTTACTCGAGAAATTTTCCTAGTAATAAGTACGACACTTTTGGTGAATTTATATGTTTGCTAGATATATTTAAAGAAAACAAGGTTTTCTAATTTCTAAAATTTAAATTGATCATGGTAGAGAATTTGAAAATAATAAATTTGAAATTTTTTTTAATAATAAGAAATCCAATATAATTTTTCAACACTAAGGACCACACAACAAAATATAATAGTTGAGAAAAGAATAGAACCTTAGTTGAGATAGTTACACTACAGAGAATAGCATTAAAACCAACTGAAAAACTAACGATCCAAGTTTGCTTCACAAAAAATGTTCCATTTTTCGACATTGTAGCTACGGTTTATGATCTAGGTTATTTGTCACGGCTTATCAGTCGGAAACGTCATCATTTATTAGCAGTATTTTTTTTTTTTCAATGCCTTTAATCATTACTGACTTCATATGCCGTCAATTAAAAGAAAATATTAATCGGCGATCATGTTGCGTCGGTTATCCATGAACCCACCATTTGGCGGGGTGCTAACCGACATATTTTTTTAATAACCGACAATTTTATCTGTCAGTCGAGCAACGGTTTATGTTTTGTTCGTTTCCGACAACATAACTACAAAATTTTTGTTGTTTATTAACATCAATCTTTCTTCCAATGATTTTTTTTATTATCGGCCCAATAAGTCGTTGGTTATGAACGTATATTAACCGACGACCATATGTCTTCAATTATCTTTGAACTGCAATCTAACAAGATATTAACTAACGAGTTCTTATAATAAATGAAGAAAATTGCTGTCGGTAAAAGTATTAATAACCGATGGACTTTAAGCTCTGTATTAGCCGTCAAAAATAATCCATTATACCACCGAAATCGCGACCATCCCTATCATGCCTAAATCCCCTAAATCCCCTTGAACCCCTCTCCTCTCCTTGAAACCCTGGCATATCCCTCCACCCCCTCTTTGTTTCATAAAAAACCATCGTCTTCATCGTTGAACCCTCACAGTACTGTATGTAGGTACTAGTTGGGAATGCAATGGCGGGATCACGACTTAGGGTGACGAAAACTCCCATTCTTCTCCTTCTTCCACTCCTCTCCTATTCGAAAATATCGAGGAAGCTAACTCCTCTTCATTCAATTTTTTATTTTCAAATATTTTTGAAAAATTTGTTTAGGATTTACGATTTAGCAATTAGGATCAAATATTTTTCCTATTATTGTCGGATTACATCAACGATCTGCTTTAAGCCAATACATTTTTGCTTTATTTATAAATGCTCTTACTAGACATTTACAGAAGGATTTTAATTGGTGTTATTATTTTCACCTGTGATATCTTTCTTGTGGATAAGACTAAGGAAAGAGTTTATGAATGAAAATGAATAATATAGGTTGGAGTTTTATCATGACCTTTGATATGTGAGTGAGAATCTGAAAAATGAATGAAAAATGGTGCTTGATTTGTAAATAGCAATGTTCGGGTGCCTATATTATCGCCTCAAAAATTAAAATATGAGGTTGACATTGGAGTCTGAAGGCCTTCGTTTGAGCGGATTTAGAACTGAATATATGAAATATAATTTTAGTAGTAGTAGTTCTTGTGTCAGAGTTGTAACTACAGGTGATCGAAGCATTAAAATGCCTGGACATTTTAGATATCTAAGGTCTCTCATTCAAAGTTTAGGTGATATAGATGAGGATGTGATTAGTTGCTTTCATGTTGGTTGGTTGAAGTGGAGGTATGCATCTGACCTATTTCTTAGACTTACAAGAAAATTTTATAAGATGGTGGTGAGATTTGAAATATTCTATGGCGCATAATATTGGTCTTTAGATTAAGGGGTTGTTAGGTTGAAAGCGGGATTTAGGTTGAATGATTTTTAATTAATACTGTAAATTTGAAATTATCAAATCCTAAGTTACGTGCCAAATCTGGAATAGTATTTAGTTCGAAAAATGATAATCGCTTGGAAATTGATTCTATGTGTGAATCACACATGAAACTCGAATTAAAATAAACACACCGAGGCATGAGCCAAAATTTTGGATCATATTTATTTGGAACATACATATTAAATTTATTTGGAGTCAACATTATCTTAGCTTGAAGTCAGATCATTTAACATCTTAATAATGTTAGTTCTGTCAAAGATCATTAAATGGCTGAACATTAACCCATAATTGATTAAGATGGTTATCTCTAATAGTATATGCCACTATAACTAAACCAGCAATCTAACAGATATTTGTTTCATATTTTGTCTTCAAGTGAAAAGACAATCATGAAGCTAAGTATCCTCGTATCTGTAACTTTTAATTATATTACTTACATACCTTTAAACAGTTTCTGAGAAGAAAGTATTCATATGATATAAGAGTTTGCATATCTTTCTCGAATGAGAAATATGATTTCAACTTTGACATTAAAAATTTGATTTTTCATTGAAGGAAGAGATGAACTCTTACAACATATGAAATACTTTCTCCTCAGAATTTGCTTAATGTGGTGAAAGTAATCTAGTAAGACACGTTATTGAGACGAAAATACTTTGATGGATTACTGGCTAAACACTTGTAGAGAAACATGAAAAAAAAACTCGTGAAAGAGTGAGTGCGGTTTGGTGACAGACATGAAAGAAATAAACTCGTGAAAGAGTGAGTGTAGCTTATGCGACTTTTTTATATGTAATAATTTATGAACCCAGATTTATATATTTATAATGATTTTGTAAAGTCAAAATTTCAAACGCAAGTATACGTATCGCTCAAGTAATACAAGGCTCTGGTGGAGTCCTTTTTATCGATCCCACAGGAAAGCGAGGTAAGAGGTTCTTAGTCAAATTATAGTCTACTACTATTAGACTTTAGTTTGGAAGGTTTGATATAAGCGGTGTTTTATCTAAAAACTACTCCTAAATACAAATGATTATATGTAAGGATAATAACTATTCCTAAATGCAAATATTACTTCTAAAGATAACCTTTTTGAATAAGTTGGTTTGGTGAATTTTGAGATAATAAAATCTACTATTCTTATGTAGTGAATTGGATAATGTAAAAGAATGAGATGCATTAAATATGGTATGTGTCAAATATGAGCATATAAAGAACGTTGGCTAATCCTAGGTTTAGTCCCCAAATCCATAGTTAGGCTGGGAGGATACTGGCTCTCACTCCAGAGCTCTCACTTCCCTTCGCTTGAAGGCTAACTCTCGTTTTAGTTTCCAAACACTAGAACCAAATTGGGGATTTTAGTCTGTCACCCTAAAATCTCTAATTTTACGCTCATCAAAGTATATTTCCCTATTTATTTGCACTCAACCCCCATGAACTTCATCATTCATGAAATTTGAATGTGGTTCCACTTTGTTGAGAATTACACCACCCTCTCGGATCAATGCAATTACAACAAATTTTAACAATACAAGAAGCCCTAATTGTAATGTAAATGAAGTGCAAGTAAAAACTATCTAATTTATAATTAAAACATCTTCTTGCATGCATCTCAATATCTTAGACATGAATCCTACTCATTGCAAAAGAAAAGTAGAATGAAAATAATGGAATAATCTTCTTATGTCATTATTTCCAAAGAAGAAGAAAGAGTAAGAGAAAGATATCACAAAACACGAAGAAAACACAATAGAAAAATTCATTTCAAAGCAAATCCACAAATTAAGTGTTTACAAAACCATAAGATAATGAAGAACGCAATACTTAGCTTTTTTTCCCCTTGAAAGAAAGAAGAAGATCTCTTCCATAAAGTCTCCAACTGATCCATGCAATGCTAGAACAAACCTTTACAAATTCTCTCAAAATCTCATCACCAATCTCTCCAAAAAGGTAGAAATCTACATTTCTACTCCTATTCTAAGATCTCTAAGCATTCTCCAGGTTTTCCCTAACATTCCTTTCTTTCTTGGCTTCAAATTCGCTTTAAAATAGTGTCGGAATGAATTTCCCAAGAGGTACTTGAAGAAACCTTCCAAAAATCATTCAGATTTGATGTATATGGCCCATAACCGCTTCTAGTGCGGTCTGGCACTGTTTGGGCACCGTTCGGCGCTATTTTCAATGACGTTTTCATGCTCTCGGACTCTGGCGCCGTCTGGCGTTGGATAGGGTGTCTTTCGGCGCCCTACTCTGCACATCTCCACCATTTTGCTTCGTTTGGCTCCGTTTCTCCCCATTTCAGTTGTGTTGCGTTCGTAACAGATAACCCTACAAAATAAACATAAAAACAACATTTCTTTAAAGTGTAATCTCATTCAAAAATATATAAGAAGTGTAAAAGAGATTAAACAAAGAAAGACTTATCAAAATGTGTCGGGCCAAAATTTACATTTTTGCTCGTTTTTGCTCCAAATTGCACCATTTTTTCTTCTTTTCCTCCAAAAGTCATTTCTTGTACCAAAAACCAGAAAACATACAAAATACCTTCCTTTATAGTGCAATATCATCAAAATTAGGTTTGAAATAGACAGTAAAAAGCTATCAAATTTTCACTGGATCAGTAACTATAGTGACAGACAAGGTTAGAGAAAAAATATTGATAAATGTTCGTCAATTATTAATCTTCGGCAGCCTTAACAACCTCAGTAAGTTGTTAACATTTTGATTTCAAGCTAACAACCTCAGTAAGTTGTTAACATTTTGATTTCAAGCTTAACTGTCGTCGACTCTAAAGAAATCTGAGTCAGAATTAAAATCTGTCGATTTTTTAGCGGTAATGTTGTTTCGTATTAAGAAAAAGTAAATTTTATGATTTATTTAGACTTCATGATGTCTCTTTCTAATATTACCTGCAATTGTAGCTACTTCAACCCTTTCACGAACATATTTGTTTCATATTTTGCTTCCAACTGTAAATTCAACAATATAACTAAACATTCTCGTCATCGCAACCTCTTACACGATTGACTGCACACCTAGAACTATTTTCTTAAAATGAAATATTTCATATGATGTAAGACATTTCACTGCACCATCAAGTGCGAAGTCTAGTTTTCACAGTCAGTATGAAAATTCTCTTAAAAACCTAATTTGTGAGTTCCAACTTTACAATTCACAGCAAAATCTTAATTCCATCGCTACAATTCCTATTTTGGTAGTGCAAATTAGGTTTCAAAGTGAATTTGTATTTTAGAACTGATAATTTAGATTTCAATGTGAATTTTCATTATGGCTGTGGAAATTAGACTTCGAACTAGAGGACGCAGTGAAAACTATTACATCATATGAAATATTTCCTTCTAAAATATATTTCCATGTGTGCAGTCAATTGCATATGGGGTTTGCGGAGACGAGTAACTTAGTGCTATGATCGGCTTTCCATTTGGAAAGTAAAATGCAAAAGAAACTCGTACAATGTTTGGTGTAGCAATAGTGACAGACAATATTAGATCTACTACAAGTCATATCATTTGGCATTTTAGTAATGTTAGTTACACCAAAAATCATTATTAATTGGACAATGATTTGTAGCTCATTAGAACGACTCCCTCTAATTTTGCATGCCACTCTAGCTACGCTAACCTTCACACAAATATATTACTATCCTATTTTATCTCCGAGTGAAGAGCTTATCATAAACCTAAGCATCCCCATCCCTACAACTTTTAATTAGATCACTTTAACACTTTTGAACAAATTTTGTTTAGGAAATATTTCTTATGATGTAGCTTGAGTTCACTTCATCATCCAAAGAGAAATTCAGATTCCATTCCCAGAGATAAAATTAACTTAAAACATTATGTTTGCAATGTCATGAATAAAAATGTTAGGACTGCATTTCCATTTTGAGAATGAAAATTGGATTTCTCATTGTATGATGAAGTGCACTCTTAAAACATCATGTAAGATGTTTCTTATCGGCAGCACTAGCCTCTTTAATTGCAAAGTTATCCTCTTTAGTTTTTTCAAGATTTTAATTCCGGAAGTAGGTGATAGCAATGAGAATCCAAGTGACCAAGCATTCTGCAATTGGAACAGTATGGAGGATATTGCACGAGAACCACTTTCTACCAGTATGAGAAGAACATATCCAGATTTTCGTAGGGAAAGATTGAGTGATATCACGTTCCACTAGAACCCTCGCAGCAGCAGGCCTAGTGATAGAGAAAGTAGGGGGTCCATCTTAAGTGGTCTCCCAAACATTGCGACAAAAGAGAAAAGAACTTGATGATTATATAAGTGTACATTTAAACCCAAAAATTTAATCCAAACTGGAACAATTGGAGGTTCCGTTTGAGGGTCAAAATCAATTGACCATTTAAGGATTTTCGTTACTCTATTTTCAATACGCGTAATTTTCCTAACAAAAAGCCACGTAAAGTCCTCTTCAGTAGATAATTGTATTAGAATATGATGATCGTCAATCAACCTTATTTTCCACTCTCCTTTCAGTTTGAATTTTTAAAATCTTGGCGAATCAATTTGAGTTTGGGATGTCCATACAAGAAATATCACTAAAGACAACCTATAAGATGCCGTAAGGGTAGCACATTCCACCTCAGAAAGACATAGAGCAGATTTACCATATTTCTTACCAGAATTTTTGACCAAATTTGCCTCACCCGAAAGAACTAAAGCATCTTAAAAAGCTTGAGGAAATATAAGAATGCGAGACGAGCCATCCACCGCAAACTTCCTCGTAGTCTCCTCAGTGATGGAACGATGATCCCCCATCGCAAAGCCCTTCAACGATCGAGATCAAAGAAGGGAAAGGAAAACTCCATCAAGCGAGGAAACACTAGTAGAGCTAATCTCGCCTGGCATAACTCCTAGTCTTAAGAATATATATATATATATATATATATATATATATATATATATATATATATATATATATAAACGATGGTATTTGAGAATACTATTATCCCAGTAGGGATCGAATCCGGGTCGAGAGGGTCTTAAGACTTACAATGTAGCTGTCTGCCAACTTACCACCTAAGGGTGCACTATATATATATATATATATATATATATATATATATATATATATATATATATATATATATATATATATATATATATATATTATATATATATATATATATTAAAGGCTGATATTTGAGAATACCGTTCCCCTTATGTACTATCTCTCCCTGTAGAGATCGAACAGGTCAGAAGGGTCTTACGACTGAAAACGCAGTTGCCTACCAACTTGTCACCTTAAAGAGTGTAAAGAGACATCTTAAATTATAATCTTCTATCTCGATATATAGCACGACATAGATTTTTGCATAATATCTGAAAAACAAAAAGTAACTGTATTTGCAATGATTTTAAAACATCATCTCATTTCTTTTGCGATGAATGTAACATAAAATTTAATTGATTTATATATTATACTTATTTAAAAACATGTCTAGTTAGAGTCTCAGCCTGGCCAATATTTGGTCAAAATATGCTAATACAATTTTTATAACATATAATAAATTAATTAAAATTCATTTTACATTTATATCAAAATAAAATTAAATACTATTGAGAATTAAGTAAACAAAAAATAGCATTCACAGTGTGGACTAGAGCTCATAGAAACGTTGGGGCACGGCGTAGAGCTGAGCATACCGTAGAGCGAACGCTTATTTTTAGGCTCTTTTCAAACATTCTCTCAATTCATATGTATTTACATATCCACGACCCCCATTTTATTTTTTATATTTATACCATCAACATTTTCATTTCACATCGAAAATATTACCATCTTAAGTTTTAAAAAGTGAAATATACATTTTCATAAATAAGTAAGATGTTATATATGCAAAGTTGAAGATTAAGTGCTAGATATGCAAATATATAGAAATTAAGTGGTATTTACGTACATCTTCCTATCACCTTTAGCAAATTGCCTGTTTATTTCTCCTTGAAGGGCCAATTTGTTGAATTTGGGTTTATATGAGAACTAAAGGTATGTGCAAAACCAGAGGGTCCTACGTAATAGTTGTTTTATTAGTGTTAGAGATTCACTGTAACTATGAAAGAAGAATCTAATTTCTCGCAATTCTATATCAATGATGTAGAATGTAAGTTCTCCGATAATGCTATGCTATAAAAATCAATAGGGGCACTTTAGTTGTTCTCATTGAAAAATAAAGTTAGATGACTATGATTTAAATGGTGCAATAAGGAGTGATGATATGTTGTATTTAATAACTGCAACGAAGCAATCATAATTTGGAAAATAATAAAATGAGAGTTAGCTTTCATTATGTGAGAAATATTTTGGAATTAAAGAAGGGACGAGTTGAGGGGTAGATATTCATAAATTATAAATGGAGTCAAACTTGTGTTGGTCTATCCTGATTGCAGGTCATAACATTTAAGCATTCAAGATGATTAATACATATATTAGATTTCTATTTCATTGTGTTGGCATATCCTGATTACATAAATTAGATTTATATTTGTGTTGGTAATTTAATATTGTACATTAATACATAAAGGCTTAACTGACATGAAAGCATAAAACAATATTATATTTTCTTGTGAAGAAATCAAATGAGAAAAATAGATACCAAAAAATGACGAGTCGAAGCATTTCTAATGGAAACAATCAGTGCTCTGAAGCCAGAACCCAAATGGATGAATCACATTCTAAAGAGCATGACTAAAAAAAGCTCAGTACATTAACAATCAGGACAAAAAAAAGCTCAGTACATTAGCAATCAGGACAAGGAAAATAATTACCTTAAAACAGTTGATTATCTGATCCTTGGGTGCTTGCTTCCATTGATCATTGGTTTGTAAGTTAAATACTCTCAGACCACATTTACAGTGAAGATATAGAAACCATTAAACAGAGTTTCAAGATTTACTAAAAACATATATAGAGGAAGATGAAACTAGAACAGGCATGTCAAAGTTTCAACCAAAATACAAACAAAAAAAATTAACATTTCTTTTTCCTTGATCAGCAAGTTTTATCACAGCGTTTGCTTATATACATGTAATTTTGCAGATTACTCTAGCATAAAATATTAGCAGAATCCAGAGAGGTCCTCGTGTCCAAAAACACTCTGAACGCTGAGATATTATCTCAAAGGCAATTTCCTGCTAAGCCAAAAAGATAAACTACCCTACAAAAGAGGCGACTTCACCCAAAATAATGGCCACCCATTCAACACAATGCATGCGTAATCTGCCTCTAAAATCTTATTTATACGTAAGATCCAAAGCATGCTGCGTACATTTTGCTCCCAGAACAGAAAAGGTAGAACTGGGAAAACATAAGCACTCCACCCTGCCACATTTAACAACAAAATAGGCACTAATCAACAATGGCAACCAAAAGAGGCTAAGTTAAGAGTGAAATGGATTGGTTAGCCTTGCTCCATCTAGAGGAAATTCCTCAGCCAAGATCCAAATTCTAAAAGCACTAATGAATTAACTTACAAGCTGTTTCAAATCAAAGATAGTATAATAGAAAAATCATATTAACTTTAACGATTTATCATGCAAAACACACCTCATTTTAGAGTTGGTCTCTCAAATAATAAAAAATGACATGCAGAAACAATGAAGACCAATACAGTTCTATGTTTTGCAGATTATTGAAGTGCAAATAAGAAAAATATAGTTGCACACAAAGAAATATCGTTTACCTTTATATTGCCCATAAAAAAACCAGAGCCGGCTAAATTTCAAACAGAAACCTCAAGTCCGCTTCAGTTAATTTAGACAAGGCTTCAGCAGAATTGCCTACGGTCCTGGAGAAGATGTTAGAATAAAGTTAAAAACTCTAAATATCAACTCCGGCACCTAATAATTCAACTAATAATGCAACACAAGGAATAATCATTACCCTTCAAACACAAGTTCCTTCTTCTCTTGCAACCTCAGTATTCTTTCCTCTATGGTGTTTGCAATGATGAATCTCACAGTCCTATTAATATGGAATTATCACCGCACAGTGGTAGAGAAGATTTGCACATGAAATTAGATGATACCAGTATGTAGGATACCTTACTGGTTTAAACTGCCCAATACGGTGGATCCGATCCTGAGCTTGTCTCTCCACAGCAGGATTCCACCATGGGTCCATCAAGAAAACCTAATTATATTACACAATCAAAAGATTTGTCCGACGAAAGTTTCATCAAAATATTAAAAATAAGTGAAATCTACATATGTAGCACACAATTTTTATGTGTTCACATATCTCAGACCTATACTTTCATATTTTAATAAATAAACTTGGAGTTTTAAACCAATACATGAATTGTTTCACTTTTAAAGAATTAATAATATAGTGTTTTTATGTCATATTAAAAATCTGGTGCTATGTATGTAATCATGAAAGTATAGGTGTGAAATGTAAATACCTGAGAATTTTGTGCTATTTATGAAAATGCCCCAAATTTAAAAAAAAATAAAAAGTTCATTTTGCGTATTCACAAGGGCAGTCCACTCACATGGGATGCAACGGTAAGATTGAGAGCCACTCCACCAGCCTTGAGACTCATAAGGAATATTTTGCAACTGGCATCGTCAGTGAACGTCTTTATTGCCTTTTCTCTTTCAGATAGACTCATGCTTCCAACCAGTTGAACACATGTTATGCCACACTGCCATATCAAGACTGTTAGTTCAATCAAGACAAGGATATTCATTAATGGAAAAAGAAAACAGATAAATTACCTGTTGAAGGGAGAAATTAATCAAATCCAAAAAGGAAGTGAACTGACTGAATACAATTCCTTTAGCAGAACCGTCACCCTCAATCATATTTCGTATTTCTTCTTTCTGAATGAAGAAGGATACATATAAGCTAGTAAAAGGTCATTAAATACTTTGACAGGAAAAAGGACACAACCACAATTGGGTCAAACCCTGAACAGTCTTGATAGAAATAAACTTGTCACTAATTTTTGATAATTTATTTGGGCCTAATACAGATATTAGAGGACTTCCACTAAATTAGATAGTCATAACTCGAATAAACCACATGGGCATCTGATGATCTGATTAGAGTAATGTTTTAAATTCGACTTATGTTAAGAAAGGCAGAGGTAGACCTAAGAAGTCTTGGGCATATTGTATAAAAAATGATCTTAATTTATTATAATTAAATGAAAATATGACACTATAGGATGCAACCCACTTAGTGGAATAAAAGTTTTGTTTGTTGTGTAACTCAAAAAAATCAAATATCCATCTGGCAAATAAATATTGAAATCTAGAAGAAATATCACTAAATCACTTTGTTCAAATTGCATTCCATAAATCATTCATCTATGGACTTGCAATCCTTAAATAAATAGATATCACTAACATAAAAGAAGAACCGAATTCAATTTTAAATAGCTCTCAAATTCAAACATTAGTTTTATCCACAATCCACATCAACAGATAAAAAAGTAAAAAAAAAAAAGTAAAAGGTCATAATAGCTAAAGAAATCAAAGATTAGGAATAACCCAGATGTAAGTCATGGAAGCCACATAACATCATGCACAACGGCACCAATAATAGCATCCGTAAAAGACAAACAAAACAACCCAAAAACAAATAGAAACGACCCATAGAAGCTGCCATCCCAACCTCCTGCCAGTAGAAACAATAGCAAGTAGTATCAAAGTATAGCATGTAAATGCAAAGTCCAAATAATAGACCAGCTGCATGTAGCAGCCAACCCAAATTGGTGCTATAGTCCCACATAAAAAAATAAATAAATAAAAATAAATAAAAATTAAAAGTAAAATTAAAAATTTTTAAAAAGAAAAAGAAAGGTGATTTTATTCAAAGACAGAAGTAATAAACCTAACTCAAGTCCAGCATGTAATTTAAAATGATAATGATTCACCACATAATGAATAGTAAAATTAGAAGCTTCAAAGCAAAGAAAAAGTATAAGCTTCAAAAAAATTAACTATTAAACTTAAGCCTTTATGAAGTGAATTTATTAAACAAAGAAAAAATTATAATTTCATATAATGTAGCCAAGTTTGGTATGAATCCATATGGTTTAAATGAAATATATCTTAACTTGTCCGAACTTATTGAGACTGGATCATGTAGAGTCGAGCATTTACGTGAATGCATATCGCCTACCCTGATCACAACCTTGCACTTATTTTCATTTGAAAGAATACACGTACATAAGAAAAGCCATCGAAATGGTCATGAATATTTATAAACATTTTAGCAATATATTGTTTCAACATGGCCCACAATCAAGAACTCAGCGCCAGCATAAATCAAGTATTATGCTATGTTGCACGGTGCAATACTAGCTGTAATGAAACCAAAAGTTCGGGATAGCATCAAGGTTAAAATTATGATTGTAGCAGAATGAGAAATGCATAGGAACAAGAGGAAGAAGTGGAAGGAAAAAGGGCAGAGAGGAAGGCGAGAATACATAAAGCTCAGCAGTTGTGGTTGGAGTTTACAAACAAAAACATTAACTGTGTCAAATTTTAACACTAATATCCAGTTCCAAAAGAATGGACATGATATCCTTAGCCCCAGTAGTTGGATTTCACAAACCCAAGGAAAAGGAACTGTGTTTTATCTCAATCTCCTGATTCCAAGTTGGAACACAAATGTTATGATAAATAGCAAGAAAGAAACCGCTGACCAAATTCTGAATTATAACAATAAACTTAAAATAAATGTACTTATGTGCAAAAAGCCTCAACAAAAGGAAAGCATGAGAATAGCCTATGTCAAAAAATTATATCTGGAGAGAGTCCCGAGTACATAAAAAGATGCACGCGACACCAATAATGTCTTTCAAATTAAATTTGTGGCTTTTTAGTACAATGAATTATTTTCATTAGCTTTTAACAATGCTCTGATAGGTAGCACAGGTAGCTGAAGTGAAGCAGGAATGGGCTGAATAAAGAAATAGATGATGGTGAAGAAATAGAGGGAAAATAATCAGTAGTCAGCTAAAAATAGGGCCCAACTGCATCAACAACACAAAATTTAAAATAAAATAAAAAATTAAAATGTCAAAGACAATAATAGAAGCCTACCAATGCATCAATTTTGGTACTGGTCTTAAAATCTTTTTGATCAATTCTTTGCAATATTCGTGAACGTTTAAAACCCCTCGTGGATGATGCAGAAGTACTCCCTCCAGAATTGCAGTTTGTTGTCAAATCAACTGTGAGGGGTTTGGCACATGTTGGGCACAGCACATCTCCAGAGGCCGCAGAGTAGTCAATTAAACAACCCTTACAAAAGGAATGATAGCAGGATGTAACCTGTAAAAATAATAACCAAGAAAAACAAAAAAAATAAAAGAATAGTCAGGCAATCAACCCAACAAGAGCAACAACATCAATATTGACATGCTAAACAAGAAGAATAAAAGAGGAGATGGGATTCTGGATTGGTGAGCATGCTTTTGTGGGCAAGCATACGTGCACCTGTTTCTATAAAGGCTTTTCTGGTATAATGCTCTTAGAACAAGTTAAATAAAAAATAGCTCACCACTAGATCCTCAGCTGGATCATGACATATACCACAGTCAGCTTTGTTAGTATCACCAGTACCTACAGCAGAAACATCCACGGAACTAGAGTAGACCACAAGATAGGGATGGTCAACAGCCTGTCATCATCAACTAATAACTCATCAGTCTGCAAAAATGCAAATTAATTAAGTTGACCAGGTTTGAAATGTAGTACTTGTATCACCAGTACCTGTTTTATTAGAGATTCTGAGGGCTTCGTTTCACTAAGAAAACAAGTACTACATGATAGCTTACAGAGAGCCTTAGGATTGTGTTATTGCTCTGAATTTAAAAATAAAAACTAATGCAGTCTGTTTTGAATAACGCAATATCTTATCTCTATTCTACCAAATTAAAAATGGTGGTAAATTGATGATAAAAATAGAATTGGAAAATGCTTTAGTAAAATGATCAATATTAGTAAACAAAGAAACACAAAAGATAGGGATTCTGGAGTAAAATATCATAAAAAGCATTCAGATCCATTTCAAAAGACACTTTTTCGTAAACTCAAAATATCAAGATCCACGGGGATACCTGATTGGTGTAAATTCTTAATGTTAAATAACTGATTTTTCAATCAGCTAGAACACACTGTTTTCATTATGTAAAATAATCAATATTAATTAACCAAGAAGCACAAAAGAGAGGTATTCTCGAGCAGAATATCATAAAAAGCATTCAGATTCATTTCATAATACACTTCAGCACATTATTTGTAAACTCAAATACCAAGATCCACTGGGAAATCTGACTGGTGTAAACGCTGACTGTTAAATAATTGATTTTTCAATCAGCTAAAACACAATTTATTCATCATGCACTTCGATCAGATACAATAGCTACAAGATTAGCATTCAAAAGGTAAGCAACGTGCCTGTCGCAATCTCGTCAATAGATCAAATATATGGGCGTAATTGTTCATCAAAGTTCCAGCTTCAGCATATCTGGAGCAAAAGAAAAATTCCGAACTTAAAAAAACTACCCAAAACCAAATTAAGAAAACTAGCCAAAACCCAATGCAGAAGAAAATACGGCTGCAAAACTGTACAAAACTCTTTTGGCAATAAATATAAAATCTTAAACACGGACAGCAGCTGTTGCTAATAAAAGGGGAGAAATTAAGGTCATTTAGAACAAGTCACAAAATAATGAGATTGGCTCAATTCTATTTGGTAATAGAATACAAATCATCAGAGAAAAAAAAAAAAACTATTCAGTGTTAAGTTCAGATCCAGTTCAACCGCAAACAACAAATTTCACAAAAAATGCTTTTGCTGTAACTTTAGAAAAGCCAGCACAATGTCTCCCCAATAAATATCTTTTTAGTAGAACTACCTTACTGAATCCTTGCTCTCTGATTTCTCGAGAACATTTGGTTGTCTTTGTTCAACCTGATGTTTCTAATCTTAGTTAGTGGTAAATAGGCTCAATTCGGAAATGAAATTATAAGAAATGGGCTAACAAAAATTAAACCTCTAGTTTATCTAAACATAAAATAATATTTTTCACGGATCAACAAGTCAACAATGCTGAAAATAAAAGGAACTCATGTTCTCTAGATATGAAACAAAGATAGGCTACCAAGCAAAAGAACAATGCCAGACTTAAAAAAACTACCCAAAACCAATGCTGAAGAAATTAAGAGTGCAAAACTGTACAAATCTCCTTTGTCAATAAATATAAAATCCTAAATACGGACTGCAGCTGCTGCTAATAAAGGAGGAGAAATTAAGGTCATTTAGAGCCAGAGACACAAAATAATGAGATTGGCTCATTTTATTTGGTAATAGAATACAAATGATCAAATAAAAAAATAAATATTCAGTGTTAAGTTCAGATCCAGTTCAACCACAATCAAAACAATTTTTTTGCAAATAATAGACAGATGTTGCCCATTGAAGACTGCAAGAGAGACGTTGCGGAAGACTAGAGAGACAAAATTGTGATTCAGGTGACACAATTATAGCTTTTATTTTCTTTTAAATTAGCCCATTAGTGAAGAAGACTACTAACCTTTAAAATTGCACATTGATAAATAATATTAAGCTACATTATGAATTATACTAGTCTTCTTCTCTCAAGAAAACAATAATTTAGATAGGCCTGAATCATCAAATCTGATTTCCAGTAAAAAGAAAATTTAAATATTCCAAAATTTAATATAAGTGTATTTCTGTTCAACGATTACAACTTTTTAAAACTAAGCTAGAAATAATGGCTACCTAGCAAAAGTATTCCAATCTCAATATAAATAATTGTCTTCCATTTTTACTTAAGAATATCCATTTATCTTTACCAAGGTTTTTAGGTTAATAACTTGAATAAAATAAAGGCTAATGTCAAAAATTATATTGCTATCCTATACTGTCCAAGACTTGGAGAAAATGCAAGCATGAGCATCATGTGTGAGAATTAAGTACTCCCTAGTTCAGCCTGCTGCTTAAATCTAGCAGTGGGTGCCAAATAAGCATTGTAACCTAGATATTCTGGAACAAGTTACATTTGGTGCAACTTCTTCAATAAAGCTTCTTTGGTTACCTTGATTGTAAAAAAGGAATTATAACCCTGAGAATACATCAGTTCTGAAATGTAGAGATTAACTAATACAAAAGAAACCAGGAAAGCGGCAAGTATTGCACAACTCACGTGCCAAATTGTAGACGGCTTTGGGTGTACAAAGCTTCATAGAACTCCTCTTCTTTTCTGTCAAGAGAGTCACGTCTTAAGGTAACCTGGAAAAGAGAAACAGAGAACAATTAACGTTCTTGTTTCCACTCATTTTTCTAATATGAAAATTAGAAAGCACTTACTATCCTTGGCGGAAGTGCAAGATCGGAAGCTCTGCCCAGCTTTGTACGCCTCAGCAATATGCTGCTTAATACTTTTTTCTTCAGAAGAATCATTGCTCGTTTGGGTTTGTCTCGATCATACATGATTTCTTTAATTGGTTTTGATATGTACTAAAGGCAAACACATTAGTTAAACTAAAACATACACGTGATCCAAATGTTATTACTAAAATGACAGAAAAAAGAAAGAATTGCAATCTGTCTCACTCTGTTCCACCAGCAAAAGTGCCTCACTCTAGAATGTGGACAATTCGGACAGTCTTTTGTAGAACTGAGAAAACAAAAAGATACAAATTGTTTTGATAGAATGAAGCAAACTGGTATTCATTTGTGTGGATAGGACAGTGGTAAAACTGAAAGCTATCCATATCACAACAAGATCGATTCAAAATAAACTGTATTAATTTGAAAATATAATTCCTAGTCATATTTGATTGCAGATTGTAAACAAGTACAGAAGCCCTATTTCATAAAATCATAGTGAGAGTATATAACTAAATCTCCACAGCAGCATAAAAGTCTCAATTGAAAGTGACTTTTAAAAAAATAAAATATGCTTGAATGCAAAATTATGTGCCAAGAGAGCTGTTTTAATTAGTAATTACCCATAATCAAGAATTTTACAATTACAATCTCTGCACTGGTAGAATGAATATGGATCAATTTGGATGAATCGAACCTGCATAGAGCGAGCAAAACCCTCAGTTAATATAGAGAACCACGGGATAGCAAGCTAATAACACAGGAATATGCATAAACAGACCAAAGAGTATAGTTCTCCAACACGATTCTGCAAAGGAGTGCCGCTTAAAGCCCACTTGTACAAAGAATGTAATGCAAAGATAGCTCTTGCAGTGTTGCAACTTCTATCTTTTATGAAATGAGCCTGTAAAAGCATTCCATCACTTTTGTGATAAAACATTTTTTATTACTCAATAGAAGAGGAAAGTGTAAAAAACAATCCCATATTAAAAAGAGGTCATTTTAGTTCAAGATCCTATAAAAGTGCTGAATCAGTCTTCAATTTTTTTTCAATGAGGTTGAAATACTCCTACCTAAAAGCAATAGTGAATTGTTTTAGCTCATATAAATATAATTTGGGGACTAATTTGACAGTTTTATAGATTCTGGGATTAAAATGCCCCCAACCATTTTAACAATTTTAGCTTATTAGTCATATGCTCCAGATAGTTGATACAAAAACACACTAGTTATTTATAAAGAAAAAAAAAAGAAAAAACACGTCCTAGAAAGTAAAAAAAGTGAGATTGGAAAAATAAATAAACCTCATCCAAAATTATCCTCTCCCATTCGACTGAATGCAAAACCGATGTCCCACTTAGCTTTGCTTCCATGTTGTTAATGGGCTCTTCCCCCTTTTTATTTCGTCTCAGTTTCTTATTTTGCCTCATCTCAATATCCTCATCATCTTCCTCAGAAGGTAGTTTCTTCTTCTTCCATTTGAAGTTTTTCAGTTCCTTCTTCTTCTTCCTAACTTGCTTGGCCTGCTTCGCTGTCTGTTGAGCATTTGGTCCGCAAAAATACGCCAAATGAACCTTCATCTTATTCGGATATAACCTTTTCCCGCAATACTGACAAATTTGCTTTGGAGGCATCATGTGCTTCCGATAATCATTCTCAATCGTGGAGTAAGTAGTAATCACAAAGTCATAATCATTAAAATTATAGGCAGTAGCGGACCTCTTAGGCCCATGAAATACCAGAACCCTGACCCTCCCCTTCGCGGTGTGAGCGTCAATCTCGCCCGCCCATTGAATCACAGCAACAACTGGGCAAATCACGAGAGTGCATTTCACCCTTGGCAGTGTACCCCTCTCATTTCCTCGGAACTGAGGCTCAACGGAGCCATTGCAAGGTAGTGTGCCGCGTGACCGGGCGGTGAGAACGAGCGAAATCGCCTGAATGGTTTTCCCCATGCCCATCTCGTCGGCAAGAATCCCCCCTCGAACATCGGATTCCTCTTGCTTTAGAGCCCACGCAAGCCACTCTCTCTGGAAACGAAGGAGAGGGAGAATAACGTCCTCCGAAGGCTCCATTGTCTCCGCAATCAACGGCGGCTCATCGTAGCCATCGCCGCCATCCTTGGCCAGCACAGCAGTTACCCACTTCTCATTCTCATCCTCCCATTTCTCCCACTCCAGTGTTGTACCATCGTGGCTCTTCCTCCGCGATCTCCTAGCCCTTCTTGGCATAGCAGGGCGAGGGAAATCAGGCTGAATGTGGAGCAAGGCCAACCCTTCTTCTTCGTCGTTTGATAGAAAAACAGCTTCCGGGTCAGAAGAGGGAACGTAGTCCTCGTCAGTGAATCCATTAGAGATTTCTTCATCGCTTTCCCTGCGACGCTTGCCGCCTGCAAGAAACACAATCAAAACGTCAGGATTTCAGAAAAAGCGTTAGTTGCAGGGATCGAAGGACCGCGGTCTTGCTTTTAGGGTTTCGTCCTCGTCGGCGCGCCATTGGGGAGCGGTAGACAGCAGTAGAAGAAGGGCTTTAAGGAGGTATATGAAGAGAGCGAGTCGCAGTTGCGGTTAATTGAAACGGCGGGAACTTCTGATACCGATGGGACTGCGAAGCGGGACGGGATGGGCTAGATCACGTCAGAACGCCCACACGTTCCGCTTTTGATGCACAAATCTTAACGCAAAATCAATGGCTCAAAACCTGCTCGATTTACGGCTGTTCTTTGGATGAAATATAAGGCAGAAGCATGCGCCACGTGTTTGTCGGGAATGGGCTGATGATGATATTAACGGTGGGGATCGGGCGTAATAGTTGGGAACCGGTGAAGGTTATAAATAGGCTTATGGGGAGTCAATAGACTCGATTTTTGGATGTAAATGAGCCGCGAGCCCAGAGTAGTTGGAATTTTCTTTTTTGTTTCGAAAAGGCCCCACATTTGACTGGTAGCACTATAAAAGCTGGTCATAAGCTTACATTTATTTTTTTTTTTCAATTCTGTTACTCCAACTCAAACACACTCACCCTATAAAACCCAAAAAGAAAATAAAAACTGAGTCTTTTTTTCAAAAAAAGAAAAACATACAACTCAACACGACACAAACACACAAAAACAAAATCAAACACAAACTAACGGTCTAAAGAAACAACAGAGTATAAGAAATCATGAACTAAATTCGACACAACAGGCTTCTTTAAGTGAGTTCCAAGCTTTGTGATCCAATCAGCCCCCTTGTTGCCTTCTCTCATAGTATGATTCCATATAATATTCATTCCAGATGTCAGCGATTTAATCCTTTTAACCTGCAATACTATGATCCAATGGCAGATATGATTTAAATTACAAATATTCCAAAGACATAAAGAATCAATTTCTAAAATAATGTTTAACCAACCCATTTTTTTTGCAATAAGAAGAGCAAAATTATGGCTTCCGCCTCAGCCACTAAAGGAGACAGAGTTGAAAGAGGAGCAGCAAACCAATAAAGCACAATATCATTCCAATCTCTGCAAATACTACCTATCCCAGCAATAGAAGTTTTCCAAGAAACATCTGTATTAGATTTAATAAAAGGAGCAGGCGATTTGGACCAAATAACATTACTAAAACATCTATTCGAAAACTACAGCTCTATATTAAAATTATTAGCAATAGCATTGATATAACTATTATTAATATGCTTAAAATCAAAAACAGATAAACATTTATAGATATATGAATAGATTTGACTAATAACCTGCTTTGAATTAACATTAATACCATTGAATTTGATATTATTACGAGCTAGCCAAATAAACCAAACGATTATGGAAGGAATAATATTTAAAAAAAGGTGCCCTCTCGTGTTCCAGTCTCTAAACATGTCAAGAATAGAATTATAACCATGGCCATAAGCTTACATAAAATGGATAAATATAGGGTCTGTTTGATGCAGTTTATTTGAGGTGTCGAGTCATTTTCAGAACTCTGTCGAACGTTTGTTTCGTGCTTATACATTGCGGTAGGATATCAGTGACACAGCTCCTTCATTATTCTCGGCAGCACTTCGGACCCCGCTTCTTAAATTAAAGTTCGCGCTTATTACCCTCTTGTCCCTATTGTGGTCCCTGCGTCCCGATCTCTACCCTTCTCTCGTGAAGCCGCAGTTCGTTTGACAGCAGAGAATCGACACCATTTCCACAATCTTCCTTCTCCTTCGCACCAACGAGGACCCAACACAGGCAGAGCTCTCCTTCACTAGGGTTCGGAGTTGCACCTTCTCCCTTTCTCGACTTCACTTAGGACTCGGCATCGAATCAGGTAAAGGACACATTCTACTCATTTCTCTTCTTATAATTTCTCCTCTTCGCTTCACTCAAATTGCTCCCTATTCCCATGATTTCTTCCTTCCTCTTGCACTCAAGTACAACAATTTTCCCTATTTCATTGTCTCTCCCTCTCACTCAGTCGTCTGCTTCGAATGAGGGGAAGTGAACGAGCGTGTGATAAGATATGGTTAGGTATTAGATATATAAATACATAATAATAGAGTGGTATGTATGTAAATCTTCCTTTGGCCACAAATTTCTTAGTAATTTTGCTAAGATGAATAGAATTGATGATAAATTTTGAAAACATGCTCTATCTTCTAATAAACAGGCAGTAATGGCTTGACCTAATAAGTTGTAAATATGCATGTGTAGCTAAAAGGACAAGAAGCTTCACCTCGTTCTTATCATTTATATCGCCTAATCTTTCAGTTTATGGCTTCTATTTTATCTATTATTTTCCCTATACAATTCTGTTGTAAACAGTTTCATCGAACAGGGGCATAATAGTCATTTATCTAGCAACAACTGTCAATAAGCTGTTATGAATAAACTCCCAAAACAAACAAGTCAGTTTATCCTGATAATCTACAAATTATCAGATTATCAAGATAATCTAATTATCAGTACATTATAAATAATCTATAGCTGCCCTAAAAAGACTCTTAGTTGAGAAAATAGAAATTTGTCGAACTCGGCCCGAAATAACCAAACCTAACCCGCCCATATAAAACTACGAATGAGTTACCTTGGAAGAGTGAAACGCAAGTGATAGCGTTCCATTAATGCATATCATCTTGGCTCAAGTCCTCGATTTATCATTATCATGTGGCATTATTATATTGGATCAATTGAATCCAAGTGAAATAAAACACACACAAACACCGTCGGGCACACAACAAGCATGGATCACATCTACGAAATTGCTCAATTAAATGCATAAAATCATATAAAAAAAGGATTTTCTTTTTAAGACCTGTGAATCGGCCTGACTCCGATTTATATAGTGAGCGAGTTTGACTATGATTTTTCAAATAGAAAATAGTATTTGACCTGATCCGAGTCCACTTTGACTGTAAAGCCTGCAGCAAGCCCGACTCGCCCGACACCCAGATCTAGTTCGAAATGAGTTTTTTGTTTAAAATGACTTATAAATTATTCAATTCATTTTCACCTTACTTTAAATTCAAATTTGTTCTTGTTTGTTCGTTCAGTTCAATTTCGAGCTAAACAAACTTACAATATTGTATTATTTTCAATCGATTAACTCATAAAATAATTTTTTATTTTTAAATATTTCCAAAAAAACAGAAAAATAAAATCATTCCTCTTAGACATTTTATAAAGTACACTCACTTAATTTTCAATATTACTTTTATTTAAATAGGGTTTCCAATTAGGATTTTTTTAAATATAGACAATGTGGGACTATATCTATAAAAGACACCGACAAAAGGCGCTTGGGACGTAATTCTTATGGCCATGAGGTCATCCACATACGGACAAATTCTCATGTATTTACATATTTTAAGGATATTTACATACATAACACCCAAATCCTATTTTTTTAGATATCTAACACCTAAACATATATCCTTTATAGTTTTACCACTCAAATAATTTTCAAAAATAATAAAAAAAAATTATTTTTTTAATACATATAGAAATTTAAGATAAGATATATATTAACTAGGAGCTTTCATATACATAGCACCCAAAATTTTTATATTTACCTATCTCACACAAAAACTTTTATAATTACAAAAATCATATTAAAAGTAGCACTCAATCACTTTTTAATAGTTAAATCCATCTTTTCATTCATAGATAAAGTGTTATATGTGTAAAAATAAAACTTTGGATGTGAGACAGGTAAATCCATAAAAATTAAGTGCTATATATGAAATTTTCCGTTAAATATTATTATTTAATTATTTCGAGCCAAAACGAGCCGAACTCAAACAAACAAAAATTTGCTCCTGATCAACTCGTTTATAAATTTATCCTAAAGAAATTGTTCGTATTTGGCTCATTTGTTTAACGAACGAATGAAATAGTTGAAGATGAGTTGTTCGCGACCAACGAGCTTTTTTGACATCCCAATTTGTAGAAACAGTTACGAGAGCTGTTTCATAAATTTTTCTAGTTATTCTTTCTATTTTGCATAAATAAATTTGGAGTTGGAAGAGATTTTTTGCTATTTTATTGTTTTGTTTTGTTTTATTTTTTTTATTTTTTTGGGTAGATAAGCATTAAATTGCACAAAGTTAATACTTAATTTTAAGCAGCTCACAAGAAACACATCCTCTGAAGTCTACTTAAATATTTATAAAGGATTGTATTGATTTTGAGATTGTTTGTGAATCACGCATAAGGAATAGATCATAAATAAGAGGAGAAGGAGAGAGAGAAATATGAAGAGTAAAGAATGGTATTTGATAGTATTTCTTCTTCATAAAATCATTCTTATTTATAAAGGAAATAGTACAACAGTGATATTATATCTCTAACCCTATTTGAAAGGGGAACACACTAGTGTATTTTTGGAATTTTATAAGTGTGGGCTTATCGTCTTGTTTCGTTCTAGCTTTGCCAGCTAAGCTTAGTTGAATTCAAGTCGAGAGGATCAGCTTGGTCGGTTGACTTTGGTCAATATGATTCGATCGGCTAATCTAGCTTGGTCGCTATCTTCGATCCTTAGTGAGGAGTCTTTAGGGTCTCCACGGCATTGCCAGAGATATTTTGCGAATATGAAACTTCCTTTGGATCGACTCTATTGGGGGGATAGGTTATTGCATTCAACTTTCTTATAGCGGATGGCTCATACATTATTTTATGTCATTTACAGTCAAATGGCTTGTGCTTGAATCAATGGTTGTCTTCTTGTTAACCTTGTGGATCAGTTGGTTTTGGCCTAGTTGGCTTGGTTCGTATTAGTTTGTTATTCGATCGAGTGGGCCTCACGATCTCCTAACAGTGGGCTCGCCTCTCTCATGCTCTTCTTTTTTGGACTGTTAGCTCTTTAAGATCAATGCAGACACATGTTTATGTTCATATTTTGGTTCAATGATTCTCTTATTTCTTGAAAGTGATGTTGCGATAAAAATAAAAATTTAATGCAAAAGTATATCGCATTCAATTTTAATAATAATTCGATGATTGAACTCCATTGATTTCAGTGCCTTTGATTCTTATAAATAGGGTGCAATAGAACTCCTCAGCATTCCTAATTGACTATGTATCTCCTTTTTTGAGTCATCCAGCTTAAATTTTTCAGACACTGCAATGGACAATCTCTCAAAAAGACGTGTGTTGACCTTCCCACTAATAGAGTCTAATTTGTTCAATCTTCAGAAAACCTAAAAAACGGTACCGATCAAAATAAGAGAAGAGGAAAAATGGCATCATTGAAGTAAAAGAAGATCATGTGGAATCGTTTGATTCAATTCTTGACACTTTACGGAGGAATGTTTAGTTTACTGACCTGACCTTCAATCCAACCGCTCAACCTTATGTCACAGTTCAAGACCCTCTTATCGACATGGTCAGTTAGATATCTTCTTCCAAGATTGTCACTTTCATCGATAGTTCGTGGTGAGCTTACCATGTCAATTATGCTATCTAATTTGAATTGCCTCTTGGGTACTAAGGGCTTCGACCTTATTTGTGAGGTCGGATTTTCTGGAAGTATTTATTTTTATGACTCTTAGAGTAAACGATCCAGGTGATCAACTCAGATGTGGGTTTGACTGAGGTGTCAGTGATCGCAAACTAGGCATTAGGCGAGGGTGATCGACTGTGGAGCGTTCGATCATCGTGATAATTCTCTTGAGGTACATGAGGAAGTAGATGATGGGTCCTAGACATCCCGAACATCGCTGTCTCATCATCTAGACAAAATCAAGAGTTCTTTCACTCGGTTGGCTGGGATACAATAGGGTGAGGAGAAATGTGAGTTGTTGGCTTATATAGAGTGGATGGAGGAGATGGTGGCAACTATTCGCTAGGAGCTGTCAGATGCCCAGGAGGGATCCTTGATTTTATAAGCTTAAGCTAAGTCAGATCGGCTAAATTCAATTTAGGTATGGATGAGAGTTCTTGTACAGGAGGATGTTTCGGCTGGAGCATGTCACGGTCTAAGATGTATTAGATCCCCTAGCAAAATTATTTTATCTCGTACTAAATTCCAAGCATTTTCTTGTAATTTAAGAGTCATTTAGCACAAAAATATTTTTTTAACTCGTTTCTTATGTTGATGTGATCCCGCGGATAAGTTATTATGAAAACATTTGTTTACTTCTATTTTTACCTATGTTCGATGGTTATACTTTCTCCTATTTCCAAGTATATGTGAAGTCGTAAGGTTGTGTGGGTATGCTTCATATGATCTTTCACTTCCTCTCACTCTTCAGGGATTCTCTTCTCATGCTTTGCTTGATAGTTCTCTAGATGACCAATCCCGGATTACTCAAGTTAAGGTTGACTTGTCGTAGGAGAGTCAAGTTTTTGACACCTCCATCAAACATCGAGTCACTGGATGGTTAGACTGAGCAACCTTGTTGTATGGTGTTGATCATTTGTTTTATAATAATCAGTTCTGGTTTGGTCTCTGATTGTCACTCTACTCCAAAATGTGATCCATTTTTACCGACTACCAAGTCGTCCTTGCTCAAATAAAGCCTAACTCCATTGCAACCATCATGCCCTTGGTTATCTTTTGTTGGCGACTATGAATTCCATGGTCCATCAACTTATTTGGCTAATTATTTGCATTCAGGGTAGAACCAGATAACTTTGTCCAGTTCTTCTTGGTCGGCAAATTACAACAACTTGGGTTGGAAAATAAGGTGAAGGTTTATAAATAATAATTTTGTTTGGGTTCCACCCCACTAAGGTAGTTCATCTAGACAATCCCATCTGGGGAACCTTCATCGAAGAGGAAGAGGAAGGTGTTAGTGAGGGAGTTGTTGGAGGCCAGCAAGTTAAAAGGAAGCAAACTGCCAATTTATTACTTTATTGGAAGCAAATTTGTATATAGGACGTGGTCGGACATCCTTGGGAAATAATGATGATTGGAAGTCCCCTAACACATGCAAAGTTGAGAGGAAGGAGGTGGTAATCGCTCAGGGAGACAGGAAGAAAACTCACCGGGTTGCTATTGAAGTGTCGAAGCGATGAGTATTCAAGGTGGTTCAAGTTGAGAGGGCGAAAATTTAGGAAGATGTGAAGCACAATTACTCTATTTCTACTTCAACCATTATTTTTCAAAGAATTTTGGCAAATGAGATAATCCTCATCATGGGACCAACAATTTCAAATAAAGCCAAAATTTCTCTCTTAGTTGCAGGTTATCGAGGCGCGCAACAACCAAACACCAAGAGGACAATGAGTCACGAGGAATATAGCCACAGTGAGGGGGAAGCCTTGGTTACAAGGCAGCAAAAAAAGCTTGTTAGCCCTCTGTCGGACACTCTAAAATTCTTGATACTATAAATTAATGTGTGAATCATGTGAAATAAATGTCTAAGTTTTCTTTAAAATTTTTATATTATTTATTCTTATTTATGTTTTTCTAGGTATTTTTGTATAATGTGCAGGTTACAAAGCACTTATGAAGCCTTCAAATAAGTCTTAGTGGCTACTGGAGCGATAATAATGGAAACTGGGATCTGAATGAAGCCATTCAACATAAAAGCCATGTTGGACTTCAGAGACTGCTGAAGATTAGCCTTTAGACACCTAAGTACCACTCATCACTTATTAATATGCGCTAACCTGAGTACCTGATGTAAAGGCACCAGGCAAGGGTTTCCTAGGCGTCCCTATTCCCTTACCAAACATGCCTCTATCCTAATCGTCTAGCGCAAAGGCGTTGGGCAAAGGGGTGCATATGCACCCTCTATCGCATTACCAAGCACCTATCCTAATTGCTCGACTCAAAAGTGTTAACTCAGGGGTGCAAAGGAGCCCCTTTCCTATTATCAGCTAGCCCATTAGCGCCACTTCAACGAGCGCCTATGCTAAACTTCAAAATTTTTGATGAATTGAACGATGCGAGTTAGAGCAGTTTTGCCCTGTTGTAGATCCAAGTCGTTGATCCATGGCATCAAGGACTTTAAAAGCAAAAAAATTTCAAGGAGGGGCTGGTATCTCGTACATCTTTTTGTTTGGAGTCATATCTATTCTTTCTCTTTTCTTTTGAGTGTGAGAGTGACAACATTTGTAAAGGAGAAAAGGAGAGATCGAAGATTGTTGAGGGAATTGGTGCCTATAGCTGAGGAGAAATACAATTGCGTCGTTTTCTTCATTGTGAAGGGTTTAATCCTGGTTTTATTCACCTAGTCTTTTTGTGAACTCAAACCCCCTTTTTTTCCTGATATGGTGAATAAGAATTATAGAATTTGTGAGATAGAAAAGTTATTTGATTTTTTAGTATGTACGGTGATACTTTATCATTGTAATCTTAAGTTGCCTTTGATTCAGACAATTAAAGTGTTAAAACGCATCGTAATCTTTGTGATTTTGATGAATTTGTAGTGGAACAATTAGGATAAAGTTTACTAACTCAAAAAATAGGAATATTGATTGTAGTTCAGTGTTATCATTTGTGGAGATATTTTTTTGTGAGGATTTCACCAAATTTGCTAGTTGCATGTGGGGTCTCGCTCTATCCCTGTCAAAGTTACGAGAGAGCCTACAAGTTCTTATGGGCTATTTGTGAACTAGCAAAATGTGCAACGAACATTTGCTTGAAGTTCACAATTGATGCGGTCACTCTTGTAGGTAGTTTGTTGAATCACCTAAGAGCTAAGTCCAAAAGCGTAGTGAAGAAAAATCGATAGTTCAGTGCGTCGTTGATCTTGAGTAGACACACTCAACTTGAAGGATGTGATGTAATCAGCTGAATCTTTCTGTTCCTTATAAAATTCAAGTGTCAAAATCTTGAATCGTTATGGTGGCTCAAAATTGGAGGTCTTTTGAGATAACAGATTCTCTAGCTTGAATGGTGCGTTAGTACACCTGTCTCGATGCCCATCGATCAACGCCAACCCAAAACTAACAAGATACTAGGTTTTATCCTCCATTTTCAAGGTTGGTCGCGACGGTATTTTGACAACCCAAAACCGTTGTGTGTTGAATAATTCGCGGCGGTAGAATGATTAATTAATTCTTAATGTCGCACGAAGATCCAATACACACATACATGAAAAGATGAAACACCAAGATTTTTCATGTGGAAAATTCCAGAAAGGGAAAGAAATAATGGGGTCTATCCCAATTAAAATAACCCACTATATTTTATGCAAGTACAAGAGTGCATTATTCTATCACAACACGGAGAACGGGATTACAATTTTACACAAAAAACTATATTTAATACAATGCAAAGAAAATATAAGTGTTAGAAACAAGAGTCGTATTTTGCAAACAATGGTCACAAACAACGGTAGTCGACAATGGGTGTTTAGCCGCAATAAGTTGCGATAGTTTCAACACTTAACAATGTATGACACATGGTGGTCAACGGTGGTTGGAGGCAAGGGAGGCTGATAGTACTTATCGAATCTTCTCAAGAACATGATATAAAATTTAACTATTTTTTTTTCTTTCTCAAGTGAAGAGTAGGCCTATTTATAGCCTTTTGGGGTTGAGCATTTTGGTGTTTTTACGTGTAACTTCCCTAACCACTTAATCGGACTATCAATACCAATTCCTATTTATCATATGTGATTTCCTTAATGATCTATGATCATAGGATCCAACTTTATACATGTCAAATTCATATTACATTTGACCATTCAATTGACAATCCAAAGCCTCAAATTGTGCTTCAAAGGCTTGATATGGGCTTGATTGAAACCAAATTGAAGCAATTTTGATATCATTGGGTTCAGCTTGTCGATACTGTCAGTTTGACTATAAACTTGTTGAAATCAAAGTCCGAATGATCTTGAATTTGGAAAATCGCTCATTCAAAATGCATTGAAATTCATGCTCGATAAAAATCTTCTGATGACACATCAATCATATTATTGAGATGATATTAAGGATTTGAATGGCATGCAAGTAAATATGAGCTTTAGTGTGAGATATGTAAATACATAAGAATTGTGTGATACATATGTAAATGCCCCAAAATCCAAAACTCAATTAATAAACTTTGAAAATTTAGTAAGTTGACAACACAAGGCACACTCAAATTACTTTGCCCTTCTAGTTTGAAATTGAATAGTTCAAAATTAAGTTCAGATAAAATACAGACATATAATCATCATATAATTTTATGTATAAATATTTAGTACATATAAATAATAAATTTATAAAATCACTTCAAAAAGCTCAAGAATCTTCTCAAAGCCAATAATTTTCAATTGCACGCAAGCGTCACCTGGCATATTTACTCACAAAGATTGATAGATGCTAGAAGATTTGTGGTGGTAGAGTAATAGATTATCGTCTTAGCGTTGCACGAAGATTCAGCACACACTCAGATAAGAGAAAAACAACTAGTAGAGATGCCAAAAGTTTTACGTAGAAAACCCGTAAAGAGAAAAAAATCATGGAGTCTGATACAATTGAAGATATTCACTATAAACTGAAGATTACAAAGACCCATTGTTTCACAGGAGGTAAATGGTTACAAAATCTCTCGAATTACAACGTCGACGTGCAAGTCAACTTGGTGCAAGGAACCGGCGACGACCAATAGTGATCGGCAACAACAGGAGTGATGTCGGATTTTAACTCATTCTCAAAGCTTCAAGCTTTTCCTCAAGCCGCAAGCTCCCCTCCCCTCTAATGAGAGGGATATGACTCTTTATAGAGTTTTAGGTTTAATTAATGCAGGAATCACTTTGATCGAACGGCTCAGAGAACTTCCATCAATCATACGACGTTTGATGGAAATTTAATTGTCTTAACGAAATCAAATCCAGCAAAATTGGGCTCATTGGACTCGTCTCGTCGTGATGCTCGATTCGATTATGAACTCGTCGAATTCGGCATCAATTTGATCCTTCAAATGTGTCAAGAATATTCTCAAACATGGTTTAATTGTTTGATTAAGTCTTGATTTGGTTCATATTAAATCAATGTTGGTACAATTGTGTCCGTCTCGTCAAACCGGTCAGTTTGACTATAAGTTTGTTGGAATCGAAGCTCTAAATTACATTTTTATTAAGGTTTGAATATTTTTTACTCAAAATGTTATCTTAAGATCAGTGTCATCCATGAAATTCATGTCGGATGATAAATTTAATTAATTTTAAAAATTATTTTATAAAACCGGCAAACTTAATTTAGCTGGAAATTTAACTCAAAACATCACCTACAGATACTCAAAATCTCATTTGAATCAAAATCAAATAAATTTTGAATGAAGAATGGCTGCTCAAACTCACTCTATACTACCTCTATTACTTGGTACGTTTTTCATAGACGGAAATAAGAAAAGAGAAAATTCATTTTTATTTAGGAAGTACATACCACTCGATCCTTATGTATTTACATATATATCACCAAAGTTTTAATTTTTACACATGAAAAGTTATTTTTCACTATTTTAAAATAGAGATAATTTTTATGTGATATGAAAGTTTTGGGTAATGTAAAAAAGTAATATTTTGATGTTAAATTATTTATGTCATTCATGATTTTTTGATGAAAAATTTACGTTGGCAGTCAACTAACTAATGCGACCAATCACTTTTCACATACGGGGATTGGATCCGGCAATGACAATATTAAAAATAGCATAAGAAATGAATAAAGAATATCTTAATATCGTTAATAATAATAAAACTTCTCTTTTAACGGCAAATTAGAAAAAATAAAGTTGAGAAGGATTTAAAAAAAATCAAGAGTGAAGAATCAATAGAACTTGATGATACCCAATTGAAGTGTGAAAATATTTAGGAGATTTGAAAGTTGATTGGCTTCCTAAGCTTCTTAATATTTCTTTAAAAACTAAAAAGATTCCCAGGGAATGGGAAAAAAGTATTTTGGTCCCCATTTTTAAGAATAAGGGTGATGCACAGTAGTCTGCAAATTATAGGAGAATTAAGTTAATTTGGCATACATTAAGATTGTGAGAGAATGATTGAGCATAAGTTAAGACATGATATAATGATTTCTCATAATCAGTTTGGATTTATGACGGGCAAGTCTACTTAGGGAGCTATAAAATAATTGAGAGGTTTTATAGAGAAGTACAAAGAGATTAAGGAAGATTTATATATGATTTTTATTGATTTAGAAAAAGCCTACGATAAAGTTTCAAGAAAATTTTTTTGAAGAGTTCTAGAAAAGAAAGATGTTGGTATGACTTATATTCAAATCATTAAAGATATGTATACTAGAGCTGTTACTTGTGCTTGAATAGGAGGATTGACCAAATGTTTTCTTATTTCAGTTGGTTTACATCTGTTTAAGTCCATATCTTTTTTGTTTTAGTTATGGATGCTTTTACTGAACATTTATAGGATGATGCCCCTTGGTGTTTACTTTTTGCTTATGAGATCTTTCTTATGGATAAGACTAGAGAAAGAGTTTAGCAAAAACTTGAAGAATTATGAAGATCTACATTAGAGTCTATAAGACTTTTGTTTGAATAGATCTAAAACTGAATAAATGGAATGCAACTTTAATACTTGTAGATCTAGTGACAGAATTGTAAATACTAGCGATCAAAACATTAAAAGGCGCGAATATTTTAGATATCTCGGGTTTACTTTTTAAAGTGATCATGCATAGATGGGGATGTCATCAGATCCATTGTGTGATAGAAAAATATTGCTTAAACTTAAAAGGAAATGAGATGTGCATTTCTTTATGACATAGAATGTTGGCCTTTAAAAGAGAATCAAAAACCTAAGTTCCAGTGAGGCAAAATGCGAAACGAATGAACCTGTGAAAGGTTTGATGTAGCTCCAACGGCAGACAAGATTAGAGAAATTCGTCTTGGATAGTTTGGTCACATTAAAATTAAGACATTTAATGATCCGTTTAAAAGAGTAGATATTTTAGATGCAATTTAACATTAAGAAAGGTAGAGATAGACCTAAAAAAGTTTGGGCATATGGTATAAAAAATGATATCAATTTATTAAAATAAAATGAAAATATGATATTCAATAGGATACAATAGAGAAAAAGAATTCATGTAGCCAACCTCATTTAGTGGGATAAAGGCTTGTTATTGTTGTTGAATATTTAGATGCTAGATATGTAAAAATATAAAAATTGAATTGTTTTTATTTTGGATTTTTTATTTTATTTTATTTTATTTGGGTAAGAAAACGAAGAAAAATGTATCGCTATTACCTTTTTTCTTCTAAAAAGAAGATAATGAGACGATTAATCCAATTCTTCCGTTAACTGATCAATAAAATTCCTCGTTCAATGTAGACACTATTTACATCAAGAAAAGAATCAAAATGACCACGGACTCTTTACATAGAGCCAAAATGGTCAAAAACTATGAAGGCTAATTTAATCCCAGACTCTTTAAATTGAAACCAAAACAATCCTGCTCAGTAACTATTTTGATTTCTATTCAAGTAAATATGCAGACTAAATTAACTTTTTATATAATCTGAGGTCATTTTAGTCTCAAAAGACAAATTTAATCTTTTTTTTTTTTCTTTTTTGTATCTACACGGCTGTCCAATCACAAACTTCCATCGTTGAGTCAGAATTTGAAGCTGGTTTAAGCTTTGGCTGCCTCATTGAAAATAAAGATTTCTTATCAAAGAGATGGGAGAACACATGCCTTTGTTTCTCCTTAGATTTCTTTTCTCCCTTATTTGGAAGACTTTTCCGCAATAAATTGGTATCTTTCTTCATGAAATTGAGATTCATTCTTCTAAAACGATTTTTTGGCTCCTCATTTACTGTTTCTTCGGTTTGATCCAAAATGGTGATGGCTTCTTCTGGATGGGTGATGATTGTCTCTACCGTTTCATATACCTAAAAGGATACAGCAAAGATTTAGTTCAATAGAGAATTTCAAGAGTGTTTAGAGTGGGTACATTTGAAGCGGCTGTAGTTATTTGTAAAAATTGCTATAAAATTTTTTATGATAGAAACAAATGCAAAAATGGCTGTGCCTGTTGATAGATATTTTATTTAAAAAAAATGAAAACCAACAAAATTTTTACAGCTATCATATCCCAATACTATTTTTGATCATACAATTTTTTTGAAAAGCAATGGTAATGTCTGGAAAAGCAAGGAAGATTTACATACATATTATGTATATTTATACATCTAATACCTTCTGGTTTTTAATACTTGTAGCACTTTACCCACACCTGAAAAGACTTATTTCACTTTTCAGAAGTTATTGATATTGATATTTTTATATTATATGAAGGATTAAAGCGTTAAAAAAGTAAAAATCAAAGTGTTAGATATGTAAACGCGTAGAAATTATATGGTATGTATATAAATGCCCCCAAAATCAAACTATTAAAAAACTACCACAAATGGACCAACTTCATTGTATTGAAGAAGGTTTGCTAGAAGTAGAATTAATACATACCTTGCAGATATCGCCAATATTGTCACTTGAAATGCCATTTTGGCAAGTTGTAATAACCCAATCTTTACAATCATAAAAAATTTTTGACACATTGCTGCTGTCTGGGGAAATGGAAGCTTCTGCAATTGTGAAGGCTGCGCAGAGCTGCAGTTTTTAATGCAATTATAAGAATTGCTGGGAAAAGAACAGTTGCAATATATGCTCAATTTCCCAACTGAATGCCAGTATAACAAACAAGTATAATAGGAATCATATGAGAAAGATCGATGAATTATAATTATATCAAATAGTAATTATCTAAAACAATAGATAACACTCAAGATTTAAAATGAAGAAGATCAGATAAGATGGAGTTAATGTTAAACTGACAAAGGGGACTCATTAATGTTATAGATCAAAAGGTTAGGTAGGTTGTATATACTAGAAAATTTATAATGAAGGTGTGATCTAGAAAAAATAAATTTATCAGTCTCCTACGCAAAATTTATATCATGATGGAGTGGATGAGTGACATGCGTCTCATATTTTAAAAAAACAGAAAGTACCGTCACGATGCATGTGTGAATTTACAGTTAGATTCACACAAAAAAGAAAATAAAATAAACTAAAAACAGAGCAGTTTCTCATGTGCTATTTATTATCTGGAACACAAAAAAAAGGGGGTCATTAGCATGTACTTCATTTCAGAGAAAAAATGCAGAAAATCTCCAATATGGCCTATTCTGCTATGTAGGACCTACAAAAATAATCAAGAATTGTGAAGGTCCGCGTGAGTTTACCTTAAATAAGACGAACAAAAATCTAAATCAATATAATTGGAGAGTTATTAATTTTATTTGGGTTTTCATAAGATGAATAAGCATTGAAATGGCTAGGTTAATAGAAATTAGTTTGATCAAATTACATAACTAAATATGGTATAGGGAATTTCATAGATAGCACAGTTAGGAAGAAATTCAAAGTGTTATTGCACTGTTAACAAATTAATGGAAAGCCATTTAACAAATTTTATGTAAAAAAAAAGCAGAGCAATGAATTGTAGGGAAAACATATTATTTACTGATACGGAATGGTTTAAGAAGAGGAAATGTAAAGCATCTAAACTCAATATCTCCAGAAATGGCAGCTAACTCAAATGTGCATGCAAAAGATTTTTTTAAGGGTTCAGAGGGCGTCATCACATATATTGGTATGATAGACTTCTAAAAAATGTGTTTGTAAAATAGGGATTCCACATGATTGTTCTATAAATTCATAAAAGGAAAAAAAAGATCAAAATGGTCTCCCAATTATTTAGGGGGACCCATTTTAATCTCATGTTATATAAAAGATCTGATTTAGAGCTTCGATCCTTAATATAGGAGACAAGATCTAATAAAAATTGAAGTTCAATTTGACAGGAGTTAAAATTGAGGATGCTCTAAAATTTTTCCTTCAAATTTTTACAAATCTAATAAATGATTTTTTTTAATGCTTAAAATATTTTGTAAGAAATTTATTAACATAACTTTTTAAATTCATAAATTTAACATGTATTAATTGTCTCACAAAGCATCCAAAAATCAAGTAAGAAATATTGAGAATGTCACTGACATAGTATATCCCAAACAAGATAAGTATGAAATTAGTTTTTGTAAAACTTTCAAATATAAATTCCTAAATTACCGTCATTTTTAATACCAATTGCTAACATCAACTTCAATTTCTGTTACTTTTAATGGCGGGAACATTTTGACTCATACTTGAAGAGTCCGAGGACAAAATAAGACCATTTAATCCAAGAAACAATCAGTACTTTTACCCACAAAATACTCAGGGGACTATTTGATCATTTTTTTTCTTTTTAAAGATCAATAAAAGCATAAAACTGATGCGTGAACAAAATAAAATGACTTATTCAAGCACAACTATTAGTCAAGAATATTCAAGAGGATGAAGCAATCTTCTAACTATAAAGTTTGGAGAACCTAAAACTTTGAAAGATGCCACGTCTTTACAAAATTCTATATGAATAAAGAAAAAAAAAAAAACTTACGAGTAAGATATAAATGTATACAATGTGGTAAGCTTGATAAATCCTTCACGTCTTTAAAGCAAATAATCTTACTCTATTTCTACTATTTTTGCCATTGTGGAAAAAGGAATGCATTAAGAAGATTCTCATTACTATTCACCAAGCAAAACTCAACCATTCCACATTTACTCTTTTAATCAAGAAAAAAACGCCGCCAAAAAATGATAACATTATCATCATATATATGAAATAAAAAAGATGAGCAATATCAGATTCTGCGAATAAGAAGTATGGAAATACTTGCATACAGATAAGAATTCAAATTTTGCCAGTCTTTGTATTGACATGGACTGAGAATAAATAAAAGGCAAATTTACATACATACCACTTAATTCCTATGTATTTACATATCTAACACCCAAACTTGAATTTTTACATATATGCCACCTATGCATAAAAAGATGTGTTTCACTTTTTTTTTTTCAAGTTAAACAGTGGTATTTTTTATGTGATATGAAAGATTTGGGTGGTATAAATATAAAAAGCAAAGGTTTAGGCGTTAGAAATGTAAATGCATATGAATTGGGTGGTATGTATGTAAACGCCCCTTAAAAAAATATTCAGCATGAACTAATTATCCTTGAATAGGATGAAAAAATCAAAATGAAAACATCCATACCATGGACACAAAAAGCTGCCCAAAAAGCTCAGAAGGTCGAATGTCCTCCAAGGTGGTGAATATGCTTTCACTGCATGATTGAACAATTCTACGCAAGTTGGAATAATATCAAAACACAAAGAAAGGGTAAAAAAAGTATACAAAACCTTCTTACACAGCTAAATCTTCATAAAAAACTGGTGTTTGCAGAACTGCAGGCAGCGCTTTAGCAGATTTCCACAATTCTTGCCATAAGTTACCTGCAAATTAAAGATCATATATTTTGTCCAAAATGTAAGAGAAACGGTTAAATTTTCGAACCTCGTGAACATGACGAAAAAAATATACAAAGATTTCGTAGAAGGAAAATAGGGACATCAACTGAATTCAATGGCAAATAGACATGAAAGAATATCCACTAATTTCGCCAGATGGTTGTCATGCTAATAATAAAAATTTAGGAAGTTAATCATTCTGCTAAATAAAAACTATTTACGAAGTCAAAGCTACAATTCTTAGATGATTAATATAAAGGCTAGGTACTAAAGTGTGATAAATGAGATATATAAAATAACAAAGTAAGTAAGAAAAGTAGAGATTTTGATAAATTAAATTTATTAAGGTTGAAAATAACAGAATCAAGAAAAAGGATGAAAATATGATAATATAAATAATATTTTTAGAATACAAATGTATCAGAAAGTGTCAATCCGCATTAGGAATGATCTTTCTTTTTTTAATTACGAAGGAAATTATTTCCTTTCTTCATTATGTATTTCACTAATTGTTTTTTTATTATATTTTTTTCTTTTTTCTTATTTTAGAGGGATTACTGTTTGATTTCCTTTCATTATATATATAGCAAGGTGTAAGGCATTAAAGTGAGCTGAAATATTTTTTTTTTCACAATTTCTGCATAGTTTCAAAGTCGAGAAATCTTTCTTTTGCGTTGCAGGACTCCGTCTCCAAAGCTTTGAAGTTGAAGATGTGTCGAAGCGACCTCCGCATCTCTAGCAAAGCTTCTTCGTCACTGATGACAAAGATAAACTCGTAGGAATTCTCGGATGTTGTCTTCGACGCACAAAGCCGTCTTTCGTACGCACGAGAGACAGGGTCGTTGCGTTGTCTCCTCACGTACACACAAAATTGCATAACGTTCCATCATTCGTTTCTTTTGCTCGAACATATCACAGTCCTCCATCGAGCAGCTCCAGCAGATTAGATCGCATAAGTTCGGCTCTTCCACTCGACCAAATCACAGTCCTCTGTCGAGCAGTTTCAACACATCAAATTGTAGAAGTATCGAATATAAATGTTCCACCAAATCGTAGCCTCGTAGATTCGCTAAAGCAGAGGTATACACTGCTCCTAAGATCAATTCGGGTTGACGAACTTGTGGAAGCAGAGCTGGATAACTAAGAGCCCTCCTTCCATTAGTTGTTATTTGCTTGTCCAATCTAGCAGTCGAACTAAGGGAACTCCTTTCGCATTCGTTCAAACAACAACCTTCTCGATTCGGGCTTCACAACCTTAACATGGACAAACACATCATGGGCTCACAATCTTCTTCCTTAGAAGTCACCTCTAACTACGAGCTACAACTTCAGTACCTATCATATCTGATAACTCATCCCACCTAGTCAGTAAACACAAACTGCATGGCCAGAATTTTCTCCAATTGTCACAGTCTGTCTGTAACACTGCCGTTGCCGGTCCCAAGCCCGGATGTGAAAAGTGGAGGGTTGCGTTAGGTAGTCGATGACAGCCAGTAAAACTTGTCGGAAAAAAATCATGACATGAATCCTTTCGATCATTGTGTAAGTGCTAGGGCGTCCTCTGGAAGCGACGCTACAGATGGCTTGAATACAGCGGAAAGTGTGCAGCGGCCGCTTACACCTGCGCCGGAGTGTAGTTGTCAAGTAAGCGGGTTCCCACATTACGGACGGATGCGGTAAAGGTTAGTCCATGATACTAAGTATTAGGATAGTGATCTTGGAATATAGGTGATCTCAACGATAAATTAATTGAATTGGTTGATATTATGATTCATAGAAAGATAAATATCCTATGTATTCAAGAAACTAAATGGGTCGGAGAAAAGCTAATGAAATTGATAACTTAGTGCTTTAAACTACAGTATTCCTGTAAAGAATCGTATTAGAAATGGTGTAAAGATAATTATAGATAAAAGTTTGAAAGATAACGTCGTTAAAATTAATAGAGATGGAGATAGAATTATAAACACTTAAGATTATTATCGATACTAAGATTTTTAATATTATAAGCTTACATGCTTCCTCAAGTTGGTTTAGATATATACTCTAAAGATAAATTCTGAACGATTTGAAGACTTAATACACTCGATAACCCTCAAGAAAAAATTTTTATTGGATGAGATTTAAATGGACACGTCAGTAGAGTAGTAGAAGATTTCGTAAATATTCACGCAGGTTACTAAGCTATGGAGTTATTAACGGATAGGTAGAGACCATTTTAGATTTGCTTTAACAGTATGATATGATTATTACTAATACTTTATTCAAGAAAGAGATGAAGCATCTTATTACTTATAAGAATTGGATCTAATAAAACACAAATCGATTATTTTCTTATGGTAAGAAGAGATCGTCGAGATTAGAAGGATTGTAGAAGGCCATTCCAAGTGAACGAATTAAATACCCAACATCGATTATTAGCTTAGATTTTAAGATTGAAGAATAGTAAAATAAAGAATAATAGTGATTCAACATCGTAGAATAAGATGAAGCACTTAAAAGACACAAATAAAATTATTTTTATGAGTAAAATTCAGATTTAAATATTCGGGATGCTCGTGAAGACGCTGAACGTTATGTGGGAAAAATTAACTAATACTATTAAACAAGTGGCTAAAGATGTACTTGGAGAATCAAAAGAAAAAGTTTAAAAGACACAAATAAAATTATTTTTATGAGTAAAATTCAAGATTTAAATATTTGGGATGCTCATGAAGACGCGAATGTTATGTGGGAAAAATTAACTAATACTATTAAACAAGTTAGCTAAAGATGTACTTTGAGAATCAAAAGAAAAGTTTCTATAAATAAAAATAATGGTGATGGAATAATAACGTGCAAGAAAAGATAAAATATAAGAAGTTACGTTATAAAAATTGGTTTAAATGTAAAGCGTAGAGAATTGGGAAAAATATAAAATGGCCGCAGGAGAGTAAAAGAATAATCTGCGACGCTAAAAATTCCGCTTTTAGTGATCTTTATAACACGTTAGATACTAGCGAAGGTGAAAAATATATGTATAAACTAGCCAAACAAAGAGAAAGAAAAGAAAGATTTAACTCGAAGTAAAGTGTATTAAAGCATTTAAAATCAAAAGCTGATTTTCTTAGAAAAAGATATTCAACATAAAGTAAGTGAGTTATTTTGATAAACTTTTTAATGATGATGCTGAAAGATGATCGACCTTAATGATCTTAATATCGTTAATAATAATAAAACTTTTCACTTTTACCGTCGCATTAGAAAAAAGAAGTTGATGAGGCTTTAAAGAAAACCAAGTGGAAAGTCCGTAGGACTCGATGATATCCCAATCGAAGTGTGGAAATGTTTAGGTGATTCGAGGGTTTCCGGCTTACTAAACTTTTTAATATTATTTTAAAAACAAAAAAAATGCCCGAGGAGTGGAGAAAGAGCATTTTGGTCCCCATTTTTAAGAATAAAGGAGATGCACAAGAGTGTGCAACTTATGAGGAATTAAATTGATGTGTCATACTTTAAAGTTATGGGAGAGGTAATTGAACATAGAGTTAAGACGTATTACGAAGATTTCTCATAATCAATTTGGATTTATGCTGGCAGTGTCTACCATGGAAGCTATACATTTATTAAGAGGTTTGATGGAGAGGTACGAGAGATAATAAGGAGGATCTACATTTGATTTTTATCGATTTAGAAAAAGCTTACGATAAGGTTCCTAGAGATGTTCTTTGGAGAGTCCTCGAGAAGAAAGGTGTTGATTCGACTTATATTCAAGTCATTAAAGATATGTATGCTGAGAGTCGTTACATGTGTTCAAACCGAAGGAGGATTGACCAAGTATTTTACTATTTCGTTGGTTTACATCAAGGATCGGCTTTAAGCCCATATCTTTTGCTTTATTTATGGATGGTCTTACCGGCCATTTACAAGAGGATGTACCTTGGTGTATGCTTTTTGCCGATGATATCCTCCTGGTGGATAAGACAAGAGAAAAAGTCCAGGAAAAACTTGAATTATGGAGGTCTACATTGGAGTCCAAAGGTCTTCGTTTCGAGTAGAACTAAAACCGAATACATGGTAATTTTAGTAATAGTAGGTCCAGTGACGTAAGTGTAACTTTGGGTGATCAAATTATTAAAAGGTGTGAACGATTTAGATATCTCGGGTCCATTGTTCAAAGCGATGGTGATATAGATGGGGATGTTAATAGTAGAATTCAGTGTTGGTTGGTTGAAGTGGAGGAATGCGTCCGACCTATTGTGTGATAGAAAAGTACCGCTAGATCGAAAGGAAAATTTTATAAGATGGTGGTGAGGCCTTCAATGCTTTATGGTCTCGAATGTCGGCCTTTAAAAGAGAAGCATAATGTTAAGTTAAGTGTTGCCGAGATGAGAATGATTAGATGGATGAGTGACTTTACACTTAGAGACAAAATGCGAAATGAATATATCCGTAATAGGGTCGGAGTTGCACCGATGACGGATAAAATTAGAGAGAGTCGCCTTAGATGGTTTGGTCACATTAAACGTCGACCACATCGATGATCCGATTAGGAGAGTAGATGTTTTAAATACAACTTATGTTAAGAAAGGCAGAGGCGTACCTAGGAAAACTTGGGCTTATTGCATAAAAAATGATCTTAATCTATTAGAATTAAACGAAAAATTGACACTAAATAGGACGCAATGGAGAAAAAGGATTCATGTAGCCGACCCCACTTAGTGGGATTAAGGCTTTGTTGTTGTTGTTGTTGTTGTTGTCACAGTCTGTCTGTAAGAGAAGAGAAGATGGACATCTTACAAGTGAAGGCTCCATATATGACAAATTCTAAGCATTTGACCTGGAAAAATAACGACAACTTGGTTTTGCCATGATCAATAAATTCCATGACCACAGAGATTTGAGAAAATCTCCTGCTCTATAGGACAACCAAAGAGATATGGGAGGTTGCACGTGAGATCTATTTTAGCATTGAAACTCCTTAGAGTCATTTGAAAATGAGACTACACTACGTGATCTACGACAAGAGGAATTGGGTGTTACTCAATATTTATCAATACCCAAATTTGGAATTAACTAAGGCGGGTTCAAATGGTCGAACGGTGGAAATTAAATTTTTATATATTCATTTTCTATAACTAACATTTAATAATTAAAAGAGCCAGAGCAAATTATATTTAATAAAAGGAATTATAAATTTATCTTTGGTTAAGTTGTCAGCGTCTTCTATAAATATTTTCTCTTATATTGCTCATTTTTAATCAATTAATTAAATCTAAAATATTAGTTTAAAACAACAGTGAGCTAACTAAGATAAGTAGATACTCATGGTCCTGAACTATAGTAACACAATAAAAAAAAATAATATGTATGCTAGTTAAATTTTATGTAAATCAATCTAAGAGCATTTAAAAGGTTTGTACAATCTAATATGCTAATTTAATATAATTCTAAACATTTACATATCTTATTGTCTCGTATATATATAAATATCTTTTTAATTCGTATACAACCGTAAAAAGAACGTATAAAATTATATCAATTAAGACACATCAATATCAATATTCATTTTTATTTACGTACACAGATACCTTAGCGTTCTCCCGCTAATATCATAAATGGGTTAACTTCATAACTAAGCATGCACATGCATGCAAACAAAATAAAAAATTTCATTCTTGTTTTCTTTTCATAACATGCGGTACATAATATAATATCATGAATTTTGTATTTGACAGATATATAAAAATATCAGTGACATACAATTCAATATGATCAAATGAACTTGAAAAGTAGATTTGATTATAATTTTGTATTATAAAATCTATCAAAACAATTAAATTTAGAGGAAATCAAATACTAAAATAAGTTGGTATCAGTACTCATCTCAAAATCGTATAACTTGTCTAAAATCTTCAAACTAATTTAAACTTTATCTCCAATAGTAGCTGTCTATGATATAACAGAAAATAAAATTTTAAGCATAAAATTAGTTATGTTCAATTAATCTTTTAGTTTTGTATTATAAAATCTATCAGAACAATTAACAGAGTATATCAAATTTAGAGGAAATCAAATACTACAATAATTTAGTATCAGTACTCATCTCAAAATCGTATAACTTGTCTAAAATCTTCAAACTCACTTAAACTTTGTCTCCAACAGTAGTTGTCTATTATATAATAAAAAATAAAATTTTAAGCATAAAATTAGTTATGTTCAATTAATCTTTTAATTGTTGATTAAAAATTTTTATTTTAAGTATTCACGTTAATTTAATTTGACAATCAAAATTATAACTTAATCAACATTTATAATTTCTATTAAATTTTATTCAATAGTGAATTAATGACCACTCTAATTTAAATAAGTAATTGTAATCTTTATTTTCATATTTCAAATAATTTTTTTTACTAACATAGATACAAACCATATAAATGTTTCATTACAAAATAAAACTTGTAATTCTTACCTCACCCAAAAGCTCAACTCGTTTTCCTTTATCCACATCGTTTGAATTTGGGCACGAGCTAAGTCTCCTCTTTCTTCTACTCAAGTTCACAATCAAAACACTGCACCCCCAAATCAAAACACCGCAACTACTCTTCCTTAATCTAGAGCATGATTTGTCTTCGATCCCGTACAAAACCACACAACTGCTTAAATTTTCATAAAAAGTTTAAATCTCATTCAACAAGATAAAAATTGGATACAATAAAACAAATGTCTGATATAAGATAACTCAACCAAATTTGGTTATCAATTGAGACAATACAACATAACAAAGATAACATCGCATCGAAGCAAGGTAACATAGCAACAACACACATCCTTTGAAAAAGAAATACACTAGAATAACACTCCTATAAAATGAAATAAAACATAACATTAATCAACTCTTAGAAGCATCAAAATTAATGGAATAAACTTGAGGTCAAACAGGTAGTCTTGATTGACCCTGGGTGGGAGTTGAAGTTGTCGACTATCATTCTACTTACATGCAATCCTCTATAAAAGGGCTCCAATAGATTTACGTTCTTCTATAGTTAATCATAAACCTTGCTCTTATACCATTTTTATTGAGACCCAACCAGGGGCTTGAATTAATTAAGACAGGTACAAACGATCGAACAACGAAAAATAAATTTTTCTTTATTCAATTTCTATAAATAAACTTTAACAACTGAAAGAGCCACAATAGATAAGAGATTAAATTAAATCAATTATAAATTTACCTTAAGTCAGGTTGTTCACGTATTCTATAAATATTCTCTTTCGACGCTTATTTTTTAATTAATTAATTAAACCTGAAATATTTGTTTAAAACAGAAGCGAGCTAACTAAAGTCAGTGAATGCTCATACTCCTAAACTATAATAATATGATAAAATGAGAATAATATGTATGCTAGTTAAACTTTATGTAAATCAATCAAAGAACATTTAAATGTTTATATTATTTAAAATGACCATTCAATATAATTCTAAACATTTACTATGTCTTGCTGTATCGTTTACATGTCAATACATTTTTAATATGTATACAACAATCAGAGGAGTATCAATTATTGATGTGTCAATTAAGACACATCAATATCAAAAAAAATTTCAATTTATGTTCAAATATACCTTCACTTTTCCCCACTAGTACCATAAATGAGTAAACTCCATCATAGTCAAGCATGCACGTGCAAGCAAAATAGTAAATCTCATTCATACTTTTTTACATAACATTCAATATATAATTAATATGTTGAATTTCTCAATTGATGAACACATTCAAATATCAGTGACATATAATTCAATATGATCAAATGAATTTAAAAAAGTAGATAAATCATTTTGATTTTAGTCTTGAAGTATAAAATCTATATAAATAATTAACCGAGTATATCGGATTTAGAAGAAACCAAATACTACTATAATATAAAAGTACAAGTACTCACGTCAAAATCGTATGAATTGTCTTAAATCTTCAACATGCTTAATCATTATCTCCAATAATTAGTTGCTTATAATATAATAAAAAATAAAACTCTAAGCATATCATTAATTATGTTTAATTAATTTTTTAATTAATTATGTTATTTTAACTATTGCTTAAAAACTTTTATTGTAAGTATTCATATTACTTTAATTTGACAATAAAAAATATAACTTAATCAACATTTATGATTTATATTAAATTTTATTCAATATCCAATAATGTTCATTCCAATTTAAATAAGTAATTGTAAACTTTATTTTCATATTTCAGATAAATCTTTCATATTATTATAATAATAATATTTATTGGTATTAAATATATATACAAACTAAATAATTTATTTTATTAACATATAAACTTATAACTCTAACTTCTCCCAAAAGCTCGGCTCATTTCCTTTATCCAGACTATTTGCATTTAAGCACGAGCTCTGCCTCCTCTTTCTTCTACTCAAACTCACAATACCAACACACTGCACCCCTAAATCAAAACACAGCAATTACTCCTCCTCAACCAAGGTCTTGATTCGTCTTCGATCCCACACAAAGCCACACAATTGCCCAACTCTATCCTGCACGCTCGGGCTTCACTCCATTTCAAAGGCTCGGTTGATTCTCTTCCTTCACACACGAAGCTACTCGCCTCATCTTCTCCTTCCTTCGGCTAGGCGTCGATGTCACCTCCTCCTTCGACTTCAACACAGAGTGCCACACTCGATACTAACTCTAGAGGAAACGAGCGCATCTCCTTCCTTCAAGCATCAATCCGCTTGACTAAGGTTTCCTCTTTTTTTCCTCCACGATGTCGCTTGGTTATAGCACAGTACGCACGAGGTCGTCTTCCTTCTGTTACCTTCTTCCTTCTCGCTTCACCCTTCTCCTTTCGGTTACTTATAGCACATGTATATTCTAAAATACAATATAAGCCCTCACATTCTTTTGCTGAATTCACATTGATGTTTGGGGACGCTCCTAAGTAAAAAATATAGATGTGGCATGGTGATTTCTATAATTCATAGATAATCATACTAGAATGACTTGGACATTCCTTATCGAAGAAAATCAGAAATCGACACCATTATTCAATCATTTCACTCGACGATACTTACAAAGTTCCAAAGCATAATTCAAATTCTTAAAACTAATAATGATAAGGAATATTTTAATTCAATTCATGATTCTTTTCTTTCCAAACATGATATCATCCATATAAATTATTATGTTGATACTCTTTCAACAAAAGGAGGTTGCTGAGAGGAATAACAAACAATAACTTGAAGTGACCTGTGCAATTATGACCTTTAATCATGCGTCTAAACATTTTGAGGGGAAACCATACTCACAACCATATATTTTATTAATAGAACGCCTAGTCGTGTCCCAAAATTTCAAATTCCTCATAATATTCTCATGGAATTTTATTCACACAGCTGCTCTTTTCCTCCGACTTACATTGAAAGTCTTTGGTTGTTCCGCATTTATTCACATCCACCAACACCGCCACACCAAACTTGATCCCATATCTCTCAAATGTATCTTCCTCAGTTACTCCAACCAAAAGGGATACAAATGTTCTCTCCAATTACTAGGAAAATATTTAACTATATGGATGTCACATTCTTTGAAAGTAAATCTTACTTTTCCAAACCTGAAATTCAAAGGGAGAACTCAAGAAAATATCAAATTTGAAACATCCTTCAAGGCAATGTAATTGAATCAAATCAAGTCACTTAAAATACTGAACCAAATCCTCCTACTCAACTAGCTCCACTTGAAAACCAAACTTTGTCACTGAAATGCCCAATTTATCTCTATTTCATCTCAACTTGACACTAGTGATGAACAATTCCGTGTTTATATCAGAAGAAAAAGGACTACTCAACATGTAGAGGACACTATACAGAATAAGAATTATCAAAAATCTGAACCAAGTCCTCCTACATCAGATAATCATAATAGTATGAATTCCCTATCTTCTAATCGAAGGTGCTTATCAAAAGTTATTACCATCTTACAAGGTTTTAGTGATAATTTAGATAGTGTGCAAGTTCCCAACTCTATTCAAGAGGCACTAAAGGTTCCAGTAAGGAAACAAGTAGTTAAGGAATAAATTTTGGCTCTAGAAAATAATAACACACGGATATTTACAGAGTTACCTCATGGAAAAAATCATGTAGGCTATAAATGAATACAAAGGAGATGAAAGTGTAGAGAAGTTCAAAGCTAGATTGGTAGCCAAGGGTTTGACATAGTCATATTGGATTGAATATCAGGAAACATTTGCGCATGTTGCCAAGCTCAACTTTGTTCGGGTTCTCTCACTTGAAGTAAACCAAGATTAGCCTTCATATCAACTGTATGTCAAAAATATCTTCTTGAATGGGGACCTTGATGAAAAAGTCTACATGAACATACGTCCAGGTTTGAGAATAAGTAGAACAAGTTGGTTTACAAGTTGAAGAAGTCTTTATATAGCTCGAAGCAATCTCCTCGTAATTGGTTTGACTGAGTTGTTAAGATTCTGATTACAAACAGATATCAGTACTGTCAAGCTGATCATGCAATGCTTGTTAAATCTAATACTAGAGATCAAATTACTATTCTCACAATATATGTAAATTATATTATCTTGATAAGTGATGATTCGGAGAAAATTATCAGACTAAAAAGGATACTTGCAACAGAATTTGAGATAAAGGATCTCATGAATTTATAACATTTTCTTGGAATGGAGGTAGCTCGGTCTAAAGAGGTAATTTCCATATCCTGAAACCTGCTAAGTGAAACTGGCATACTTGGGGGTAAACCTACTGACACACCTATGGATTCCTACTAAAGGTTGAACAAAAGTGAAACAAAACCAGTCTGGTTGATAAAAGAAGTTATCATAGAATTGTAGACAAACTAATTATCACACACAAGACCTGGTATTGCACACTCAGTCAGTATAGTAAACTAACACATGAATAATCCAAATGAGTATCACTATGAAGCAGTGGACAGAATCCTGAGATACTTGAAGATGACCCCTGGATATGGCTTGCTCTTCAAAATATTAAAAAATCGCAAAATTGAGATATACACAATTACCAACTGGGAAAGAGAGGTAACTGGTAGAAAATCAAATACTAGGTATTGTTCATAGGTTTGAGGCAATCTAATCACATGGAGAAGTAAAAGCAAGTTGTTGTCGCTTGGAGTAGCAAAGTTTGAATATTGTGCCTTTTTATTAGAAATATGTGAGAGAATGTGGATTTAAAGGCTATTCAGGCAGCTTAAGGTTGAGATGAAAGACGTAATTAAGATGTTTAATGATAGCCACACAACTCTTAGTATAATCAAAAATTTTGTGCATAATGACAAAACAAGACACATTGAGATTAACCGACACTCCATCTCAGAAAATGTTAAAAATGTAATTGTTCCGCTCAGCTATATTTCTAAACAACTTCAAACTACCGATATTCTCATCAAAACACTACCAAGGGTCAATCATAATAAAATGAAATCCATGTTTGGTTTATACAATATATACAACCGAGCTTGAGGAGGAATATTGAAAATAGTCAATCCGTATTAGGAAGGAATTTTAATTTATTTCTTCAAAATATATTTCACTAATTGTGTTTCTTTTATTAGATATTTGTCTTTTGGTTTCCTTTCATTAGATATTTGTCTTTTGGTTTCCTTTCATTATTATACATATGCAGCTAAGTGTAATGCATGAAGCGAGCCGAAAATAAAATTCTTTTCACAATTTTTACAGCAATTTTAATGAAGAAATGCATTGAAAAGACCAAATAAGCAAAATTATGAAGTTCCCCAAGGATGGATTGATGTGGGACGATTCAAGTTTAAAATTCTTGGATTCAACTAGAATGATATAACAAACATAAATCACAGAAGGGCTTATGAAATTGCACTTTTGAAATACAAACAATAAAACCCAAAGGTTAATGTAAAGATCAAATAAATCTGAAGAAATTGACAAAAAAGAATCAAACCACGCAAAATCAACTAGCAATTGAAATTTAATCACCACAATAAAATTGCTTGTAGTGCTAAATTAACAAAATTAAGAGCATTAGCAAACTAAAGCAAATTATATAGACGAAATTAGATTAAGAAAAAAGTTACCAGAGAATAAAAATTCTTAAGTATTCATCTAGTAAAAGAACATTTTCCTGAAATTAGGTACTCTCACTTACACCACATTCGAGGAATCATACTTCTGACTTGCACTTGCAAGATTGAATAAATTTAATTCAAAATAAAGTTAATAATTAATATGTCCATCTATTTATAGACTCCTCATTCCGAGATTAGTTGGTATAATTAATACAAGATCAGCCCAATCAAATTCTAGATAAACCTCAAGTTCTCATTTAAACCCTATCCAAAGAGTAATAATAATAATGAAATCATAAGATAATTTTCCAATGAACAAAAAATTGACACCTTATCATAATTAAAATTCTTGCCACGATACAAAATGCAATTAAGCTTCTCTCAACCAATCCAAATCTACGGGATTTCCACAATAGAAAAATCATAAAGCAAGGGAGTTGAAACACCACTGAAACATATATTTAATAAAATATGACTTGGCCATGACAAAGATAAGCAAAGGTAAAACTATATCTCCAAATGAGTGTTGATTGAAATTTGGAGAGTTATGAAAAAGAAGGCACAGGCAAGAGTACTGGCACATAAGCTTACAAAATTGCTTTGTCCCATGAAGGTCTATTTAGAGGTAAATTTTATGCCAGGCTGTTGACCTCACTTTTGTCGAGGTTTAGTTTTCCTCCTAGGATTTAGGGTTCTAGCCTTAGGAGCTTCCCCGACGATCTTAGACTCCTAGCACCGGACCCGCCTCGTTTTAGAAGTGTCTGAAACCACCTCGTCACTCTTTTGGAATCCCGGACGAAATTTCGTACCTCTAGCTCATAGCAGGTTGGAATTGACGTTAGGAGTCCAAATTGAGTTCCTATAGGACCACCGGACCTTAGGACAGCCTTGTGCACTTTTCTTGCACCACTGCGCACAAATTCTTCGTTTTGCGGCCTCGACGCTTTCAACTCTCAGCGACAGATCAAAGTCAAAGTCAAGATGCCGAGACGATCGACACCAAGTCAGAATTTCAGAAGGGTCGAAGCGTGACACACTTTCAGCCCGATCGACATCGAAGTTGCCCGAACGACTCCGGATCGCGAAATTGACTTCGTCGATGCGTCCGGAACGTCGAATTTGCTTAGGAAGAACATGCACTTTGCCGGGGTTCCGAGCAAGAGCAAACGACGTAAAATTGAATACTTTTCTATTTAAAATATAATAAAAAATATATATACTTTTTTATATATTCTAAAACCTAAGTTTTTAAACCCTAAAATCCCTAAATCCAGCGCTCGACCAGCCCTTCCTCTCCTTCCCGCTACCCAGACGATGCCCTAGGGGCTAAATTCGTTCCATCCGCGCCTCACTCGTGCCTTCCCCATGAGCCGTTCTCTCATGCGAGGGGGAGAGTTGACTTACCTGGCCCCATTGTGCCGTGTTCTGTTCGAAGCTTTGGCTTCCCGAAGCCGCGCCAGGTTGAACATTGCCTCTTCGGGCTTTTCCTCTCTGTCGCTCTGCCTCTCTTAGCACAAATGGGGGAAGTTTCTCCACTTCCCCACACTTCTTCTTACCTTCTCTGCTCTCTCGAGGCTTCCTCTTGCGTGCGTGGGTTCTAGCGCCAGGTAAGGTTCGCCCCTTTGTAGCCGTTGGCTCCGGGTGAGTTCTTGGGTGAGTTAGGGTGGCTTGGGTGAGTTTAGCTAGCCTTCTTCTCCTTCTGTTGCTATAAAAACCCCATTTTGGGGAGGATTTGAGGTTGGATGCCCTGGACTTGGATACTCCTTCTCTTCTTACTCTCCTCCCATTCCCCTGTTCGAGCTTCTGTGTATGTTCGCGTGAGCTTGGAGAGGTGTTGTGGAGCTGTTCTGAAGCTTTCCTTATCCCTCTTGTGCACTCTAGCACGGCTGGTAACCCTTTTTCCCCTCTTCGTTTTCTAAGTTGCACTTCCGTTGCTATCATGGAGGAATGTTTATGTGCTTGCTGTTGATATGTTTACATGTTTAAGTGGGAAGTAGTGTTCCCCTCTCCCTCCTAATGGCATGATAGTTTCTTAAAAAAAAAAGAGAAAGGGAGGAGAGGAGAAAAAAAATAAATATGATGGCTTGATGTTTACCTTGCAAATACTTTTAAATTTTCCATCCCTCTCATCTTCTCTTGCGAATGGCATGGAATGGATATTTGGCTTTTAGAAGTGACTCCGGTTTTATGTTTCCCAAAAGCATGCCATATCTTACAATAGGTTGTAGTTATGTGCTTGGAGATGTATGTTGGCTGTGAACTCCCTTTCAATCTCTTTCTATTTCAAAAATAAAAGGGAGGAAATGAGGAAGGAATGTGTTGGATGAGCTTTTCTTCATCTTGCAAGGTCTCTTTTATTTCATAAAGTGGCATGCTCTATTCTTTGTTAAACTCGGTATATTTCATATGGAGATTTCAAAATGGCATGCTTATTGTTTTAAACTTGATGTATTTCATATGGAGGTTTCAAATGGCTTGCTATATGCTTCTTATAACTTGTTTTAGCTAAACATTTGGCGTGGCTTTTATAAGATTTAGGAGGTTAAAGCTAGGCAAACTCTCCTTTGTGACATTTGGAGAGGTGTACTTTCACTCCAATCCATGTTATTGGCTTTGTTTTGCTTGGTTGTACAGGACAAATTGAAAAGCATGCTCATAAGTTTATATTCATTTAATCTCATGCAAGGATTGGGTTTGAAAGTTTGGTTTCAAATGTTATTTAAGCAAGTCGAAGTTTAGTGTATCTACTTAAAACATGCTGTTGGGCTACTGCACATATGAAGGGGCCGTTTTGTTTGGCTTTTTACCTCTCGGTTTTTGGCCCTGTTGTGGCTCGGTTTTTGGCCCTGTTGCGGCTCGATTTTCTTATTTCTGCTGCCTTGCAGCTACTCCATTTAGGGAGCTCGATTTTCTGTTTTCTTGGTGCCTTATGGTGGCTGCTCTCCCTTGTACATTTGGGAGCTTTGGTGGTCTTGTTTTGGTGCCTTGTTTGGCTCGGGTTTTTCTCTGTTTCTGCTTCTTGTAGCTGCTCCATTTGAGAGCCCGTTATCTTCTTTTTCTTTTGCCTCATGGCTGCCCTTATGCACCTACTTTGAGGGCTCGGTTTCCTGTTATTTGCTGCCTTGCAACTGCCCATTGCACTTGGGGGGGTCGGGCTTTGGTGTTCTGGCTTTTCCTGTAGCTGCCACTTTGTCAACCTCTATGGGGCTTGAGCTTACTTGTGTTGGATATTTGCTTCAATTAATTTTCAGGATTTAAATGTCGGGGCTTGATTAAAGGATATATGGGCATAAGTCATAGCAGTCATTTGATGGATTGATATTGATATGTGTAGTCTTTGCTTCAACACTTGTTTAGGGCCTGATTTTGTGGCATGAAAGGAGGTTGGATCTTAAATTTAAAAATGGCAAAGTCTTGGAAGTTGATGTGGGGCCATCAAGCAAGGCCGTAAGCTATATGGCTTAAGGGTTTAGGTGGTGACTGTATTGCCTACTGTGTGCTTATAAGAGGGATCGACGATACAATTCGCCGACTCTTGATAGGACTCGTTGCCTCCGACACCTTTAGGATGTTAGTGATCCTGACTCGATTAGTAGTGATTAACTCGTGATCGCACTACTTTATGAAATGTTGCAAAATTGAAATTAAAAAGAAATGTTTTTTTGCCTGTCAAAATACAAAATATAAATGAAATAAAGATTGTATGAAAATTAAACAATGACTTTTGTTACAAAAATCAAGAAATTAAAAATTTATAAAGGTCCATGATTAGTCATCTGGATCGATGTCGGGACTGCCTTCTGTAGGTGTAGGTCGGCAACTCCTATTCAAGAGCGGGAAGCACACGACCTAGCTTTGAGCCTACCCTAAGCTTGATGCCTACGGTCTTTTTACAGGTGTCCCATGGCTTTCTTACAGTTTACTGTGAGTTTAGCGGGATCACTTGCGAGTTTTTTAGCGTTTTTGCGATTTTGATACGATTTTTCGTGTTTTTACGTGGTTTTCTTCGAGCTTTTCTCGCCAGACTGTACTGTTTTCCCACGCGATTTCATTTGATTTCTTTTCGCATTTCTTTCGAGGTTTTCTTTTGCCCTTTTTAGCTTTTCTATGTGAGGGTCTTGACTTTAACCCCTTCACATGTGCAGTAGCAACCTCACCTAGTCAGATTCTTTTTGCCACGTTCACTCTAGTTCTTTTCTGTTTCTGCGCTAACACTTTTCTTGCAGGAAATAAAATGAAAATAAAAATGCTAGTAGGTGATAATGCATGCCAGGTAACCAGCATTTACGGTACACTCAAGGTATCGCTTCTTTTCTTTACCGTGGTGCACCGTTACTTTTCTACATTGTACTACATGCTTTACTTCTCTTAGCACCTACTCCTGCTTAGTATAGTATGTTCTACTGTAGTATGCCTGTTTAGCATAGTCTACTTGTGATGTTCACTTACTACAGCATGTCTTTTGACGCATGTTTTCCTGTTACTCATGTATAGCATGTTTCTTTTGTCAAGTCTCCTGCTTAGTGTGGCATGTCTTGCTTAGTACTCCTGCTTGCCTGTTGCTCATGTTACTGTTTTTTACACTCCTGTTAATTTAGCATGTTTGTAATTACTTGTTTCCTGTTGTCACGCATTACAGTGCGCAACATTTAAACACACTCGTATAGGATGTTTAGGAGAACTCGACCATTGCATGAACCTGATTTGATATCAGTAACTCGTCACACCGTAAAACTTAACCTCGTCAAGACGGAGCTTGGAAGCGGATTCGGGCGAGCTTCGTTCAAGATCATTCTTTAGTCTAAATAACAAACCTTAGGATTTCGAGGTTGTCCGCCTAGTGCGACATAAATCCTAACCCGTTCTTTTGGGCATTTGTACAGTCTTGCTGTGCAATGTAAGCCCCAACTCGTTTAGGATTCTGAGGTCGTCGTCCGATACGGCGTAAATCCTCCTATCTTTCAGGTTATTTACATAACTGGGTGTTATGGAAATGTAATCCCTATAATTAAAATTGACAGGATTGAAATTCAAAATGCATTCATTTCCAAAATTTAAAGCCCAACCATAGGTTAGTTCGGGATGTCTTCGAGGTTCATCTCGAGATCCGTGACGTCCCCTACCTCTCTTTTCTTCGACTTTGGAAATAACTGTTCCACATTGCGCCTTTCACCTATTGGATTTCCTACTATCACATTTCGTTGAAAACCCTACCCTTTGAATTCATGAAGATGAAAACCCCTGATCTAAATTGAGAGTTCTCTCAGGTGATTTCGGTCATTTGAGGGGTAATTAACTATATGGGCTTGCCTCTATATGGAGCTTTAACGACCCCAGATTAATATAAACTCTATTTAATTCTTTTTGTATTAAATAGGGGAACTTGTCGGCCCACATAAAGGTTCGCAGACCAGAACGGATGTCATGAGTTCTGAAGTTTATTTGATCGAGCGATATCGTCAAGTAGGGTGTCTATTCTTCGGAATAGATGCGTTACTTGCGTTACGAGGCTCGTTCATTCAAACTACTAAACGAATGAGATTAGTTTGTTTTCTCATTTTTCAAATTTCGAACATCTTTCTTTTCAAAATTTAAAATTTTATTTTCAAATCTAAAATATTATTTTCAAAACCAATATATATATTGTCTAAATGATATTTTCTAAAACTGCTATATATTTATATAAATTAAACTAATGTTCCCCCAAAACAATAAATTTACAATAAATTAAAATTTCAAAGCTTTTTCGGCGGCCGACACAGGTCAGTTAATAAAAATGTATACAAGCAATAATAGGATCTAAGGCTGTCAAAAAAAGCTCGTTGTTCGCGAACAGTTCGTGTTCGGTTCGCCAAGAAGTTCGTGTTCGATTCGTTCGATAAGAAAACGAGACGAACACGAATAATTTTTTTCGTTTGATTTGTTAAACGAACCAAACACAAACAATGATGTGTTCGTTCGTGTTCGGTTCGTTATTGTTCGAAATATAAAATAATTTAAAATAATTATTTTAAAAATAATTATATATTATAAAAATTTATCATATTTTAAATAATTAAACTTCTATAAATTATAATATATGATAAATTATTATAACAATAATAATATTATAGTATTAATTATATTAATATAAATATTATAATATTATAATTAATATACTATACTAGATATTAAAATAAAACCCTAAACAAAACCCTAAACATTTTATTCGGTTTGTTTCATTTTGAGGAAGTATGGATTACCTAATGTGTACGGAATACTTGATCAATTTGATTTATTTTGAGGAAGTATGCTATCAAAGCTAGGGCTGTCAGAAAAGCTTGTTGTTCGCGAACAGTTTGTGTTCGGTTCGCCAGGAAGTTCGTGTTCGATTCGTTCGATAAGCAAACGAAAAGAACACGAACAATTTTTTTTCGTTCGGTTAGTTAAACGAACCAAACACGAACAGTGATGTGTTCGAACATTTCGAACATGAACACTAGCTCTATTCGTTCGTGTTCGGTTCGTTTACACCCCTAATAGGATCTCCATATGATATTTCTTGATTTTGAAACCATATATGACTGAATACCATAAGAATTGATCAGATTTTATACATGAATACATTATTTCAAACTAAATATGACTATTACTGAAATCCTAAACCCTAAATAAGCAAATTCAGAAAATGGGTTAGGTGAGCTAAAGGTAAACGTTGAACTCAATATATGATTCACAAATTCAATATTAGAGTGTGACAAAAGCCAGATCGATCAACATAATCTGCAATCACGTCTACATCCTTGGGAGTGATTATGGCTTAATATATCACAATCTGTATCGGGGCCCACCTAAATCTATTAAAATTATGAGAAGCGCAAATAGAATTTTGGCATATCTCCCTCATATTCAATTAGAATCAACGCAATAACCTTTTCAAAAATTTGGGTATATCTCCTGCATTTTTCATTGGAATTAAATAATCTTTAACTTCTTAGATTCAAATCTCAATCTTCTGAAATTTTTGTGAACAACACTTTGATTAATTCCAATTATGTGTGTTGCAAATCACTCATAAACTGAGAACTTATAGAAAATCATTTCATAAATTTGTGCATATATCCCCCTTTTTTATCAAAATCCCATGATTTTTAAATGAAGAATTTGTGACATAATTTTCTACAACTTTCTTTGATGGATTATAATCTCTGATGCAACTCATGCCTAAAAAATTAATGCTTAAACATTTCTAAGAATACCTCCATAAATTTTCATATAATTTGCATTTGCTCCCTAATATATTATCAGAATAACATGATTTTCAATTAAAGAAGTTGAAACTCGATCCTCTTATATTCATGTTTACTGCTTGTGTCAATTTCAAACTTCATAAGGAACAGATTTCGTACAAGCTAAGAGATCCAATTTAATTTAATTTTTCTCAATAATTTGTGCATCTTTTCCACATCATTCATTCGAATCACATTATTTTTTATTGGTGGGTTCAAATCCCTATAGCCTTCATATTCATCGTTCTGGTTGATTTCAAACAATATAATGTGCACATTACACATAAATTAGGAGCATAGAAAAAATTGAAGTTAATAAAAGTGAGAAGGAAAAAATATATTAGCCACAAGAAATTTCAGGTTCCAATCAGAGAACCAAAAGATAGCAGGGATGGAAATCAATAAAATCCATACTTCCAGAACTTAAAGTGGTACAATAATTATACCTTCTTTCAGCATTCTTTTACTTAGTCTGCCACGTCTTGATGAGCCTTCTACATCAGCCGAATCATTAGCCTCACAATTCGAGTCGATTTCTGTCCAGTCTGGGGGAGAGTACCACCTTATGAAGTCTTCTAAAGCACAGCCAGGATTTGCAGCCTGCTAAGAGGTGCAATGTTATTTAATATGTAAGAGACAATATCGGAATGATCTGACTAAAACTTGCAATCCACTAGAAAAATAACAATGCAAAGATTTTAAAATTGTCTTTTGCACATATAAGACTTGCCTTGAAAGCTTGCATGTCGGAAAGCAGCTGAGAACATCCGACACCAAAACTGCCATTTAAAACTACAATAAATTGTTAAGACAGTCATGTTTCTAAAAATACACTTGTAAAGCAATTTAAGTGATTTATACTATATCAAGTTTAGAATATTCTGAATGCCCGAACTTCATGGATTTCAATGTCATTTATTTATTTATTTATTATTATTATTACTATTATTTTGCTAGGACTTTCTCAACTCTTTTCCTGGCACGGTTCATCTTCCTGTATTGTCCACTGGCTCTATTTTTTGTGATTTCTTTGTATCAATGATTCACCATAGTTTCTACTTGAGGGTCTTCCGCCTGGATATATTGCTGTTCTTCCACCTATGAGCAATTAATATTTTGCTATCGTTATCCCGATACTACCTGAGATCTCTTGTGAGAACAGATTTCCATCTTTATAGGCAAGGCTAGTTGTCATTAATGGATTCCAATAATTGCTGATTTTGATTGTAAATTAGAGGGTTTTGAAATAATAAATTAGGGTTCTTGAGTGATGTTAAATCTAACTCAGTTGATATTTAACTTTTGAGTTAGAATGACTTTATTTTTATCTAAAATCCGTCAGCCCACAAAAGAATTATGTATTGTTGAATTTGATCCTACTTAAGAAACTATATATCATGAATACTCTTAAAAAAATTAATAGTATGCTGAAGAAATACACTTTGGCTGTCATAAGCTTTGAAAGTTGAGAAATATTACAACAATTCTTTTTTAGGACTACATTCTGACGCGGGAGCTTACGTTGTGGTACTGTAAGCACCGCGTCTATACCGCATACCACTTTTCTACTTGATCCCTTACCTCTTGTATTTTCTTCCTATTCTAACTACTAATACCTATTATAAATATGTTATTTGCTGTCTTAGGGTTAGGTTTTGGTGAGTTTTACTTGAGATTTCTTTCGGAATAGCCGCCAGCGCCAGTTTTCTCCTTCAAGGCTATATCTGAAGGATGGGGTGGTGCTCTAGCTATATCTCTCTACCTCGGTGGTGAATATTTTCCTCCTATCCCCTTCTGCATCTTTTAGATCGTTTCTTGCTATCGTATCTCGCTGCAGTCGCCCACAACAATATCCTAATTTTTATTTTCAGCGGTTCCAGCAAGGGCAGCGAGGGTGAGTGAGGAGAAGGCGCTGGGGGCTGCCGTCCAACCACCCCAAACTTTGTTGTTTCCCGTTATCCACCCGCCCCAAACAGCAACATGTTGTTTGGAATACCGCCCCACGCTGACTTGCTGTCCAGCTGCCCCTAACCGATGCCACCCCTCATTCACAGTCCGAAAACCCCTTCCCTACCTTCGCAGCACTTCTCTGATCCCCCAAACCGTCACCACCGTCACCTGGGATCCGCCCTAACGCTTGTCATGTGTGTTGTATTTATTTTTCTTTTCAAGAGTGTTGATTGTAACCATTTAATTGCTTCCGGTAATAATATTTGTTTTTCCTACTAGAGTTTGGGTTAACTTCATTATCATTTGGTATCATAGCCAGCCTAATCCAAATCCTATCATAGGGTTTCCTAGCATTTGCCCCTACTCAAGTCGCCTCTGCCAAAATTTTTCTTTCCTATTCCCAAATCCTAGCCAAATTTTGACTAAGCCTAATTTCCCATTGTTGATTTTCAAAATAAGCAATCCCATATTAGTTTTCCTACACCTTCAATAAGTCTCGTACACCCTCATTCACCTCCCAACCCCAAACCCTAGCGACGCCACCAAGGATATACATGTCTGAGCCTACCAAGGAGGAGATACGGCGAGTGATCCGCCGACTTTAGCAGAGGCTTGCAGATATTGAGGGTGAAACCCGGGGGGGAAATTACCCTCAACCGGGATCTAGATAATCGAAGGGGAGCAAGAGAAGAGAATCTGAACCCCTTCCATAAGGAGGACTTTACTGATCTAGAAGCCGGCCAAGCTACCTAGAATCCAGTATCAAATGAGGCCTAGAGAAGAGCTAGCATATGGAGAATAGGAGAATCTGAAGATGAAGCACGAGATCCAATCCCAGTTTCAACCAGCTTACTATAGACAGAAGATTCAGAATTTAGCTTCAGAAGTGGAGAGACCACATCACAGAGAGACCACCACGTCTTACAAGCAGCGTCCAATCTCAAGGTCTTACAGCCACATTACACCCAGAAGAATATTCATGCTGACCCCTTCAGAGGAAAAGCGAAGTAGGAGTAGAGAACGGGTGGAACTAATCTGCATCCCTAAACTTATCCCAGTCAGGAAGTGTTGCAAGTACTACGAATTTGGGCAAGTTGAATCAGACTGCACAACTAGGGGTGATCTCTTTCACGAAGCAGGGCATTCTTGAAAAATGGAGTGATGACACAGTAAATACTGAAGACATTAAGAACACAAAGCAAGAGGATCAAATTCCAGTTGAAGAGATAAACGATGATCAAAAAGCAGATGAAGACTTCAGAGAGATTCTCAATTTTCAGCAAATGAAGAAGAGACCTCATCGATTCCAGTTGACCCAAGATAGAGATTCTACTCGAGGTAACAGTAGCTATCCTAAAAGAAAGTGACTTTGATGTAATGGGCATTCCTGCAGCGTACGAGATTATGGTGCATCGAGCTAGCATTTTGCAGGCATTCAGAGGAGCATCAACAGTGTCACTACCTGACTCGGTCCTTAGAATTAACTAAAGTGACTAAAGCGATCGGACGACATTAACATCTAGCTATTCACATTTGAAGACTTCTAATAAATATAAAAGAGCCACTAATCCATAAAGTATAATAAAATCTAAAACAACCAAAAACAATAACATTCACTCAAGCCAGTACTAAATAGTATATCAATATTTAAAAGAAAAAGTAAGGAGATACTATCATCATAAAAAATACCTAATAAAAGTGATCCTCCTCGCTAAACTAAGTCTTTCTTATCAGACAAATCATCCAAAAATATTTATTTTCCTGAAAGAAACTATTAATTGCAACCGTAAGTATAACTTAGTGTGTAATTATAATTTAATATGCATTAAATTTTATATTATGCTATGCATGAATGACCAATAGAAAATATAGTTAATTTCATTAAAACTTTAAATTTATCCATTCTCATTCCACTTTAAGTATTTATTGTTCTTAAAATTTTTACAAGTCATAATAGGATTGTCGCCATACCTGAAGACATCCTCAAAAATGTGTCCAACTGCACCCTTAAAAAAGTGTCTGAATACCCTCAAAATTGTGTCTAAAGACATCTTCAAAATTATACTCGAACGTACCCTCAAATTCCACCTGAAGGCTCACATTTACCATTTCCTTTAACATGCACCGGTAAATTGCATGCTCTGCAAGTACCATATGGCGGTAATCTTGTATGCCTAAAACATTTACATTTCATTTAAATTACATCCTTTTAAAGAGATTAAACATTCATTTTTCTCGTTTATTTCCTTTAATTCTGGTAAATGTTTAAATAATAAAGAACTACCCTCATATAGTATTGGTAGGAGATGCAATGTATCATACATGTTAAATGAGGAAATGATAAAAGTGCGCATTCGGATGTAATTTGAGAGTACATTCGATTATAATTTTGAGAGTGTTTTTAGACATTTTTAGGTGCCTTCAGTCACATTTCTTAGGATACCTTCGGGTATGACATTAATCCTGTTATGACTTGTGACACGGTAAATACTTAAAATGAAATGAGAACATATAAATTTAAAATTTTAATGAAATTAAATGCATCTTCTATTGGTCATTCATGCATAGCATAACATAGATAAAATTTAATGCATTATAGCTTATAATTACTGACCAAGTTATACTTTTACAACTGCAACTAATGATTTTCTTTCAGGAAAAAAAATAGATTGATGTCTGATAGAAGAGATTTTGTTTACCGGAGAAGGACCACTGCTGCTAAATATTTTTCATAATGATAGTTTCTCCTTATTATTTTTTAAAGATATTGATATACTATTTAGTACTTGCTTGAGTGAATGTTACTGTTTTTTAATGTTTTAGTCTTTATTATACTTTGTGGATTAGTGACTCTTTTATATGTATAATATGGATAGTTAGACGTTGACACGCCGAAAATATATATGCTTTTTGCTATATCATTTTACTTATTTTTTCACGATATTACACTTTAAAGCAATGATTTCAGTATGCTTTTTAGTTTTAGTACAAGAAATGACGATCGGAGCAAAAGCGAAACAAAAACGGTGCAACTCGGAGCAAAATGAAGAAAAAACGAAATTCCGCCCGACACCTTTCGATGTCTCTTCGACGCTTAATCTCTTTTATACTTTTTCGCATATTTCAACGAGATTACACTTTAAAGAAAGCGTCGTTTTTACGCTTATTTCAGAGGCTATCTGTTACGAACGCAACGCAACCGAAACGGGCGAAACGGAGTTGAAACGGAGCCAAACGGAGCGAAACCGTGGAGCCGCGTAGAAGAACTCGCTCGGCTGACGGCGGAGATCGATCTCGCCGACGGCGAGATTTTCCCGAGACCACCGAGAGTGGTCGAAAAGCTCGCCGACAATGAAGCTCGAACTCCGCCGACAATGCCCGGACGACCACGAACCGACTTTTGGCGTTTTGGGCCAATATTCGACGTATTTGGACGCTTTTTCGAAGGGGTGCGTAAGGAAACTCTTGGGAATTCGTCCAAACTCTTTAAAAATGGCGAATATAGGTTTAGTAAGGAATTTTAGAGAGAAACAATAGAGGAAAGGAGAGAAAAACTTAGAGGAAGGTTTAGGATTCTTAGATTAAGAGTAAAAAATGTAGATTTCTACCCTTTTGAGAGACTGGAGAGGAGATTTCGAGTAGAATTTGTAGTGGATTTCGCTAAGCATTGCATTGGATCACGGGAGACTTTATGGAGAGATCTTCATCTTTCTTTCATGTGAAAATGCAAGTATTGTTCTTCATTATCTTATAATTTCGTAAACATTTATTTAGCTGGATTTCTATTGTTAAACGAAGCTTTCCTTTATGTTTTCTCATGGCTTTGCGACGCATCTCTTACTCTTCTTCTTCTTTCGAAATAGCAAGATAGCATGAAGATTATGCCATCGTTTTCCTTTTACTTTTCTTTTCAGAATGAGTAGAAATCACGTTGTAGATTTTGCGACGCACTGGTAGAAGTAAATTTAATTATAAATGTGATGTGCTTTTATCGCACTTCATTTACATCGCAATAAGGGCCCATCAGAATAGTAAATTTCGTTAGAATTGCATCGACCCGAAAGGGCAGTGTAATTCTCAACAAAATGGAACCACATTCAAATTCCATTGACAATGTTTTATGGAATCGAACGTAAATAAATAGGAAATAATATTAATCAGGCGTAGAACCGGAGATTTTAGAGTGACAGACTAAAATCCTCAATCTTGGCCCTATCGTTGTCGACATTGAAGTAGATGTTAGCACTGTGCGAGTGGAACGTGGGAGCTCTGCTGAAGTGACAGATCCTCCTGCACTTACTAACTACAGATTCAGTGAACTGAAGCATGTGATTAGTCAACGTTCTTTACGTTCTGACCAAAGGTAGAAGTAATAGTGATTGCTCCTATTCAGCACATACAATATTAAACGCATCTCAATCCTATACATTATTTATTTCATTACATAAGAATAGTAGCTTTTAATATCTCAAAATTCTCCAAACCAACTCATCCAAAAAGTGTTATCTTTAGAATTATTATTTCGCACTTAAGTTATAATTACTATAACATTTAACACTTCGCATTTAGGAGTAGTTTTCAGATAAAACACAATTTTAATCGACATTCCAAACTAAGGACTATTAGTAGTAGGACTCGAATTCGACTAAAGACTTTACTTCACTTCCTCAGTGATCGATACTGTGTTTTTAAAAAAACTCTATATTACTCAAACGATACGTATACTTTGCGTAGCACTTCAGATGCGTATAATATTTTCTAATCGTTATATCATTTAAGACTTTCGACACTAACTCGCTATTTATAAATCTAGTCAAGTTTTTGACGATCTTTTCGAAGTTAATTTATCGCGTAATTGCGGGTCGGTTAAGCTTTGGCCATTGTTAGGTGAAGCTGCGTAGTTAACTTTTAGAGAATTTTAGTCAAGTAATTAGGCTTTAGACTTGAAAACTGCAATGTCGTAAAAACTATTTTTGTGCGAAAAGTGTTTTTATATGAAAAAGTCATTGTGAAAAACAAGAAAAAACTATTTATATGAAAAATAAAGTGTTCGTGAAAATGTTTTGTTGTGTTGAATATATTTCATCTGTTATTTATTTAATTATTAATGTATTGTTTGATGTATTAAATATGCAAAACAAAGGATCTGCAGGACTTGTACCTTATGATCCCGAGTTTGAAAAAAATAAAAAAATAAAAATACAGAAAGGACTTGAAAAACTAGGAATGGAAATGAAAAACTTTCAAGATAATAACTTGGAAAATCATCATACTTTATTGAGGGATTACATAAATCCTACGACAGATATAATTCACTTAAGTATACAAAACCCTGTCGTAGAAGCTGACTCGTTTGAAATAAATCCAGAGATTATCCTACCTGGTGCGTAACAATCGCCTAGGAACTCCTTTGAAGATCCTTATTTACACTTATCAAATTTTCTAGAACTTTCGTGCTACATTTCGTTATAATCTGATATGTCGGACAATGTCGTTAGACTAAGCGCTTTTTCCTTTCTACTTAAGTGATAAAGCTTAAATGTGCATATACTCCATTAAGACTCAGCTCTATTAAAATCGGGAGGAGTTAACTCGTAAATTCCTAGCAAAATATTTTTCACCTTCAAGGACTACTAAACTTAGAAACGATATTATCTCATTTTGTCAATATGAAGGGGAATCAATATACGGTCTCGGAAAGATTTAAGGAACTCCTAAGAAAGTCGTCCACACCATGCTTCGCCTAATTGTTAATCATTCAAACATTTTATAATTGGTTAGTAGAATCCCTCAGTTCTATAATCGATGCCGCCACCGATGCATCATTAACGTCAAAATCATTCACGAAGCGTATGCATTAATCGAAGAAATGGCTACAAATGAATTTCAATGCGCCTCTCCGTAAGGTAAATCATAAAAATGTAGCTAGTGTTCATGATACTGACATGATCGCAATTCTCGCATCTCGTATCATTGCAATATCAACGAAGCTGGACCAATTTGGAATGAACCAACCTCAATTTACTTCGTAAGTAAGGAAAGATCATTAGTGGCATATAATTGATTCTAAATTATCATATAAGACTTTAAATACCATAAACAACCCGTATTCTAACTTTTACAACCTGTGTCGGGAGAACTATCCTAAATTTAATCGGAATCATACTACTACTATGGAAACCTAAAATGGGAAAATAATCATGCAAATCATAATGGAAGTTGGAATGATCGTGGAACACAAACTATAGCACCTTCATATCCATCGACTCTTACAATGATCAACAATTTGAGGATAAGAAAATGTCCATGGAAGAAGTGGTATTGCAAATGGGAAACCAATCGCAAAGTCAAAATCGCCGTGATTAGAAACATGTAGAATCAATCGGCACAAATCGCTAATTCACTTAGCAATAGCACCCACATGAACACTTCCTAGCAATAATGAGATCAACCCTAAAGAGAACACTAATAAACAAATAGAAGTTGTCCAATTAAAAAATAGAAGAGAGATAGAGGATGTGGTTAGAAAAGAGAAATATGTTGTGAGAGAAACAAAAGAAACTAAAAGACCTGAAGAACATGTTTCTAAGGATCTGGAAAAATTAATATCTCCAACTAAAATCAGCTTGGAAAAACCACCACCTCCATTTCCTCAAAGACTTGAAAGCATGAGTTGATAAAAAATTTTCAAAGCTTCATGAAAGATTTTAGTAAGTTAACAATAAATATTCCTTTCATCAGTGTTTCGGAATAGCATGCCAGTTACGTAAAGTTTTATAAAGGATATATTAAACAAGAAAAGGAATTTCGGGATTATGAGATACTGCACTAAGCGATGAGGCAGAGTATGCATACTTTGAAAATTTTCCTTAAAACTTAAAGATCCTCAGTAGCTTTACAATTTCGTGCAATTGGAGAAAAATTATGTGAAAAACTTTATGTGATCAAGAGAGAAGATTAATTTAATACCTCTATCTATATTTAAAAGGTTAGGTTCAATCGATATTTCTCCCACTACTATATCCCTTCTCATACTTGATCGATCTATCATTTATCCAAAAGCGAGTTTATAAGATGTGTCTATTAAAGTTGATAAATTTATCTTTCCTTCTGACTTTATCAGATAGATATTTGATGAAAATAACGAAATTCCAATTATTTTAGGAGACTTTCCTCATTATCGACAAGTTATGATATATGTGCAAAAAGGAGAGTCGACTACGAATATTAGTACGACGAAGTTACTTTGACGTATTAAAGACATCATGAAATTTCCAAATGAGAGAAAAGATGATGATTGTTTGGACTGGATAAAATCGATTATCTAAGAAAGAACATTTCCAAGAAAGCTTGAGAGTAAGTTAACAAATGAGATTGAAATAGACTTTCATGATGAGTCAAAAATGTTACTTAAAGTAAGATCAGTATGGATGTTTCAGAGAGTGATGAAATGATGGACGCTACCAAAAATAATAAACTTTTAATTCCATCCGTTGAAAAATCTCATGAACTTAGGCATTGATGTACTCCCATACAATTTTAAAGCCTATCTATTTAGTGAATTCATCTACACAACTGAGCCTTAATATCTTTAGATGCGACTCAATCACAAGTAAAAACCCGAATCGAATAATGAACAAGAAAAAATTATCGAACTAGTGACTTGAAAGAGAATTTGAGGATAAATTTCAAAAGAACTTTGAGTTGAGAAAAGAGGATAAGGATATCTGGAAGACCATCGAAGAAATTCCTAGCGAATTAGAAAACCTATTTCCTCAACTAAGATAGATCCTCCATCATTTAATAATTATAAAGGGAAGAACTCAAGATAACTTCAATCATAAGAATGACATGAAGAATTTGATTCAATCGAATTATTTAAAGAGAATCCGATCCAAAATTTGGAAGATATCAAGTATCTTATAAAGATCCATTTCTTATCAATTTCAAGGATGATATTAATATGCAATTTCGTAAAATCAATGAAGAATATTGGATCTAAAAGGAAATATGTATGAACAATGATATAAATCCAACCGAAATCGAAGAGCTAAATGAAAAATTAAAATTTGAGGATTTTATAGGAATCCCTGATCCGGAAATGATTCGGCGATTGATCGAGGATTACTTAAATGAAATTTCGATCCAGTGGAATCATATGTTCGAGCAATGACGTTAACCAAGTTGATTTTATGGGGTAACCTATAGTTATCAAGTGTGTTTTGATTTAAGATATTTTGAGAGTCATGATTGTATAGTGTTGTATGATGTTTCGTTTTATAATGTATCGATAAGTTTGATTGATGATTGGTAGATGTTTAGATTGTTAGTAGTTTGATCTTGTATGCATCTTGGGGAGATGATTCCTTAACTTCTTATTATAGCTTCATATTAATTTGTTACTTCTTTCTACAACTTTATTTTCATTAGGTAGGAGTCGCGAACCTATTCGATGAATACCATATGAATGATCTTACACTATCTTTATAATCATGTATAGGTGCTTAATTATAAGAATTAGATGATACTTGATATTGGTGTCCGAAACTAATTTATCGGGATAATCTTATCTTCGAGATTATAATCTATAATATCATTCGAAAGTATCTTAATTTACTAGTGTAGTGATTCCGTTAGAAATCGAAGGTAACATAGTGAGATTGGATGAGTTAAAGGATGAAATATCCTCATTTATCATTTGTGTTTGTATTTATTATATGTGTGTTTATATTTGTGTTACAACTTTATTTAGTCTCGAAGAACATTTTATATTCCCTCGTCGATACATGCCTATGCTAGGACTTCGTTTAGTTAATTTCATTTCGATACGATTAGCTTTAGCATTTACTTTCTACCGCATATCGTTTCGTCCTAATGAATACTCGCAGAATGATTTTAATGGACATTTGTAGTAGATAGTAATTACTAAATTGTTTTCTTCCTACTTATAATTTCCGTACTAAATGCTATATATGTTAAAAATTAAGTGTCAAGGTAGTAAGAAAAATAAAATTTTGATATGAAAATACTTCCTTTTAGTGTAATTTTATTACAAATATATTTTAGCATAGATTTACTTTCTCTGCAACTATTTTATCCCTGCTATGCATGAATATGAATTTGATGTAACGTCGTAGTAGTAAGTATATTCAATCTTTACTTTTTCTTCCCGTTATATTTTATGAAATTAATCGCAAAATATTTTACAATTTAAGTTTGTATAAGCAAAATATTAACTCTTATTCGTTCTCAATCGTTATATTTTCAAAAAATTATTAACATAACTTCAGCAATCGTACCCAAGCTCGAGATAACTAAAACTTTTTATTTTAATTCGAATATTACGGAAGGATTGATGAAATTTTTTAGTAATAAAAGTTAATTTTATAAGGGTAAGATATTTGATAGGAAAGAATTCGATTATGCTTAACTATTTAAAGAAAGAAAACTCGTATTTTTAAATATTAAGATACTTAAAGATATGCGTAAGTAAGCGATTGACGACTTTACTGATGAATAATAAGCGCTCATACATAATTATAAAGAAGGATACGATTTAAGTTCAACTTTAAAAGAGGAGAGCGAAGCTTCAAAATCATTGCTGCAGCTTCCGTATACATGAATCCTCATATAAAAAAATAAAGAAAAAAAAAGAGAGTGAAAAAATGGATCGAAAGTGATCCCGAAAGAAAATATATATATATATATATATATATATATATATATATATATATATATATTTATTAGTGAGAAACTCTATGAGATACCTAATAAAAATTGGCCTACTCGAGTCACTCTAAAGTGAGAACTCGATTTCATTTCGAATTTATATTTAAATGATTGCCTACATTTCGATAAAGTTTCGCATGAACTCCTTTTTCACATAGTTTTCAGCGCATTCTTAATGTAACAAATTAGCTATTATCTCGAAATAAATAAGATTAAAACCTTGACTTGATCGTCGAATATTCTTATACTCGTAGTGTTAACCCGAGTTAGCATTAAATTCTTTCTAAAAATCTAACTAATATATTCCTTCGAATGAAAAATTTTAGTAGTATTATGAGTGAAAAGTACATTACCTCGAGTTATATTTTTACGTAAGAAAAGTATTCATTTCGAGAACAACTAATTAAGCTTCGAGAGTATTTGACACGCCGAAAATATATATGTTTTTTGCTATATCATTTTACTTATTTTTTCACGATATTACACTTTAAAGCGAAGGTATTTCAGATGCTTTTTAGCTTTGTAGGATAAGAAATTCGCTGATGTGAGTAAAAAGAAACAAAAACGGTACATTTGGAGCAAAAATGAGCAAAAAATGAAATTCGCCCGACACCTTTCGATAAGTCTCTTCGACGCTTAATCTCTTTTATACTTTTCGCATATTTTCGAATGCAGATTACACTTTAAAGAAAGGTTGTTTTATGCTTATTTTGTAGAGGCTATTCGTTACGAACGCAACGCAACTGAAATGGGCGAAACGGAGTCGAAACGGAGCCAAACGAGCGAAACCGTGGAGTCACAAGACGACACTGCTCGCCGACGGCGAGATCGATCTCACCGACGGCGAGATTTTCCCGAGACCACCGAAAAGTGGCCGAAAAGCTCGCCGACAACGAGCTCGAACTCGCCGACAAGCTGGCTCGGACGACCACGAACCGACTTTTGGCGGTTTTAGGCCAATATTCGACGTATTCGGACGCTTTTTCGAAGGGTGCGAATGAAACTTCGGGAATTCGTCCAAACTCTTTAAAAATGGCGAATATAGGTTTAGTAAGGAATTTGTAGAGAGAACAATAGAGGAAAGGAGAGAAAAACTTATAGGCAGGTTTCAGGATTCTTGGATTAAGAGTAAAAATGTATATTTCTACCCTTTTGGAGAGATCGGAGAGGAGATTTCGAGAGATTTGTAAGGGATTTCGCTAGCATCGTATTCGATCGCCGGAGACTTTATGGAGAGATCTTCATCTTTCTTTCGAGTTTTTGAAAAATGCTAAGATTGTTCTTCATTATCTTATAATTTCGTAAACATTTATTTAATATCTGATTTTGTTAAACGAAGTTTCCTTTACGTTTTCATTTATCTAGTGACGCATCTCTCTTACTCTTCTTCTTCTTCGGAAATAAAGGCATAAGAAGATTACGCCATCGTTTTCCTTTTACTTTTCTTTCAGAATTAGTAGGAAATCATGATTTAGGATTTTGTGACGCATTAGAAGTAAATTTAATTATAAATGCGATTGCTTTTACTCGCGACTTCATTTACATCGCAATAAAGCGTCTATCAGAATGTTAAATTCGTCGAGATCGCATCGACCCGAAGTGGCGGTGTAATTCTCAACAAAGTGAACCACATTCAAATTCCATGGATGGTGAAGTTCATGGAATCGAATGCAAATAACAGTGAATAATATTAATCGGCGTAGACCGGAGATTTTAGAGTGATGTATTAAAATCCTCAATTCGGTCCTATCGTTTCGGATGTCATAGATGTTAGATCTCAGTGCGAGGGAACGTGGGAGCTCCGAAGTGAACTCGTATCCTCCCAAACTTACACTACAGATTCAAGAACTGAAGCATAGTGATTAATCAACGTTTTTTATGCCCTGAATTAAAGGGTAAAGAACTGTGATTGCTCTATTCTAAGTACATACAATATTAAATGCATCTCAATCCTATACATTATCTATTTCATTACATAAGAATAGTAGCTTTTAATATCTCAAAATTCTCCAAACCAACTCATCCAAAAAGTGTTATCTTTAGAATTATTATTCGCACTTTAGTTATAATTACTATTACATTTAACACTTGCATTTGAGAGTAGTTCTAGATAAAACACAATTTTAATCGACATTCCAAACTAAGGACTATTAGTAGATATTGGAATTCGACTAATAGCACTCTTACTTCACTTCTTCTAGGATCGATACTCGTGCTTTTAAAAAACTCTATATTACTCAAACGATACGTATACTCACAGAAGTACTTAGTGCGTAGCATAATATTTTCTAATCGTTATATCATTTAAGACTTCTCAGACACTAAATTCGCTATTTATAAATCGGCCAATGTTTTTAGCGATCTTTTGGAAGTTAATTTACTCATAGTAATCGGGTCTGGCCGACGTTAATACCATCTCGATCATCGTACTCGACTTAGTTAATTCTAAGAACTGGGTTGTGTCGAGACAAGTGGTTTCAGAGCAATTAGGTTTGATCATAATTTAAAAGAGTCAATAGAATGATAAATCTAATTCCTAAGTAATATTGGTACGAAATTAAATTGTATCTAATTATAATTTTTCTTATGCTATTTCAAAAATATGAAAAATTTGGGGGATGAAACTAAAGATGATATTGTAGAATTTGATGAAATCCCGCCAATTACTGTGAATACTGATGTATTTACTGAGATGATGACTGCAGTAATGCAGTTGATTAAAAACTCAGACTCAGACTAGTTTTAGTGGAGGAGGTCAGATGGATAAGTACCTAAAATTATTTCAAGATATGAGACCACCTCTCTTTTCTGGAGGAAAATTGAGCCCCAGATATGTCAGTCCGATTGAGATTATGGAGAGGATCAAGAATGTAGCATACAGATTGGCTTAACCAGCTCATATGCAAGGAGTGCAAAATATTTTCTACATTTCTTCATTGAAGAAATATATTGTAGACCCAATTGATATTCAGCCTGATCTAACCTATATTGAGAAGCCTTAAACAATTTTGGATTATGATGTGAAGAAGTTGCGGAACAGAGAGATCCTATTTTTGAAGATTCACGGGTCGGAAAAAGATAATACTTAAGAGAAGATCTCTGAGATGCAAGAAAAATATCCACAACTTTTCAATTGAGGTATGTTCACTTTCATGTTTATTTTTTTCAAAATTCGAGGATGAAAGAGATTGTAATAACAGAAATTAAAAAATAAAAGAAAATTAAATAATAATAAACAAAAATAAAATATATAGAAGAATTGTAGACAGTTTGAGGAGATGCATCCCCTGATAGAAACATATTGTTTGTCCCTTCGAAAGTCTTATCATTCGATACAATCGAACGCTCAAGCGAGAAATAGCGAGAAAGATCAAGAAAGGAGGTTGTGCCCTAGCTGAGTAAAAAAGAAGGCCCCGTTTGGGGTAGCTTATAGGCACGGGCGGCGTTTGAAAATGTCATTGCATCGTTTATTTCTTACGTTTGAGAAACTTATTAGAAAAAGCAGTTTACATTTACTTAATAAACGAGCCGCGGGATTGACCTCACAGTCTGCTTCTTGAATCCAAGTCGAACGGATTTTTCTTCCCAGAGCCCTCTGGTATCGTCCCTCGCCTCCCACGAGCTTTAACGCTCGCTTCGTACCCTTGCCATTTTGTTTGTGAAGTTGGGGCATGCAGATTGTGGTGCTAGTGCTACTGTTTAAGGTTTCTACACGGTGAAATGGACAATGATGCGGTGCTCCGCTCCTGCTCTAATGGTGGAGGTCGGTCTTTGTTCCTTCTCGTTGAAGAAGGTACTTGCTACCTACGCTTATGGTATCATCAGCATTGCTGGTCTGCTGTTATCGAATTGGAAGTTTTTTTATCGAGATTTTTCTCAGTGATTCACTCCCATGATAGTGCCTTCAGGGTCCGGTGCAAATCAGATTGCTAGGGTTGGGAGGTTCGATTTCTGTCTTTGACATCACTTGTTTTTAATTAAAGTTTTGGAGTTTTATGTACTATTTTAAGTTTAAATTGACACTCTGAGTTTACTCACAATGTGTATATGAAACGTATATGAATATTATAAGATATTGTTTATAATTGTGTAAAATGAAATAATAGTAGTTTATTGAGAACTTAAAATGGATTTCAAGTTATATCAGAATAGAGTGATTTCAAGTCGAGTACAGCCGACTTGAATTAATTTTGATTTTGAGTTGATTTGAAAATCCATATTTTGATCAAAGCTCTTGAACTTGACTCTATAGCAGCCGCTTTAGATTTTTCTGAAGAATAAAGTTTCAATGAGCACTCTTATGATTGGATTAGTATCTATAACTGTCGTTTGGATTTTAAGCGTAAATTCAACAGGTGTAATAACATTAATAATGGTTAAAAAAAGTTATATTGGATTGAAACAGGTGTAATAATGGATTCAAACCGAGATCAAAGGAGAGAAACCGAAGCAGGCGACCCTTCCATTCGGTGTATGAGGGAGGTCCTACACTTGTGCTCTATTGGAGTGAGACGGACGAGAACGAGGAAAATGGGGAGCCGAAGCTTGCGTGCATGAGCTTAGGGCAGCTGGCTAAGACTTATAAGGTAAAGATTTGAGAATTATAAAATGTTATCTATATATACATATATATATATATATACATACCATATATATATATATATATATATATATATATATATATATATATATATATATGGTATGTATATATATATATATAGTATGTATGTGTGTGTTTAAATGCAATATAAAATTTAATCGGAATTTTAATATAGTGATTTCGCTTTAAAAGAGAAGTTGGAGGAGAGTGCGAGTTAGGGGGTTCATATGTTAATTAAACAAATTATTCAAATTTTTATATACATATATATAAATATTTAATGTTAAGATAAAGTTTACTTGAATAAGGAGGTACTTGAGATTGGGGAATTATAGTTTTGAAATTTAAAGGAGAAAAGAGGAAACATGTGCAAACAAGCAAACCAATCTTATTAAAGAAATGAATAATATAATTAGTTATATGTCATTTTAATTGTATGTCAATAGATATATTAAGTATTTTTTTAAGAATAAAATTCTTATCAAATGATTTGCACATTTAATTAGTATAGGTTGTTGTCCAAAGAAGTAAAGTGAAGGGGCAGGTATTTCAGAAGTCTTTTAATAATAAATGTGAGTAATTATTTTCTTATATGCATTAAATTTAAAGTTTACTAAATAAAAAATTTATTTGATGCTTTAGTTAATTATTTTATGATTGTATACATGTTTCAGCTTAAAAATAAAAGAAAATAAATGGAAAAAGGGAAAATGGATGTTTAATATCTTTAAAGAAGATAATTTAAATAAAAAGAAATAAAAGGTAATTTTTTAAGTTATATAGAATTACTCCCAAATAATACTGGTAGATGATGCAACATACCAGTGTCGTTTAAGGAAATGGTAAAGGTGCACTTTTGGGTGCAATTTGAGAGTACCTTCAGAAATAATTTTAAGGGTATCTTCACAAACATTTTTAGAGTTTCTACGGGTACATTTTTAAGAAACCTTCAGATATGACAGTAATCCTATTATGACTTGTAAAAATATTAAAAACGGTAAATACTATGAAAATTGATAAATTCAAAGTCTTAATGAAATTAACTGTATTTTTTATTCGTCATTCACGCATAACATAACATAACATAAAGTTTAATGCATATTAAATTATAATTTTTCATTAAGTTGTACTTGCAGTTGCAATTAATGGTTTCTTTCAAAAAAAAAGTTTTAAGCCTATATCTAATCGAAGAGACTTGATTTACCGGAGGAGGACCACTGATGCTATATATTTTTTATGGCAGTTCCTCCTTACTGTTTCTTTCAAATATTGATATACTGTTTAGTACTGGCTTGAGTGGATGTTATTGTTTCTGGATGCTTTTGATTTATTACAGTTTGTGGATTAGTGACTCTTTTATATGTATTAGAAGTTTTCAAAATGTGGAAAGTTAGATGTTAAGACCATCCGACCGCTGTACCCGCCTTAGTTAATTCTAAGTACGGGTTGGGTCGTGACAAGCAGGACCAGCCATGGATGTCCAAATGGGCCATAAGTTTGGGGAGCTGATATTAGACACAGGACAATCCCGAATAAGAGAAATTTAGACATTTCATATCCATAGACTCAACTCTGAGTTGCCCCTATTAAGGGACGGCTCGCATGTCAGAGATGTGGCCCTTTTGTGCCACGTAGGGAAGATTACGGACCCGTTTGGGGCGGCGGTTTTCGCGCGGTGCAGGGAACGACCGCGAATGCAGCCATTTGGTTAGGCAGGAGGAGAGTGGCGAGACGCCGTTTCGAAATGCGGGTCGGGATCGAACACAGCAACTCGCGCTCAAGCGAGCATTATCTGCGCTGCCCCACCCCATTCGACACTACTTTCCCTTCCCCGATGTTCGGCGCCTGAAATCTACGTGCTCCTCTACTGTTCGACGAAGCCATCCTCATTCCACGCCCAAAACCCTCATTGCTCCTCTATTGTTCGATGCCCGAAACCCTCATCCCTCTACCATTCAACGCCTTCCCCTATGTTCGAATCTCCTCTGTAGTTTGAATCCTTCCCCAGTGTTCGACGCCGAAACCCTCGCGTGTCCCTCGTCCCTCCCGGATTCCGTCCCTCGTCCCTCGCGAAGGCATGCATAGTTACTGCTGCAGAATGCAACATTCCAGTGATCGACAACTGGTCCAAAATCCAGCAATTTCCTTGTTGGGAGAAGTCTTTCTTAAGGTATTGAAATCTTTCCCAATTTACAGGTCTTATTGATTTTATTTGTTCGACCAAATTTTAGTGCTATCTTTCATCGCGTATCTTTTTAATCATTGCGCAACTAAGACAACTATTTGTTTGTCTGTCTCTACGGTCATTGACACCGCAATTTAAAACTTTTAATTTCTTCTGTAGGCTTAAACTTAAAAAATGAATGCTTTCGTTTTATAGAATAATTTGATGACACATAAAGAATGAGAAAATCTTCATTATGATGTTGTGAAGTGAATAGTTAGCAATTGAGAATAACATTTTCTGCTCATGCTAGTATGAATTTAAGGGTGGATATATGACGCAAAATTCAAGTATCATCATAGTCAATATCATTATCCCAACTATTTGGGTAGCTGCCATAATTAACGAAGCATGCTTATTATTTATAAGAAGTCATCTTGTTAACCTCGTATCATTAGCCTCATCTTATCTCAACTTTTTTAGTTGAATGCTTAAAATGAGGTTGTATAACTTTTGTGATGTTCTAAAGTGAGTGTCTTCTTCTGAAGTATCAAAGATATGACTATGACAGTTATGTTATGAACAACATTACTAAACAGAGGTAAAATGATCATTTGTCTGAAACAATTTGCACATACAATGTTTAAAGTTGTTTTCAAACAATTAAATAAATGTAATGATAAGTTTTCCCAAAGAAGAACTTCCCCACAAGTAGCTACTCGAGGCCGCTAAGCTCGTGACTGCCCAAACGGACACCTTACATGGAGTTATTCAGATGTTACATTCAATTCAACATGGTAACCATCATCAAATATCCAGACATGAGGGATGAACCCCATCTGAGAAACTTGTCTTAGGAGCTTGATGTGGAGTAAAATTCCTCAGTGAGATTCAGGTCCTATCAGTGATGAAGAAGAGGGCTCTTCTGAGTGGTTGCTAGTGAAAGTGGAGGAGCCTGCCACAGATTTCAACCCAGAGTTGACTTTTCCTCGCATATTGGCTTTATCAGTTTAGAAATAAGATGGCTCGATAACTAATTAGTGAGAATACTCGTCTATCTACAATGTCAACTCAGATTGTGACAAAAAGGACAGATACCTATTATATCAGAATATGTTGTGGAATGACAACACATAAATAATCGACCACCTAGGAGATTGCAATATCTCTGCTGCCATCAATGTGGCAAACTTGGCTCCGTGCTATAAAGAATCAGAAGCTTTGACTAATGAAGTTGAAGCTCCCCAACCTCGAGGACGCAGTATTATAGCAGCTACAATACCGCAGACAAAGCTCCTATTTGACCACTTACCTTTTCTATTTCCTTCATATTCTAACTACAAGTACTTATTATAAATACGTTGTTTATTATCTTAAGGTTAGGCTTTCATGAGTTTTATTTCAGATTTCTGTCTAGACAGCCGCCGGCATCTGCTTTCTCCTTTGAGAGTTGTATCCAAGTAATTGGGTGGTGCTCCAACTGTATATTTATGACAAGGTGGTGATTATCTTCCTCTTATCCCCTTCCACATCTTTCCACATCGCTCCCTGCCACTGTACCTCACTGCAATCGCCCGCAGCATCATCTTGATTGCTATTTTCTGTAGTTCTAGCCACCACAGTGCCTTCTCCTCCATTGTCCTCATTGCCCTCACTATCCAGTCCTCCACCTTCGTTGTCACAGCACGCAACGCCTTCCCTTTGTTGTTTTCCTACCATCCAGCTGCCTCAAACAGCAAAACTACTGTTGTTTGGACTGTCGTCTCATCCTGTCCTGTTGTTTCAGCTACCCCTAACCGTGCCACCTTTGATTCACAGACGGAAACCCCTTCCCTACCTTGTCGTCACCTCTACGAGCCCCCTAACTGTCACCACCATCACCCGGGATCCGCCCTAACGCGAGTTGTGTTTCGTGTGTTGTATTTTCCTCTTCAAGTGTATTGATTGTAATCAGGTATTTACTTCTGGTAATAATATTTAATTTTCCTAATGTGATTTAAGTTAACTCCGATATCACATTCACTTATGAGTAATATAAAAAATCATCATAATCCCTTTCAAAGCATGTCAAACCCACACCATTACAAGAATTATATCATTGAATTTCATCCTATTGAAGAGATTTTATATGATGAATATTCTTTGGTAATTAATTAGATGTGAAATCTAAAATATAAACCAATACATGACTTGGTTTAATCTGATCTAAACCTACCTTAGATCATGTTCATTATTAATGAAACAACATATGCTTGAAAAATACTTAAAATTTTAAACTAAATTTAAAACTAAGGAAGAGATCATATATGAACTTAAGCTTCTATTAGAGATTAAATAATTCCTAAATGTCAAATTTGACAAATTTTGTTACTTATAGTTCATGAATCAACTAAGCAATCTGAGTAATTCTTAAAATATAACTATTAATATTTTTAGTATGTTGACAGATTAGAATAAATATATTTTAGTTTTGTTTCTAAATTTTATGATTCACAAATTCATAAAAAGAGCCTAATAAAGAGTAAAACTCTGTCAACATTTCCAAATATTTATTGATGAAATTTACTTTAAAAAAAACTGAAAATTTATGATTATATCTGAATAAATTTAAAGGTATACAAACAATCACAATTTACTTTTAAAACATTTGGGTACAACAATAAGAACCTCAAAACTTAGGTTGATAGCCTGTCGTGCATTGAGTTTGCCTTCAATAGAGTCCCAAGCTCATCCACAACAAAGGCACCATTTAAAGCTTGCTAAAGGAACTTGCAAAAAGTCTCTTTTATATACACTTCTTCTACACTGTTAATGATGGGATTGAAGCAAAACAGGACATCCCCAAAATTTATACATTGGTGGAGAAGCAACTGCATAATACCCAATAGAAATAGAAGAAACAAATAATGTCCATTGAGTTTAGGCCGATTTCTAACCAGGAGATCTTGCATGATTATATACTTAAGCAAGAATCTCCTCCTAGGAGAAAATAAGAAGTTGATGTCAATTAGGCATGACCTTTTCAAATTGTAGGAACATCAAACTACCGCCATAAATGAAGATATAGTAAGAGTAAATGTGGAGAATTTGAGCTCTTCGAACCTTCAATACTTGAAAAAAAAATCCTATTTGATATGGATGATCTACTCTTAGAGTGAAAAATATCTTTTAGAACTAAACATCCAGTTAGAGCAAAGGATTAACACCACCACAATGACACCAAAGAAGACATTCCATATTGGCCTGTAGGGAGAATTCCAACTACAGGGATGAGTCGGGGAGGGTGGTGGCTGTTGGAGAATTTCCAACGGCCGGAAGAAGCTGGGGTTTGTTCCCACGCTCTGATATCATGTAGAAAGGTAAAAAAAATTGAATTCTATTATTTCTTAATGATCAAATTACAACTCTTCTTCTTGTATAATAAGTAAAGGCTAGGGCAAGCATAATTCCTATCATTACAACTTACCAAAGATACAACAACTAAAAAAGAAAATACGTACAACAAAAAAAGAAAATAATAAATCTAAAATAGGAAACTCTGAATTCCACAATGCCCAAATAAGTTTATTATGACTCTTCGCTTATCCACTATTAACATCATGTAATGAGATTTGCATCCCTTAAAGTTATGGGATTTGTGTTTCTAAATAGATTGAAGTAGTTGCTAATTTTGATTGTAAAGTAAAGGGCTTTGTGGTTATAAATGGGAGTTCACGAAGCATATAAAATTCAATTATTTTGATATTTCACTTGTGAGTTATATTTACTTGAATGTTGATTGGATATAATTCTTTCTACGATTATGAATTAGATATTACAAATTTTTGGAGAAACCATCTCCTTGACATGAGCCTTTGATTGAAATTTGGTGATTTCTTCCATTGCTCAATTTCTATTCTCTAAAATTAGCAGTTCTTTGCTTTTGATTCATTATTTTCAAATCAAGTATAATCTGGCTTCTACGATTGTGGTTTCAATATCTAATCAAACATGTGATTCTTTTATAATCCTTAGTTTCTATGTGAGATTTATATTAGATGATGGCAAAATTGTCACTTGAGGAATTTGCATATCACTAACTTTTATCTAAAGTGATAATTAAATGTCTGAATTAGAAGCTGACATTAATAAATTTGATCCTGTGCATGTGATTTTCTGTTATCATAATCTAAATATTCATTAGCAAACCTTGAATCTTAAACGTATGTTACAAGTTTAATTTTTTGTGGATCATGCCTACGGGGCAAGATGGTTCCTTAAACAATATAGCATCAAATTTCCACGGTGCTAACCATCAAGTAGCGGCATGCTAGTTCAAAATTTTCTAGAACAAAAATGTCGCTATTTTTATTAGGAAAAACACAAGACTAATCATCAAATTGCAGCACACGTTTGAAGCTAGACTAAAACATTCATTCTAATCATTGGCGAATGTCTCAATCCATGCAAGAATTGCAAGCCTGTCATAATAGAAAGAAAATATTGTAGAACTAATATTTAAAGTGAAAGCGTGTGATGCTAAACCAAACAAAAATCTAAGAGCCTGATGAACTTTAAAAAAATATTGAACCAGCGGAAGCAAAGGAAATAACCTGCCAGTACGCAGCACTACTTCCTCAGTTTCTTTAATAAGATCTTCTGTTAAGATGGGACCCTCCTGCATGTTAGTGAGAATGTAAAATTAGAGAAGAAAATATAAGAACACAGGCACTTGGAGACCATTTTTTCTAAAAGTGGTACCTGTGTAACTGGAGAACATATGGGTTCGCCAGTTTCCACCATTGTTAAATTTTCAGACAGATGATCAACACCAAGTCTAAGAATATACTCTCCAGTGATGAGTCTAGCATATCTCACGCTATTTAATTTCTCAGGGGAGTAAAGCAAATCATTTTTGGCTAGACTAGCTTCCCTTATTACAGAATCCAACGACTCAATAGCAGCATTTCGCTTTAGCTTCCTAGAAATACAACAATTAACCACCTGCAATTGCTGATGCAGCAGACAAGAGTCTAAATCAGGATTTGCATCCAGTGACATACGTGGAACTGGTAATCCTTCAGTCCATCGTCTCCTAAGCTGCAGCATAAAATGTGAAGTACTCCAATTAGAAGATTAAAAAAAAAATCATTTTAAATATCAAACCAAATTCTACTTTATTAACCATAGATATTGAAAGCCACCATAAAAAAAATGTGAACTAGCACAACTTAGTGAGATTGGATGAAATATACGATGAAATTGATCAAACAAGGTGTATGACCTATAAGTTATGCTTAATATCCTCAATGAAAGCCATTTAGAGAGTATTTTGTCAGAAGCAACTGTTGCTCGGAAGTAAAAATACTTTCAACAAATACGAATGAAGATCAATTGTTTAAGTTTTTCTAGTCTTTAAGTAAGATTATATTTTTATCTCATTTACCAGCAACACATTGCATCTAAAGTTGGAAAACTTCTTAATTAATATGCCCTTTCAAGCTTATGAAAAACCTCAACTTCTTTAATTCCTGTAAGAAAATCCATGTCAGAACGTTGAGAAATTATCTGTAAACTCAACAACCAGATAATAGGATTGGTTTCATTATTTGCCGAATTGGCTATATTAATCTGTATTTTATATTCACGCTTGTTAAATCATGACTAACGTATTAAATATATTTTGCACTAATATTTTTTATATTTTTTATCCATTTTATAGGAGATAAGCCTATGACTTTTACCTTCTATTGTACATGCCTATACTACCTTTATTTATCATCAGTACCTCATCTTCAATTAGTAATATGGTAGGACCTTCATATACTCTTATCAATCTACAATTCTTAATTTTATAAGACATCCATTGACATTATAATTTTTGCCAAAAATTTTGTTATTAGCAACTTCATTATTGCCGACACTCAGTTCCATTAGGTATAACTGATCTAATCCAAGGTTTATAAAATTTATAGTATGATAATATTCTCTTATAACAGAAAAATGTTGAGGCACTTCCTCATTTTAATCAACAAAAATTAACTTATCCACCTATATATCCACTTTCTCCTATATAATAAATCCAATAGTACATGAAACTAGATCAGAAGAAAAATCTGCAATTAGAAAATGAAATCAATATCCTCTCCAATGAATTAAAAAAGGTAACTTACTTCAGTGACAACCCATCCCCAAAAAAATGCCATTTTCTGAAGGGATTTGAAGCCTCCAATAACTTCAGCAAGTTTGACTGTAAAGCTCTCAGGCGGTGCGCCTCTGATGTCCTTAGGCATAAATGTGACAGGAAGGGAAGTTAAACCAGAACCACAATTCGTATGGGCACAGGGTTTCTCTGTGAATATCTTGCAGGAATTATAAAAAATGTAAAGAACCATCAAAGGAACAAAAAAGAAAGCCAACCTAAATCAAATAAAAACTGTATCTTGGCGTGAAGCTCATCATCATCAGAAAAATCAGAAAATGAATTGTCATCCTTTTCACGAAGAACCAAGGACTTAACAGCAGAAAAGCTCAAGCCAGATTTTTCCTTGGTTGGCAATGGATCCTCAACTAAATTCAAAACATTTCTTGAGCATAGAAAATTTTTCCCAGCCCTGTTGCAAAAGAACAGAGGTTCTAAGATATCGTTATTCCGAAGCACATGACACAATGAACGGTCATCTAGTGCATATGGGGTATTTCTTCTGAATCACAAATTGACTGGACAAATGGACAAGATTGAACAAATATCGGATTAAAAAATTATATTTTACAGAAATATCTTACTCATAAGCTTCAGCAAGCCGCCTTAGAACAGAAGCTGGAGGAATTGTTAACTTGTTAGAGAAATTATGTACATATTGGCTTGCGGCAGAGCACGCTTCAGAAATCTGCAAGTACGAAAAATCATTACACGAAAAAGAGGCCACTAGCAAATTTCTCTTCACTGCATGGAGTGCACTGATGTAGAAACACACATGTCTATCAATAAGTATAGAAATGTAAAGAACCCAATTAAGGCTGCGGGGTATTGTCAAAAAACGAAAGAATAAAAAGAAAAAGGATACTAGTGGTTTTAAATGTTGACATAGTTTAAATAAAATGCTAAAACAATACAAATAAAACCTTTTCATTTATCAAAACCTTATTAACTCAAATTCACCAGGTATAGTATAATAATGATATTATAATGACATGGTGTCATTGACTGCTTCAAAATAAATTAAAATACTTGAATCTACAAAACAAAACTAACTTAAATTAGCATACATTAAAATATCATGATGGAGTTCATCTAGAAAGAAGTATCAGACTCTCAGTTCTATCTGCATGTTTTTTAAAATTCAAAGTCACAGGTATAATGAGATGCATCTTTCTAATTTGCTAGTAGAAGAAGAACAAGGCAGCACAGAGATTTAATAGTATTGGAAGATGTAAAGTGTTTCATGCCACAGAAAATTATTAATGAAAAAATAAAGGCATGTAATATGCCGTGGCAATTTATCAAATTTGAGCCAGTAAAAGCACTTATTGCATATAACATTAAGAAACCAATAATTTTTCTATCCTTCAGCACCAAAACTACCTTCATCTACCACTCCAACAAGATCCAAGCAGCTCCCTTTGAAGAGATCAAACAATTAGTCGAGAAGGTGATGAGATATTTGTTTAAGGACTCTAAAACATTTATTTGCTTGAATTCAATTACTTATTAAACAAGTAAGAGGACCGTAGCTAAAAGAAGAGACATTTATCATCAAGTTTCAAGCTTATTATATACAACAACAACAACAAAGCCTTAATCCCACTAAGTGGGGTCGGCTACATGAATCCTTTTTCTCCATTGCGTCCGATTTAGTGTCAAATTTTCGTTCAATTCTAATAAATTAAGATCATTTTTTATGCAATAAGCCCAAGTTTTCCTAGGTCTGCCTCTGCCTTTCTTAACATAAGTTGTATTTAAAACATCTACTCTCCTAATCAGATCATCAGGTGGTCGACGTTTAATGTGACCAAACCATCTAAGGCGACTCTCTCTAATTTTATCCGTCACTGGTGCAACTCCAACCCTTTTACGGATATATTCATTTCGCATTTTGTCTTTAAGAGTAAAGCCACTCATCCACCTAATCATTCTCATCTCGGCAACACTTAACTTAACATTATGCTTCTCTTTTAAAGTCTCAAGCTTATTATATATCCTTATTTTTTTAAATAGCTCAAAAAATGTCATACTAAAACGAATAAGAGACTGCCTAGTCCAATGAATCATGAATAGAGTTTTCTCTGGGATTTAAAGTAGAAACTGTATGCATCTACAAGATATAAGTTTACAGATATAGAACTTCATTCATCAGCAGTCAAGGTGAGGTTTCATATGCAAACCAAAGGATCCATAAGTTTTATCAAGGTAAAATAGTTAATCTTGTCGAGTCAGAGGGTCTAGGAATTGAAAATCAGAAGAAAATTGAAAAGTCTCTATCTTTAACTCTAATGAGTTATAGAAAGCTTTCACATTTCCTCCCGGTATTAGAATCTAACATTCTACAGCAGCTCTTCCCAAACCCAGGTTACACACTTAAAATTTATTTTTATTCTCGGTAAACAAGCTAGTAGGCATTCTTATCAAAATAATTTTAGGTTTGTCCATTTGAGAGGTAATCATATACCCTGTGCCTCAATAGACACATATATATAAACTCTGTTTTTCTTTAAAAAGAACAATCATTAGGAAAAAATTCATGGAATAGAAAATCTAAAAGTGAATAATTTACTCTTTCCAACTTCCCATTCAAGGCAATCGCAAATAACACACACACAAAAAGAAAAGAAAAAAAAAGTTCACATCAGTTTCTCTGTAAACTTAATCATACTTCATTATAATTCCGCCACCTTTGAAAGGTGATCATACACCATAATTTGGGAGACTTTTAGTAGCACGTTATCTCTGCTTGTCATGGAAGGATAATAGTCATATTCAATTAGTAATTATATGGTTTGATATCATACTAAAAGTTTCACCATAATATCCAATTATATGCTCCCGAAAATTAAGAACTCCAATTCAAAAACTCAGGCTAACAACTTCTAAAATTGTAAATGCATCAGGATTTTGCACGAACAAGGTCAAGTTGAGTTTCTGTAATGTATGTGTTAACAATAGAGCTAAAACAAGGCCAAAACCTTGGCTTGCAGTAACATGTAAAGAAAGAAAACAGATTTGCACATAAGCAAAAAGCTGGAAAAAGCAACATATTCATTACATCTTCAATATAGAATGCAGATTATAGCATACTATATAATCAAAAACGCCGATCAGAAATAATCACATACTTGTTATGCTGAACAATGCCTTTTTAAGGTTGCCCATCAATTCATATGTAGCAACGTTAAAAACTGATCTTTAAAAAGAGCATGCTAAATGTTCCTGAAACCTAGCAGAGTAAGTTAAAGGCAAATAAACATGCTAAAAATCTTCAAATCCATCACATTCAAGTTGAATTCCCATAAAAGCATCTGAACTCATAATCCAAAAAATTCCAAAAAGGAATCTATTTCCAACTTACAGCACAGTTATTGAGCTTCGTGATAAACATTTCTACAATTCAGTTCAACAAAAAAGCATGTGTACCAAAAAAAAAAATTTTAAAAAAAAAAGAATAAAGATAACCAAAACAAAAATGAAGACAAGAAAGTGATGGTGCGTTGATCTTGATTCAAGAAAAGTTCCAACTGATTTTTTTTTTTTTTTCAACTGCAAGCATGGCATACACATAAAGTTAAAGTTCCAAACGAAAATAATGATAAATTCACCTCATGCCTTGGCCTGATAAGTCCATCATCTCCAGCGGATACCCGGCCCTCCATTTTCTTGAAATCCTTCTTCCCCTGCCAATCGACATCTGCAGCAAAACCAACATCAGAAGCTACTCCAGAAGCAAGATTCTCCGAGCATTAAATTCTACCACGATCATTCTTCAAGTCCGCCTTGATCTCGGTGAGGACCTTCTCAGCTCGGGCCGCGGCGGAGTGTAGGGCGGTCTTCGCCCTAGACACGAAAGAGAGTGCAGGGAAGGAAGCGCCGCCGACAATCGCTGCCCCTTCGACGGCTGTGGAGGAGCTCGACTCCATTGGGTCGTCGTCGGTATGGATTTTCATAGTCTCCTGCGCTACATTTATGTAAAAATGTCTGAGCAGAGAGTGGGATGGGATGGTAGCGCTGCAGAAATTAGTAATTAAATTGCTAATTTAAAAACCCTTTAGAATATTCAAAGACGATTAAATAAATGTATGTGGATAGCAATAGAGGAGTTTAATCATTCTGAAAATATATTGTAAGCGGAACGATACGAAGTATATATAATAATAGGATAATTTTTATTTAAAATCATAAATTAGAGGATATTTAAATATCTTTTAAAATATATTTTTTTAATTGTCTTATATTTTTATTGCAGGTTAAGACAATATACTTTTCATTTGATTAGATGGTACAATATTAATTCGTTCTCATGTTAGAGGTAAAAATAGTGAGGGTTAATATAACATTTATGCAATAATGATCAAGAGATGGAGAAATTATTGCATCAAGAGTCATGATGTAGTTTTATATCATGACTTCAATCAGAGTCTGATAGATATACATGTCAAACCCCAATTTAATACATGCATGAGTCTGTCTATACACGTGGCAGACCCTGATTGGAGTTATGTAGTAATATTTTTTTCAACTGATGACAGTTAGATGATGGTGGTCTAATGATAAAAGTTATTAATAATAGTCTATAACATTGGTCTTGGTATATAACACTCGAGTTCTTAAGAGCTCGAGGCTTTTCCTAATTTCAAGTTCAACATCCCAACATATAAAAGTTAAAACTTTAGTTTTAAATTATATATTGATATTTTAATTATTTTATTCAAAATTTCAAAATCTTATATCAAAATACTCGTTTTAATTTATTTGATCACAACTTATTTATTTAACATCATCTAAGTATATTAATGATCTTATAAATCGAATAATGTTGAGTTAATTTGATTTCTCTGATCGAGAATCAAAATTCAGATTATACTACTTTTAGTGTCTAGTCAAGTTATCTATTTTCACTATAAATTTATTAAAAATGAGAGGTGGTTGATGTTAAATTTAATTACAAGATTTTTTAACTCAAAATTTATATTGAGATTTATCCTTGCTCATGTGATGTAAAGACTGTTTGAGCAGCTTCAGTTTATTAACAATCTGTTGATAAGTTGATTAAAAATAATCTATTGATAAGCTAGGTGCGGTGGCTATTACAAAATTTTATTTTTTTAGAAAAGCTAGACCACAGTCAAAAAGTTGTCACTGCATCTAGATAGATGTGGTGTGAAAAATCTATTTTCTTCGTTTTGAAAACGCATAAGCTGCAAAAATGCATTTTATGCAAACAGATCAAGTGCGTTTTCAAAATGCCACCGCACCAAATAAGCTGCCCCAAACGGAAAAATAATGTATCCTTTTTATAAGAGGGTGGAACCAAACAAATTTATTACGTTAAATACTTTTATTTTTTTAAAAGAACTAAGTAAAAAAATTATTGTGAGAGGATATAAAATTAGTTATTTATTTATAATAATTCGGGGCATTTTCATACATATCACCCAATTCCTTTGTTCTTGCATATTTAGTCCGGAAAATATCACAATTTTAATTTAAAGAAAAAAAGTAAAATACATCTTGTAATACATAAGTAAAGTTGTATGTATTTATGAATTAAAATTTAATATTAAATATATAAATACATAGAAATTGAGTGGTTTGTATGTAAATCTTCCTCACTATTTATTTATTTTACAAAATATTAACGAAAAAAAATTAAATTAGAAGACTTATAATTACTCATTTGGAAGACTTTTCAATTCCACCCTTCTCTTTCATTTAGGGCAGAGAGAGAATGAAACAAACCAAGGATTAATTAAAAACGGACTTAAGTCAGTCAATTAATTTATTTAATCCAAAATCATAGGTCATAAGTGGACCTGATATCCTGTTTAGCTGTTTTATGAAATGTATTAAAAAAAAATAAAAATAAAATAAAATAAAATAAAAAAACTCACGTCAAAGAAAAGAAATATTGGGTTGCTTGCGCCCACAAAGGGTTTGCCAAGTCAAAGAAAGGCGATTCAGTTGACTTTTTTCGTGAATATTTTCAAAGGAGCATTTACATCCATATCACAGTTTTTATGTATTTACAAATTTAACATTTCATATTTATATTCATAACCCTCGAACATTGAACATCATATTAAAAAGGTCATCATCGTCATCATTTTATAGGTAAAATATTTGATTTATAGCACCGGTGTGTTAATAGTGTAAATATAAATACATAAAAATGATAAGCTGATTGTTTAGTCGTCGGACTGGACGTTAAATAATAAGTTTACGCGTCTTTTAATTAAAAAGTATGTGTTGACTTGATCTTAACATTATTAAATTATTTTAAATGGATATATAATGTTACGAATTAATATATATATATATATATATATATATATATATATATATATATATATATATATGTTTGATTCTATTATGCTTTTGTGAACATCGCCGAGGGTTAAGAGTCGAGCGAATAAGAGAAAAGAAAGTAGGACGGGCCAAGAATTCGCTATAGAGAAAACTCGGAGGGGAGAGAGAGTTCATCCCCTTTATTCGTCTCCAATTTATAGGAGCGTATTTTGTATAATTATATGAAGTAGGTAACAGTTATGGAAACTGTTATTACATGATTAATGTTATAATTAATTATACAGATTTTATATCACATATTTATTACAATTTGAATTCTTAACATAATGGTAATTGGTTGGGTTGACTTGTCTGAGTTTGCTGATTGAGATGACCGGCCAAATAAAGACTATTCCTTCTAAAGTATGTGTTGGTCGGTCGAGGCGCTCGGTTGTATGGAGATTTCGCTCGCCGTGGGTCAATTGGGTTGCATTCATGACTCGTTGATCAAACTCTTTGTCATTGTGTGTCAGCTAATCTTAATCGTGCGATCAGTCGTTGATTGGTTGGATGCGATCGTTCGACTGTTATTTGGACTGTCTAGTAGCTTTGAGGTTCGTGCTCCTATTTATGATGTATATATATTAGTTCCCTGAGTTTTCCTGTTTCTTGATAGTAATAACTACAATAAAGACGAAGAAATTTTTTAAACAATTGTTAGCATTAAATTCATTGATTGATTGAACATTTGATTCCTTTAGATTTCGTGCCATGTGTGCTCTATAAATGGGCACGAACCGAATCTTATATCATTTGCCATCAGTTTCTCTTTTTACAGTTGCAATGCATTGTGACTGACGGTTCGAAACGGTTTGTTGTGGATCCTCAAAGGTAGGCGAAAGGCGGGGTTTTGGATCTCTTCCTCCACAAAAAGGGAGATGAAGGAAAAACGGGCAAGGGTCGAGCCTAATTTGGTTGACGTAGTCAGCTCATATAATGACGCTAAAGTTCAATCATTGAGGAGGCCTCGTCAAGAGGCCTTGGAGACTAGTTTGGGCTTGAATGTCTAGGGCCAGCCAATCTTTTTGGCTGAGGCGAGCAAAAAGGAGCTGGAAGGAGTGGTTACCATGAACCTTCCTTAACCGTTGCTACAAGAAAGCGGGGGTACCTCGACATAAGAGGGAGAGGACTTTAAGACTCTCTCTTCCCTAGAAAGATTCATATAGATGAATTGGCCAGTCAAAGGATCATTAGGACGGCGGGACGTCGAAAAATGTGGCGAAATCCGTTTCTTCTGCGGTGGTCAGTCCGCAGGTCGTAGATGTTGGGTTTTTGCTGCTATCAGCTCTGACTGTTCATCCACTGCCCGACCCCTCGCCCACGATAAATTTCCAACTAGTGAGACCAGCAGGAGGAACACCGCCCCATAAAATCACGAAAATGCGGGCTGGCAAGACCGAATCGTCAGTGACGTAGGTCGGCTCTCCTGAGGGAGTTTTCGGGGGTTCGACTGCGAATATTGTGTAGGAGCTATTCATTCACCTTGATGTTGAAAGTAGTAACTTTATGGATGAAGCTTGTCGCTCCTCGAGGTGGGCCGACTTAGGTACTGCATGAGATGGAGGCGCTCCGCTAGTTGTCAGATCTGATGAGGTCCAACCAGAAAGCTAATCGAGTGGATCATATTAGGTTAGACAGAGAGTTGGTTCTCTGAACGTTGAGGGGCCATGTCTCCTCCAAGGTCTTGGAAGACCCCTTTATCAAACACTACGTTTGAGGGTTGTAATAATGTTATTCGTAGTAAATGACATTTCACTAAATTTTGAAATGATGTTTAGTGTGCCAATTATCATTATGTGATGCTTCGTTTTACGTATATGCCTTATAGATAGGAGAAGAGGTCACTTCTTTTTACGTTACGGACTTTTAGTTTCCTTTCTTATCCTTTAGTCTTCTCTTTTCCCCTCGTCCCTCAGTTGATTCTGCTTTTTCCTTGTGAGATGGCCCCCAAATACTCCCCTACTCTGTTCGGTTCGGTCAGGGGCACCGGATATTCATTACTGACGGAGGACAAGGTGATAAAGCTGTAGGGAGGTATGTTATCGATGACAACATTGGTCTTCGGAAGTTGCTCGGGTCGGTGTTAGCAATAAATCTTTTGGATAACGACATGCTCTTCTATCGAGAATAGTTCAAATATAGCCTCTAGTTACCTCTGTGTCGCAGGCTCCAGAGTTCCTTCAATACATATGGAGTTTTTTGACGCAAGTAATGCCAAAATCCATAGCCTCGATCACGTCTTTTAGTCTTTTATGTCGGCGGGAGAATCTTGCGTGGTCGATCACCTCTTTAGATGTTTTTTTTTCTCGTTTAAGGTCAACAGGGAGGGTTAAGCAATATTTTCGACGAGCAAAGAACTCCACTTGATGGAGTGGAGAATAAAATAAAGGACTAGAAGAAGAAGTTCTTGGCAGGTTCTTGTTTGGGTGCCTGGGGAATCCAAATTGAGTTGTCAAGGTGTACGATGTCCAAACCGGGGTCTCTTTCAGAGAGCATGATCGTTGCCTTAGAGATGCTGACTGGTTGTCATTAAACCACTCTTAGAAGATTTACGAAAATATATGAAAGGTAAAACAGATGCTGACACTAGCAAGCCTATACTTGAATCGAGCGTCTTAACAAGATGAATCCAACGAGCCCAATATCACTCAATTTCGACATCATTAAAACATCAAATTTTCATTAAATGATGTTTGATCGAAGGAAACTCTCTGAACTGTACGATAAAAATGGTTGATATTTCTGCATTAATTGCACCCAAAACACTATAAATAGACCCTCACCCATCACATGAGAGGGAAATCTGAAGCTTAGAGAGAGAGAGAGAGAGAGTCTGAGGTCTTAAAGAGAAGCTGCAGCTGAGCATCACCGCCGACCTCTGACAACCTCCACCGATCGCCGACGACCACCGCCAACCTCCATCGACAACTGCCGACCGTCGTCGACCACTACCAACAACAATCGACCACCGCCGACCTCCTTCGACCACCGTCAACTGCCCTCGACCATCGACGACCTCCGTCGACCACCGCTCCCGACCGTCATCGACCACCTCCGACATTCGTTGACCTCCGCCAACCATCGTTAACCACCGCTAACTACCATCGTCAGTCACCACCAGCAAGACTCCATCAGTTGATATTGTAATCCGAAAAATATAGTTACCATTTCCCGTCAGTGGGACAAAGAATTTCAGTAATCATCAATCAATAGTGGATTTTAGCAAGTGGGTCAGACCCCGTGGTTTTTCCCTTTGCAGGTTTTCCACGGAAAAACTTTTGGAATCATCACTACTTGTTTCACTTTCATCTGTGTGTGCGTTGAATTCTCGAACAATGCTAAGAGGGTAATCTATTACTGTACCGCTGCAAATTTTCCAGCACGTATAAAAAATAATATTTAAAAAAAAAAGAAAGGAAGAAGAAGATGCTTTTAAAAATAAATTAAAACCTTTGCTACTCAAATTAACATTTTAATTAAAAATACATTTATTTAACTTAAACCAATTATTTCATTGCTTTACTAATAAATTCGGTAAATTAATTGACCAAAAGTTTCTTAATTAAATTAAAATCTAGAATAAAAACAAAAAAAAATTATATAATTAAGATTAAAATCAGAATTAATTAAATCAAATAATTTAAAATTTATAATTAATTAATTAATAAAAAAGGAAAACAAAAAAATAAAAATAAAAAAATAAAAGGAGAATGAAATGCTTGAATATGAAATTTGGATTAATCATGGAGACATAAAAAGGAAACCAATTTATTAGCAAATAAACCATAAAAGGAAATTAATTAACAACAATTAACAAATTAAATAAAAAAATGATAGTATAACCGAACTAAAAAGAAAATAAAAAAAACACACACCTCCTCTTCCTCTCTCCCAATTCTTAATTTAATCCACATGTATACATATCACATAAACCGTTTATATTTACATATTTAACACCTAAACTTGTAAACAACATGTGTGCCACCGAAATCTCTTGACTTTGCACGTCTAATATTTAAACTTCGTCATTTTCATATGCATCATTCAAACCTCGGATAATTACGTTCACTTCGCTTAAAGGCTTGTATATTTACATCTCAAACCATTGTCTTACTTCTTTAACTATTCTTTTTTAATTTGCACGCATGCCATGTATCATCCAAATATTGTAGATATACATTTTTGCTTCTTTAAGCGCACGCGCTTGCACACACACACATATATAAAGAATTGTCAATGACTATTATACGAGCCCCCAGTCACGCTCATGTGTCTAACTATTCAAGAACTGCCCTCACTACAGGCAAACTGGCCAGAGTGAGATGCGAAACCGTGACTTGAGGAAACTTTTCGCCTTTCAAAGAAGCTACTCTACCAAAAAGTAACCGCTGACAACATAAATATAAATAAATAGACTCAACAAGGTCAAACATAATAAAATAAATCATTCAATACCTCAATAATGAGCTTGTTGAAAGAAAATTTCAACTAAAGAGAACCTTTATTTTTAAAATGGCCCTTAATTTATTAGGCTTAAATCTTAAGAAAGTATAAAATTTTTAAAGAATTAAAAGTTACAAAATAAAATAAGTCCAAGCAAAATTTACTGCCCAAAGCTTAAGTGATAATCGATTCATCCTCAAAAATTAAGATGCGCTAATCACACAAAGAGTCAATTCTATACCAAATTTATCTTCATATTCATTATTAAAAATCTTATGCTAACAAGAACGTTGTCACCTAATCAAACTATTTTATTATCAAATGACGCCATAATTAGAGTATGATTATAATTAGGGTACTCTATAAATTAAATTAAAGTCTTGACAACCCAATTCTATGACCGTTGAATCATAAATGACAGTTGATAGAGCATGAATAAACCTACTTAGTCAAATATTCATCCTAAATTTAAGTCCCCCTTGAATGACACAATTTAAGATTGATGACAAGATTCAGTCAACTTATAATGTGTCAACCACTTCCTACTTCCTCTAGAATTAAAATGACGTGTTCATAGACCGTTCAGCTACTTACCAACTACAGGAGTCAGGAGGTTTGGGAAGAAAAATAATTGAACATATAATAATTATTTCTTACAATATATATATAATGTAATTAAATAATATACAAACCATCATCAAACTAATATTAAGCCTTGAACAAATAACTATTAACAGAGATATTTTGGATGTAAGACTATTGAGATTACAGAATTTATAATTCAGTCTTTATCTCTGAAGATTTTCCTATTAATTTGAACGTATAGAACCCAGAGGAGCCCATCACATCATGATAATAGTTGTAAAATGTAATGTCTCCAACATCTTTTAACAGTTTACATGCACGAATCAGGTCACATAGTTGCTATTGAATGTAATTTAAAGGAACATTATAAAGATCAGCTTCAGATTGAAGCTATGCAAATATTCTAGATTTCAGTACTTAGTCAAAACTTCGGCACCTGTTTTTGTGATCAATATTGTATGCTCGAACTGCGCGGCAGGAAGGCCGTCTGTGGTGACGGTAGTCCAGCCATCATCCCATGTCACACCCTCAATGGTTCCCATGGTAAGAATTGGCTCTGAAGATATAATTGCAAGTTATAATGAAATACAACATTTAGTGTCGGGCAGCATACAAACAATAATGAGCAACATATCATAAGCTATAATAAATACATGAGTAAGAAGTACAATCTAAATAACCTTTAAATGCAACATTATTATCATAATTAAAAAATAAAACTACTCATTTATATATTGTGTGACTCGCTCTTGATTTTTTCCGCATTAGACCCTATCTCCTGTAACTTTACGCATACGATAAACACATACTATTATACAAAAAAAAAATTATTACATTATTTAATTAGGATAAACTAATCTTTATTCTTATGATTATTTTTTTATATTGATTTAATTAACTTATTAATCCGACAATTTTTATTTAAAATACATGCTTAAAGCATTACATTTTCATGGCTTTGTCACTTAATATAAGTCCTGATTAATTTATTTTTGTTATTACATTCAAGTTAAAGTAGTAGCTATTTTATTTCATTGGATATTTTCCCTCACTAATAATTTACATTTTTATTTTACTCGGATATCCATGTATGCAAATAACATCTATTTTCATCTAAATATTTGCATTCTAATTTAATATGCTAATTAAATCCTTAATTTTTTAGTTGTATATTTATAGATAACATAATAGATCATTATATGTTAATTTATATTCTTTTAATTTCATTCATTAATTATGATAAATGTTCTAATAATATTAACCGTTTAATACTAATTTGATTTTAAATTATTTCTCTAATAAAAATTATTTAAATAACATCTATTTTATTACATATATAGGTTGCTATTAATATTTAAGTTACTACTCAGGCTAAAATTATTCAAATTTTTTTGTTAACTTTCAATAGCATAAATTCATTGGTTAATTTAAAGTTTTTATATTATTTCAAAGTAAAATTAAATCAAAGATTTTTTGTGTGCAAATTTGTTGACAAAATAACCTAGGTGAAAATATGAATTTCCTCATTTAAATAAATAAAATTAACATACACTCTTAACAAAATTTCTAACCTTAATCATCTCTCTATTGCTTGGTTTGTCTCTTGATCAGCACGCCGCCTTTATTCCCCTCTATTTCCTCCCATTGAACATATTTAGCTTGCAGCATCTCTCTTCACCTCCGCCTCCCTTCTAAATAATGATCTCACTTCTCAACAACCGGCTAGAGTCGATTACATTACCCCGAGATGTTACAAAGCAACTGGTAAATTCATTTTTTATTACCAACTTTAAGTTATACTCGCATGCAATGACGTACAGTATGCACTTAGGTGCTATTTTGGTCGACTGAAAAAAAAAAGAGTATTGCATTTCGTTTCCTCACATTTTACCTTTCTTCTTCTGTGTGGCAGAATGAAAATAGAATGCAATGCATTCTTTTGCTGTATTCCGAATACAACTTCTCTGCCTTTCTCTGTGACTTCAAAACCCACTTAAATTAGGCGAATTACTAATATGCAAGAGCGAAAAATCAAGAAACTCAAATATCCTCGTACCCTACATTCGCTCGCTGCCATCGCTGCCTCCATCCGTCCAGCTCATTGGAAGAACCCTTCGCAGCCTCCAAACATTACAAATCCTGGTGAGAGAGTGTCAAGAGAGAGGGACACAGAATGAAAGGGATGTTGATGAGCGAGTTCACTGTGCCTCTTTCAAATGTAATCTCATCCAGTATGATAAATTGATATTATAATTTCCTCTCCGCTTTTATTTTTTATCTTCCTTTATGCTCAGATTGGAATTCCTCTCAAGCTAATTCTAGTTCCTTTAATTGCTGTATACTTGGCTTCCAGTTCCTCTACGTCTAACTTATTTTCTTCCCTCCTTGTCTTTTGGGTTTGGAATTTCTCTATAACAGACCTGAAGCTAAGAAGTTGTGGGAAAAGGACATAAGTGACATGCAAATAGAGTTAGTCATCGGTTCCCTTCCTCTTCTCAACACTGACCAAGAGTTTATGACTACCCATCGGCCATCGATTCATTCCGCCTCAAAATTCTCAACGCCAATATTATACTCTTCACCTTACCTAAGTACAACTATTTGCTTCCGGGTACTATTCTCTGCTCTCTCTCTTTATCTTCTTATCTCAGTTCTTCAGAGTTTTCTTATAAAGAAATCTGCTAGAAATTTAATCGTAGCCCATGTTTTCTTGACTGCTAAATAATTTATAAGAAACTTTGAATTCTATTTGTTCTCTTCTCTATCATAAGTCTATTTTCAACTTCTAAAATTCTTGAAATTTCACTGATAATATTTTTTTTCTGCTAAATAGATCTGAATCTCTTGTTCAATGTAAATATTCCAAATACTGCCTTTTACTTGTACTGTGCAAACATATAGCAGTCTAATTCGTTATGCATGTGTTCTTTATTATGATTTTTTTGTTGTGTTATGATATGCAAGACGTATTCTAATAGTTTATGGGTTTCATTTAGCTTGTCTCTTTGATAAAAGGCATCCAGTTCAATATAAGAATACTCTATAGTGAGGTTTACTTGATTCTTTGCTTCTGAAGTTAATCTAGTTCTTCAATCTATAGGAATCTTAAAAAGAATTTTAAAATATTGTTTTTTATTTCATTTTTATATTAAAATACTCTAGCATATGCAAGGCGTCTCGTATATGCAAAATATGTGATTGACAATCTAATTTTAAGCTTTTCTTCAAAATCTTTTCATCTTGAAATCACAAATAATTTCTCATATAGTTATTTGTCAAAATTTTTAAGCATAATGGTTATAATTTTTTTTTAAATTATGCATTAAAAGAAATAATAATCTCTACCCAATGCAAGTGGTTGAATTTTGAGATGAGTATAGTATATGAATTATTAATTCACTTGTCAAATTTTCATATTTATTTATATAACACTCTAATTTTGAAATTACATTAAAATTATTAATAAATGTAACTTATTTAATATTAAATATATTTAATCTAATTTTATTATGAATAATATATAAATATATATGAATAAATAAATATGAAATATGTAAATTAATAAAATTATATGATATATAACCAATAAATAGAAAATTTGTCTTTATTTTATTCTGCATACACCTAACTAGACAGAAACAAGAATTTTACTACATTTATTTTTCAGACAACCAAACAACTCAAAAATATTCAGAATGCACACTAATTAGAATAACTACATTCACTTTATATTTCTTTTACAGATAACCAAAAGACCCTTAATTAAAAAGATGAGTTTTCAACAAAATAACATGGAGAAAACTATCATAATTGAAAAAGTAATAAGCCAATTGCACCGTGTACGGATGATATTTTAGAATAAACAAGCTACAGATAATAGCAAATAAGCATACCCATAAAAGTAGTAATTGTAAGCTTAAATAATTTTATTTAATAATGATTGACAACAAGGAGCAAGTATGAATTTCATACCAATTGTAAATGTTTGACCTGCAACCATAAAACCAGCTTTATCATTCCCTGCATATAAAGGGAAAAGTTAGCTCAAACATGAAGATTAAATGAGCAATTGAATATGATAAAGAAAAGTATCAGGTCATGAAACAATCCTTGAAGAATAGATCTCGTTCATCTTGTTGTTCTTAAAACCATGAAGCAAGCAGTCATGCAAGACGCTTCTTGAAAGTAAAAGGTTTTTGCGTTGTCAAAAAGATTAAAATGATAAAGCACTCGCTCAATTTACAAAAATCATAGTCAAGATATACAACAAAGAGCAATATTACGGAGAAACCGTATAAAATTTTCAGAATGAGGCTAAACAAATCACTTTGAAAATTCAAAAAAAAAAAAAAAGTTCAAAGAGGCTGGCGACCTCAGTCTCATAAGGAGTTCGCTATACCTGAAGAGATGAGAAATCTCAGAAAGTGCTCAATATTCTAATAAGAGCCTTGTATTTCTAAAAAGAGCATTGTGTCGTTTTGCTAATGAATGTTGTGACTTATAGCCCTCTCCAGAAACTCAAACCGACTTCGTGATCTTGGGTAATACGACAATCAATTGAACATGTTAAAATATTTAAACTAATTTATGGTCCTGTTTGTAAACAGGAAAAGTTTAGGAATTTATTTGTAAAAATATTGTTAGGCTCTATATAAGTCGAAGGCATTAATGAAATGAATAAAAAGATTTTTCAGAGAAATTTTTTATATTTGGTATCAAAGCTGAAAGTAAAAATAACTTGGCTCAAACTTGAGGATTAAATGAACAATTGAATATGATAAAGAAAAGCACTTTTTTCTTAGCTCAAAGCACTTTTTACTTCCACAACATCCTCGCGAAGCGGCCGCGACTAGAGCTAACTGCAACGCCAATGTTGGGATAGCGGCAACCACATCAAGATCGGCATACAGAGACCCAAAAATCCCAATCTTTCCCTTCCTTCCGTTTCGTCCTCGCGAATTAGTCACGGCTAGAGCCTGTTGAGAAGGCAACGATGAGACTGCTGCATTTGGATTGGTATATAGAGACACGAAACTATTTTTTTCTTCCTTTTGCTTCGTCCTCACGATGCAGTTGCAGCTAGAGCCCGTTGATAAGGCGACAACGAGACTGTTGCATACAAAGGCACAGAAGCTGGTGAGACAATGTGGAATTCCGACACAGGGAGATAACTTGATGCAAGCTTGCGTGCAGCTCGGGAGTGAGGAAAGCTGCGGAGCAGGACCTTTTACTTGACTATAGAGAGGCATAGGATCGAAGCTGTTGCGGTTTTGCATACGGGATAGAGGTGTTGCAGCTTCGAGAGGGATAAGGTAAAGCGGATCACATAAACTTGCAAGAAGGAAGTCGTGTGCAACCTGTGTGATCTAGACTTGGTTCTTTGTGATTGAGAACTTCAGGAGACGGAGATAGTGCTTGTGATAAATGATTGGAACTACTGGGAATCATAGATCTTGAAGTTCTAAAGGCCTTGGTCGGGCTCATATGTGGAGCTAGAGTCTCGACGGGAGTTACTATCTCAACACGTGCTCCGACGCTGGTGAAGCTAGATCTTCCTCTTGTGGAGCTTGATGGACCGAACACGTATTGGAGTTGGCAGCTCTAATGAGGAAGAGACTGAAGGAATACCTGAGGGGGTCCAGCCAAAACGTGACAATGCTAAAGTGGATATGTGGAGGACCACACACGCATTGCTTTACTCCTTGCTACTCAACTCAATGGTTCCATCGATTGCCTCATCTGTAGATGGCATTCGAAAGATGAGTGGTATCTAGGGGAAGCTAAAGAAGATCTATGCTAGAGTTGAAAACCACATGAGGGTGTCTTAAATTCAGTGCGAGATAGAGGCTGATAGATTGATTCAAGAGTAGTCCATAGAACTAGAGTGCCATTGAGCATATCTCGATTACTTCTCACCCCGTCGAGCTGTGGTGATTCGGGTGCAACAAAGGGGAGATCTTTGCACCGATGAGGACTATGTAGTTTTTCACTCATCTGAACCCAACCTTCGATTAGTGGAGATCAGTCATCCTAGCCCAGGCTATGATCCCTATCACTAGAGCTTTCTTCTTGTTCTTGAACATCTCCAGAAACTCATGGTTCTCATCGATAAAGACCACACCTGTCTCTCTCTAGTCCTCTACTACCATCGAATTTGCACGGTAACCCCCTTTTCCATCACTTTAACCACCACGGCCACGATCACGACCTCTAAACTGTCCACGTCCACCACTCTCTCTCTCCTTATGTGGCCTAGCAAAGACCTTGCTCAAATGCCTGCTTCACCAAAGTTGCAGCACTTGTGAGTCTCGCCCCGGACACCTATCATACCTGAGCTTGAGATGGATAAGGCCGATCGTGTATCTAGAAGTTCACTTGGCTCGGAGTGTAGCCTCATGTGACTCTTATATATCATCACAACGACAATCTCATCTACTGAAGGGATCATACTCTGGGCTAGGAGGACTGATCTCCTCTGATCGTAGGTCGAGTTCAGATGAGTCAGAAATTGCACAGTCCTCACGTAGCAATTTTGGAGAGCATTCAAATTGTTAATGGTATAACACAGCTTGTAATTGGTAAGAGTATATTGAGGGGTATTGATTTTATAACTTGTCTAATGTTTTGCATGCTCCATTTCAAGTGAACTTTATATCCATTAGTATTATTATTCTCCAACTAATATATATTTCATTTGATGTTCCTAAGATGATCGTTCAAGAGAAAGGGACGGGTCGGACACTCGGGAATGGAATGTGACAAAGTGGACTTTGGTACTTAGATAGAGAGAAGATTGACTCAGTTTTGACATCCATAATAGAGAGTGTTGTAGTAGGAGAATCTAGAAGGATTATGAAGGATGTGTTGCTACTACATCACAAACGCATGAGATACTGTTATTATAGTTTATTAAAATCGATCATTTGTATCCGTTTTTGTATGAAAAGATAAATAAACAAAAACTTGTATGTAATGTATCTGAGTTTGGTAAGCTTACTAGAAGCGCCTATATTAGTTATGGGAAAATGAATTATTGTGTTTTTGATCTGATACATTCTGATGTTTGGCGGCCTTGTTGTACGAGTTTGATGAATGATTATCGATATTTTGTGATTTTTATTAATTTTTTTCACATATCACTCGATTATATCTGATGAAAAATATGGGTGATATGTTTGCTCGCTTCAAAGATTTTCACAAGACAATCCAAACTCAATATGATGCAACAGTGAAAGTATTGAGGTCTGATGATGAGATAAAGTAAACCAACAAAGTGTTTAGAGAATACTTATCAGTCGAGATGCATCATAAAATTAGATGTTCATATACACCGGCATAAAACATAGTAGAGAGAAAGAATAGACAACTTCTAGAGATAGTCCGAAGCACGATGATAGTGATAAATGTCCCAAAACACTTGTGAGAAAAGCAATTTTAACAACTGCTCAGTTGATTAACATAATGCCCTCGAGAGTGCTGGATTGCAAGTTTCCTTATTAGATGTTTAAAGAAAATAATAGTGGCATCCTTCATTGAAAGTATTTGGCTGTGTATTTTTGTGAAAGACAACAAACCATTAGTAGGGAAGCTAGATCCCAAAGCGATGAAATGTATTTTCGTGGTATATTCTGCTACCCAGAAGAGGTATATTTGTAGGAACCCAATAGAGAATAGAGTGTTTGTGAGCATGGATATGTCTTTTAAAGAACTCAAACCGTACTACACCGTTGAAGTGACCTTAACCTTTAATGACTCACCAGATATTGAAAGTATAAGGTGAGACAGAGCTAGTAATGGTGGGAGATTGGAGCATGTGGTAGTGATGCCTCATTCTGTGACGTGAGATGAATTAGTTAATGAGCCGAAAAATGAGGAGATTGAACCCAGAGATGGAGAGATTTAAGCTGAAGGGGATCTGAGGGTGTATAAAAAAAGGAAGCAAAATGAGAGAACAGTGTCTGCAGTGCCACTCCTGTCAGCTAGTCACTTGTCTCAGTCTACCCCGACTCTTGAGACACCTACTCCATCCACGTCAAACTCAAAATCCACAGTTGATATGATTCATCTTCCATCTACTTCCAACCCCATAACTTTAAGGACCTCTCACAAAATGCATGACATCCTCATGATCGTTTTGGTGGGAGCATGTTATTGCTCGATTTATTTTATACTAACACATTACCTTAGCATGGAGCATTCATTGCATCTTTGGACACTCTACATCAGAGTGTTGGCAGGTAGCTAAGAAAGATCCCATGTGGAAAGCAACCTTGCATGAAGAGTTTGGGGATTTTGATAAAATTTGAATATGGGAGATAGTGCCACCATGTCACGACCCGGCCCTAGGCTTGGAATTAATCAAGACGAGAGCGGAAGGTCAGACAGTGGAAATCAAATGAGCAAATGTGTATAGGAGGCAAAATTAATAATCATAAAGGTGGTTTCAAACCGAATGAGAGGATAAAGTGCTCATTTGATTTCCCCCCCAAACCACAATACTCTTCCGAACAACGCTCTTAATGGTAAGTAATTATTATTATCATTATTACTTTATTAGTAATTATATAAAGCCAAAACAAAAAAAGCAATTGGGCGCAAATGGATCTTCACAGTGAAACAAAATCTAGAGGAGAAGGTGGAGGGTTATGAAGTATGGTTAGTGGAGAAAAGATATAGTCAGATGTAGTGGCATTGACTAAAAAAAGCCTTTACACTAGTATAAGAGATAAGCATAGTGAGGACACTAGTTTCTCTGACAGTGAATGGTAGGTGGAGGTTACACCAACTTGATGCAAAAAATGCATTTCTTCATGGTTATTTATTGAAGGAGCTGTATATGGAGATAACAACAGGATTCAGTACAAGCTAGACAGTGGGCAAGGTGTGCAGACTCAAGAAATCATTTTATGGCTTGAAACAGAGTCCTCAAGCATGGTTTGATAAATTTAAAAAAGTTATGGTGGGTTTGAGATATCAGCAGATCAATGCCGACCATACAGTGTTCCTTCGACAATATAGAGGTCACAAGACTGTGCTCGTTGTGTATGTTGACGACATGATTGTGACTGGTGATAATGAAGTCGAGATTGCTTAGCTAAAGATAAAATTGGACAAAGAATTTGAGGTGAAGGTCATTAGACAACTCAGGTACTTCCTTGGGGTTGAGGTGGCTCGTGCACCAGAGGGGATGATCTTATCTCAGAATAAGTATGTATTGGATCTCCTCATGGAAATATGTATCTTTGGGATGCAAGTCCACAGTCTCTCCAATTTATTAGAAGGTCAAGCTAAGTATAAAGGCAGGAAACCCAATTGATCGTGAGAAGAACCAAAGATCGGTGGGTCGTCTGATCTATCTGAGTCACACGTCCCGACATCTCATTTGTAGTGAGCGTGGCGAGTCTCTACATGCATTATCCAAGGAAGGGTCATATGGACGCGGTCTATCATATTCTGAGGTACCCGAAAAGTGCACCAGAGAAGAGATTGACCTTCAAAAAGAATGAGCATGTAGGCATTGAGAGCTATTTTGACTGATTAGGCAAGTTGTGCTGATGACTGGAGGTCCACATTAGGATACAACATGTTCGTAGAGGTATAACTTGATCTCATGAACGGGCAAGAAACAGTTGGTTGTAGCGAGGTCAAGAACAGAGGCAGAGTACAGGACAATGGCCTTAGAAGATGTCGAGATGATGTGGCAAAGAGCCTTATTGGTAGAGCTCAAGGTGGACTAAGGAGCTCAAATGAAATTGTGGTGCAACAAGTCAGCAATCAGCATTGCCACCGACCTAATGCAACATGATAGAACCAAACATGCGGAGATTGATAGGTTCTTCAATAAGGAAAACTGAATAATGAACTACTAGAGCTAAGTCATGTAGCCAATGGAGAGCAAGTGACTAATTGCCCACCAAAGGACTTCACTCAATAGATTTATCTAGATTATGTGACAAGATGGGCTTAGTGAATATCTTTTGTCTATTTTGAGAGGAAGTGTTGAGATTTGTTTCTAATTTATGGTCTTACTTGTAAATAGAGAAGGTCTAGTGATTTGTTTGTAAAAATGTTGTAAGGATCTATATAAGCCCAAGTCATTAATAAAATGAAAAAAAAGTTTTTTCAGAGCAATTTTTCTAATGAACATAATACAATTCAATTTAAGAATGATCAAATTAACAAGTGAAGTCGTAAATACATGTTTACCTGAGGTCAGATTGCTAGAATTAAGAGATTCAGCCAGTTTGATTTATTCAATGGACAATGCTTCAAACTTAAGGCCTATTCAATTCCAAGTGTGTCACATAAAATGGGAAAATTTTTTCACATAAATTTTGACAAAAATGATGAGCTCATACAAGGGCGTGAACGAAACTAAATGGAACGCAAATACTGAATTACTTTGTTTGCTCCATTATCAGTTTGATGTTGTTGGAATTTTAGGAAGATTTTATTTTTAATATATTCTATTTTAGTGTTTTTTAATTTTTAGAGCTTAGTATTATTGGTATGATATAATTCATATTTCCTTCTTTTATCACGAGGAGGTATGACCGATTTTATGATTTTCTTAATGTGAGAATCATCCCCGTTTATTTATCTTGTAATCGTTTCCTATGAAATTGAAGAATAATTATTTATTCTCTCCAAAAAAACTACATGGTATTAGAAATAGGTTGCTACTGACATCGCCACCAGAATTGCCCCTAGCTCTCGGCAAAGACCAAACTTGCGACGACCTGCGTATCTATCATCGACACTCTCGAGGAAGAAAGAAAAGAAAAATTACGATTCCACAACATTCTTGGTCGTCGAGGGTGGGTTTTAGATCGTACGTAAGAGATCATAGAAATTTGAGTTCCTTTTTTTATGCGGGCTTCAATGCTGCATTCAACACCCTAGCCGTCTCCTCCTCACGTACGCACGAGATCATACACAAGTAGCAAGGTCAAAGTGCTCCGTCGGTTGTTCAATGCTTCTGCTCGGCCAAAACAATTCAATCAGTTGGTTTTCACTTCTACTTCAAAGGTTCAAATGGATTATACCGAAACAGCTTTAGGGGCTTAGAGCAAAAGACATTTAGATCAGAGAACTCAAAGGAGACGCCTTCGAGTTTGAGACCAATTTAAATTCAACGACTTAAAGGGCTCTTCATGAAACCCAATAACTTCACTTCCTCAGCCATCTCTGATTTCTTTCTTAGATTGCAGAATTTTTTCTTACTCTTTGGTTCGCTAACACAAAGGACTTATGGTTCCCGTGATCGACTAGGCTTGCCGAACTCATGGAAACAAACCATGGAATAATCTCAACTTTGTGGTTCGTCTAACGAGTCTCACCCTCCCACTAGTTCTTGTTCACTCAACGAATCAAACTAAGAGCCGTGATATCACTTTATAAAGGTGGCGCAATCCTATCACTCATTTTTCCATAGAGAATTTGGTTGATCTCTTATGATGTCATACAAGTCGACCATCATTGGCGGTCAAAGAAATTCTATCATTTCAATTGGCTCCAGTAATTATGAAACCACTTCGCCCTACCGATGGTGGTGCAAGCATTGCAAAAAATATGGCATATGAAGGAAATATGTTGGAAGCTTCATGGTAAACTAGCAAATTAGAAATCAAAATCCAAACGAGGTCTAGCCTAGCAAGCCATCGCCAAGGAAACTAAAGTTTTCTGCATACTTGGATGCAAATTCTTTCATCAAGGAACAATTAGAGCACCTGAGAAAATTATTTTAATCTCCAAAATTGTCCCTAACGAATCTTACTCGTTAGTACAAAATGATAACTCTCTAGCCACTTCGTTGTTAGAGGTTATTCTTAGTCTATTCATTCTTGGATAATTGATTATGATGCAACTGAACATATGACTCATTGCTCTAAATTGTTATCATCCTATAGACATTGTGCAAGCCATAAGATGATCAAAATCACGGATGGTTCCGTCTTGATATATGTCAGGCTAGGAACTGTCAGACTCTCTTCTTTGTTAGCTCTTCACGATGTACTATATATTCTCAATTTGCCTTATAACTTATTGTTCATTAGCAAAATTAGCTGACCATTGCTGTAAAACTAATTTCTACCCATCTTGTTGTGAGTTTCAGGACCTGATCACTAGATAATTGACATCCCAACGAAAAAAATGGACTATTGTTTTGAAGATGGACATGAGCCAAATAGGTAATGTGAAAATATATGTTTAAAATATGTTATTGTTTCCAAATACACCGATATTATGTTATGGAATTATAAGTTACTTCATCCTAATTTTCATTATTCAAAATATATGCTTCCCACTTTATTTCAACACAAAAATCTGACTTTATTTCAATGTGAAGTCAGTTTGCTAAATATCATCGTGCGTCATTTCCTCCCTAAACTTATAAACTAACTACACAATTTACTTTGATTCATCAAGATATTTAGGGACCTTGTAAAACTTATATATTTTTTGGGAAAAAATTATTTGTGGATTTATTGATGATCACGCAAGATTAAGTTGAATTTTTTTAGTGAAACAAAAATATGAATTTGAAATAATTTTAATGAGCTTTTACACAATGTCATAATATAATTTCAAAATAATATTCAAATATTACGAAGTGATAATGACCAAGAATATTTAAAATTATTTTGTGCCATTTCTTTTCAGAAAAAAATAGTCCATGAAAGGTCCAGTGTCGACACTCCACAACAAAATAATGCAACTGAAATAAAAAACTACTACTTATTGAAAGTAGCACCGATATTTTATTTACCAATCATGTGCAAAATATCTCTTGGGTGAAGTCGTTCTTCATGTTATATTTCTCATAAATAGAACAACCAATAAAATTTAAACTAATAAATACCTTTTGATGTTTTTCAAAAAATATTCCCAAAGAATAGGTTCTCATCTTCTCTACTTCTACAGATATTTGAGTGTACTATCATTCACTCCCATAGTCATATCAGAAAAAACTTGAATTCAACATGTGTTTGTTGGTTATACTCCTAACCAAAAGGTGTATAAATATTTTGATCCATACTATGAAAACATATTTGTCGATATGGATGTCACCTTTTTAATTACAACTATTTTTTCACCCCATCTTCAAGAGAGGGAACAAAATAAATATTTGATTATTGAAGTTCAATATCTTCAAACCGAAGACTCACAAAACAGTATATCATCAATCTAGATTGTTCAACCTAAAAACCTAAGCAATTTTATATCAATAGAAAGTGCGTCGGGTATTTTAAATATTGAAAATGATTCAGGTCTTCCTACAGTGTCATCTCATGTTGTTCATAACAAAGAATAAATAGAACAAAGAATTACGACAGGAGTACCATATGACATTGTCTACTCATGACAGATGATAACTAAAAATAAGAGTATGAATTCTTTGCATGGCCCAAA